>JARQOD010000001.1:730801570-730840279 GCA_033576555.1 Oophaga sylvatica
AATAAACACTAGTGACCCAGTGCCACTGGCAGCCATGCATACCCAAGCCATCACACTGCCTCCGCCGTGTTTTACAGATGATGTGGTATGCTTTGGATCATGAGCTGTACCACGCCTTCGCCATACTTTTCTCTTTCCATCATTCTAGTAGAGGTTGATCTTGGTTTCATCTGTCCAAAGAATGTTCTTCCAGAACTGTGCTGGCTTTTTTAGATGTTTTTTAGCAAAGTCCAGCATAGCCTTTTATTCTTGATTCTTATGAGTGGCTTGCACCGTGCAGTGAACCCTCTGTATTTAATTTCATGCAGTCTTCTCTTTATGGTAGATTTGGATATTGATACGCCTACCTTCTGGAGAGTGTTGTTCACTTGGTTGGCTGTTGTGAAGGGGTTTCTCTTCACCATGGAGAGTATTCTGCGATCATCCACCACTGTTGTCTTCCGTGGGCGCCCAGGTCTTTTTGCATTGATGAGTTCACCAGTGCTTTCTTTCTTTCTCAGAATGTACCAAACTGTAGATTTTGCCACTCCTAAAGTTGTAGCAATTTTCTCGGATGGGTTTTTTCTGTTTTTTGCAGCTTAAGGATAGCTTGTTTCACCTGCATGGAGAGCTCCTTTGACCGCATGTTTCCTTCACAGCTAAACCTTCCAAATGCAAACATCACACCTCAAATCAACACCAGCCCTTTTATCTGCTTAATTGAGAATGACATAACAAAGGGACTGCCCACACCTGTCCATGAAATAGCCTTGGAGTCAATTGTCCAATTACTTTTGGTCCCTTTAAAAACAGGGTGGCACATGTTAAGGAGCTGAAACTCCTAAACCCTTCATCCAATTTTAATGTGGATACCCTCAAATGAAAGCTGAAAGTCTGAACTTCAACTGCATCTGATTTGTTTTGTTTCAAATTCATTGTCGTAATGTCTAGAACCAAAATTAGATAAATGTTGTCTCTGTCCAAATATTTATGGACCTAACTGTATATACATTTTTAAATGTTTTTGATCGTAATGTCTATATTGTTTTTGCCTTTCATTTTGCTTAATATTTTTTTTTCAATTCAATATTAGGTGTGCACATATTGGCTGCCCTGCTATCTTTCCTTTCCTTACTGATTCCAGTAAATAATCTGATCGCTGTGATGTGCGGGTCATTACGATTACAGGAACACTTAATATGTCCGTGTTATTTGATGATTTTTGATGTTGATTATTAAAAAAATTACATTAAAAATAATATTATTTTATCATTAACAAGTGTTTTAGTAATTTTATAGAATGAAAGAAACTCTTATACTCTCTCTACAATACAAGTACATACATTGTACATAGCAGTATATTTCTATCAGTATAATCTGCCTGTGGAGTCAGAACCTGCAATACAGATCAAGTATGCAAAATTCTCACCATTACATCATCAGAGTAGTTTAAACGTCTGCCTGTAATGTTAATGTTGTGGGTTCAAGACCTGGGCAGACTCACAAAAAATGGCCTTTTTATAATTACTTATTATTTTTACTTCTTTTATAGGAACAAAAAATATATATTTTTCTTCCCCTCAGTATAAAGGGACCATAGAAATACATTGTTATATATACAATGTATCTCTATAGACATGTATAACCTGCTTCTAGGTTCATTACCTGCAGTAGAAGTCAGGATTACCAAATTCACCGATGTACCTCATTAAAAGCTGTGGGTCATTGGTGGAGCTACAGCTTGCGAACATGGAGACCGAAAACAGGAGGGAGAAACTGAATATTTAGTTTATGCAGATAGTGCCCTGCCCCCGAGGAAGAGGAGATACTGAGCTGTTGGAGAGAAGAGAGGTGAGTATGGAAGCTGGGAAAAAAAGCTCTGACGTGGCGGGATGGTTGGAAAAATAACTGATCCCTCTCTCTACCGAGGTCTGCCGTCTGCGGAAAGTTAAAAGGCTCCCATAGACATCAGGTTATAGGCTGAAGCAGTTTGTAACAGACTTTTCTCTCATGCATATAACCAAGTGAAGTCTACATGGAGTAAAGTTAGACTTAAGCTTTACTCTATATATAAAAAAGAGAACAAATTTAGCATTAGAAATTAGAAAATACTTCGAACATGGCCCACAGGAATCTATATACTGACAAACTCAGACAGAAAAAGGTCTCTATGCAAGAACAGTACATGAGCCCTTTGCAGTCCAATAGGTCATCATAATGCACAATTCCACCAGTTAGAGGTAGAAATGGCCCCCTTACCTCTTGGGTGACTGCACAGGTTGCTCCAATGATATGTCCACCATCCCACAAAATAGACACGTGTTTTTGGCATCATTATACCAGATAGTACCATACAAAGCCAAATAAAAGTTACTTAGAATGCTTATATATTAACTCCATATACTATTTAAATACTACTATATACTGCCCATATAATGCAGTCATAAACAGCTAGCATAATACTGCCTTCCCATGGTCAGATATACATGATGTTCAGTGTCCAATGCCTTAATAATTCAATTGTTCATGTAATACTGCCTACTTATAATACTTCTATGTAGTGCTAAGATAATACTGATGTGTGACTCGAGTCACTATAAAATAATTAGTCCCAGAAGTGGAGGGGAGGCTACGATTACACATAGAAATATAATATTACTTACTCACCGAATAAGTAAAGGGAAATCAAAAACGATCCGAGGTCAGGTGCAGGAAATGGTGCGGTACAAACCAGGAGTATTTAGAAACGTAATCCAATACACAAGCCGGGGTCAGAAAAAAACAGAAAGACAAAGCAGTTAACAGGGAGCAAGCACAAGAGAAGTCAGGTCACAAGCAAAAGGTCTAAGTCCAAAGACAGAATCAAGTCAGTCTGGGTCAGGCGCAGAGCACAGAGTGATCAGTCTTACACAGACAACAGCAAGTGTACGATTGACACTGGGTGTAGGAGCTAGCATGCTTAAGTAAAAGACTAATCAAGGAAAGTGAACACAGATGATAGCAGCACAGACTGACAGCCCCAACACAAAGTAACATATCAGAGTGGAGATCGTGACAGTACCGGGGGGGCCAACGGACCCCCAGGTTTACCAGGAAACCTCCGATGAAAGGCCTGGACCAACCGATCAGCCCTTACAGAAGGAGCTGGAACCCAGGATCGTTCCTCAGGTCCATACCTCTTCCTATGTACCAGATATTGAAGGGAATTCTGGACCACACGGGAATCAATGATCCTTTGTACCTCATACTCCAAGCTTCCCTCAATCGACACCGGAGGGGCGAGGAAGACAGAACAGGGGAATAAATTCCTTCAACAGCGACTTGTGGAACACATAAGGAATACTGGAAAGACTGAGGGAGCTTTAATCGGAAGGAAACTGGATTCACCACCTCCAGAATTTCATATGGACCAATGAATCTAGGACCCAACTTCAGCGAGGACATCTTCAACCTAATATTCTTAGAGTATAGCCATACCTTATCTCCCACTTTGAAGGCGACCCCTGACGAGTGCCTCCTATCGGCCTTTTGCTTCTGGCGATGCTGAGCCACCCCAATGTTCTTTTTAACGTTCCTCCAGACATCCCCCAGCTCTTGAATGGTGACCTCCACACCAGGACACCCAGAACTTATCCTGGAGAACTCACCAAAATGAGGATGAAACCTGTAATTAGTAATTACAGAAAAACGGCGAGGTTCCCGTGGACTGATTAACCCGACTGTTAAAGGCAAACTCAGCCAGAGGAAGAAATGATCACCAATTCTCCTGCTGATCGGCCACAAAACATCTTAAAATTTGCTCCAAAGACTAATTTGTCCTCTCTGACTGTTAGTTTCAGGGTGATAAGCAGAGGAAAGGACAAATCAATCCCCAATATTTGCAGAAAGCCCTCCAAAATCTAAAGACGAATTGTACACAATATTTAGAGGAATCTCATGCAATCATACCACATGAATAATAAACAGTTTGGAGAGAGTTTCAGCATTGGGTAACCCAGATAATGGGACGAAGTGAGATTGTTTCCTGAAGCGATCGACAACCACCCAAATAGAAGTCATCCCCCCAGACAGCGGAAAATCTGAAATGAAATCCATGGACAAAGTCCATGGTCTTTCCGGAATTGGCAAAGGAGCTAATTCCCCTGCCAGCTGCAATGCTGTACCTTGGTGCGTGCGCAAGTTTCACAAGCTGACACAAAATCCTTAATATCTTTATGCATAGCAAACCACCAAAGTGTCTAGCAACAGCCTTCTGGGTGGCAGTGACCCTAGGATGACCACTCAACACAGAGTCATGGAATTCTTGCAAAAGGCGTAATCTGAGATACACAGGGAGAAACAGCTTGCATTCAGGGGTATTAGAAGGATCCAAGAACTGAGCAGTACGGATTTCAGCTTCCAGCTCAGAGGAAACCATGGCCACATCAATACCATAGGAATAATGCAGGAAGGAGGTTCAGGAGGAGGCACAGAATCAAGACTACGAGACAGAGCATCCGCTCTCACGTTCTTAGACCCAGGTCTGAACGTAATGGAAAAATTAAATTGCAAAAAAAATAAAGACCATCGGGCCTGTCTAGGTGTCAATCGCTTGGCAGATGCAATATAAGCTAGATTTTTTTTTGTGATCAGTCACCACGGTAACAGGATGAACGGCTCCTTCCAAAAATTGCCTCCATTCTTCAAACGCCAACTTGACAGCCAATAACTCTCGATTACCCACATCATTTTTTCTTTCAGCAGAGAAAATTTTTTAGAGAAGACACATGGTCACAGGTTAGTTAAAGTCTTAGGACCTTGAGACAACACAGCCCCCACCCTGACCTCAGAAGCATTTACCCTCATAATGAACAGTCTTTGGAGTTCTGGTTGAACAAGAACAGGAGCAGACATAAAACGTTGGTGCTGAGGAATTGGCATCTGAGAGCAGCGTCATTCCACAGGACCTCAGTAGACCACTGACGAAACTCGGTACAATAGTCTTCTGCTGTGCGATTCCCCTGTGTCAGGTTCATGATCCTTGTCTCTGCCACCTTGACCCTGTCAGGCTCGTCATAGATCTGTCCTAAGGCAAAAGTGAAATAATTCCCACCCGCTGTGGCTCATTCATTGATGACCGAGGGCTCAAGGTGAACAATAATTTACAACTATCCTTGAAAATTCTGAACTGGTCTTTTTTCCCCGAAAATTTGTCAGGGAGTGCTATAACAGGTTCAGGGGGCTCAAGGATACGTCAGATGGTTTGGAAGTCATGACAGCAGTCTGATGAGAGAATTCTGAGGGGAAGTAAAAGTATCAGAATTCTGGCCCTGTAACAGAGCCTGTGAGGATGCCAGTTTGTGTTGTTCCAAGGCGAGATCTTGGACTAACTGAGTCAGATTCGCCACCTGATCACACAAAGTACGTAACGGATCCATAGGTGGGAATAAAGAAAAAATTTAAAGGTCAATCATAATGTGATGCGAGTCACTATAAAATAATTAGTCCCAGAAGTGGAGGGGGAGACTACGATTACAGATAGAAATATAATATTACTTACTCACCGAATAAGTAAAGGGAAGTAAAAAACGATCCGAAGTCAGGTCCAGGAAATGGTGCAGTACAACCAGGAGGATTCAGAGATGCAATCCAACACACAAGCCGGGCTCAGAAAAAAAAACAGAAAGACAAGGCAGTTTACAGGGAGCAAGCACAAGAGAAGTCAGGTAGTGAGCAGGTTACAAGATGCAGTAACGGAAGGAGGCAGAGCAAGGGTTAACTAGAATTTACTTTAACAGGAAATACTCCATGCAGGGAGAGAATAAATGTAAATCAGGAGTGTAATGAATTATGCAGAGTGTGAATAAACAGGAGTAGGGGATTTAAAGGAGAGTTCAGTAACAATAAATTTATCAGTCCGGCGACGTCTAGAGTGTGGAATCCTAGGTTCAAACGGTGGCGCTGTGGCGCGAGAGGGGTCCGACGTGGTCCTGAAGGAGATAAGGATCCGATTCCCAGTGGCAACGGTGAGTCCTCGTCTTGAAGGGAGTCCTGGGTCCAGGGATGGTAATACAGGAATGCGTGCAGCCTTTATCACTGCCGGAGCTCAAGTTGCTCGGCAGCTATATACAGGTAAGGCAGGGTACAGTTCACAGCCGGTCACCCTGTTTCTCTGCCTCAGCACGCGCGCGTCAAACCTCTGCCTGGGGATTTTATCACTCCCGGTCGAGGGAAACAGAGTCTGTGCGGGAGAGTATTGTGCCCTTATGGCGTGGGCCTGCTCCGTCTCACTGCTCAGAGGACGGAGCACCAAAACTGTCCCCCTGCGCTTTGCGTGTTCCCGCCAACTCTCCTCTGTTTCCCGCGCGCTGCGGCTTTTTAAGCTTAGCCGCGCCCCTCATCACTGAGTGCAAAGGTTGGTCCAGAGTTTTATTCTTTCCCCCGCAGAACATGGGTGACAGCCTCGACAGTTCCGGATCCGTCACGGAAGAGGTACTTCCGGTCTGGTCCTTCTCCTTACATTCCCCCCCCTTTGTGCTCGCCATTCCACGGGCGAGAGTTCTTGTATTATGCGTTGACATTCTCCTATTCCTTGGACAATTTGTTGCCAGATAAAGTGATCTTGATCATATCGATTAGGAGGTTTTCTGGCTGTAAAACGCTTAGAACATCGTAAATCAGAAGGAACTATCGAATCAAGTTGAGTAGTTGAGTCAGGTTGGACTGATGGGAGCGGGGACGTGCCCAGTTCAGGTGAAACACCCACCTCAGGAATCCAAGGAGCCCCAGGGGCTTCAGGGATCTGCTCTTCTTCTGGGCCTACCAGTGACGGTTCGGGGCATTCTTCTTCACAATCAGCAATGACTGAAGGAAGGTTCTCAGGAGTACTGGGTTTCTCTTCTTCTTCTTCTCGTACAGGGTCTCTTGACATGCAGGGACGTAGCATGTTTCGATGTACAACACAAGTAGGGACATTTTCTTCTCCTTCAGGTTGAACTTCATAAATGGGTCAGAGTTGATTCATCGATTCACCTGATACAGTGTCTTCTCCCATCGACACTCTAATTTATCTCAAGGATGCTTATCTCTTACCAATAACCGATCTCCAGCCTGCAGAGCTGTCCCTCGCAGAGGAGTTGTCCCTGGATGCTCCAGTTCTCAGAACCTGGTCTGCACCAGACGATGTAGAGTCTGTAACTGATGATGTCCGTCTGTGGGTGGTCCTCCTCTGGGTCCAGTTCCAGCTCTGTAATCTCTTCCTGGTCTGCTGAAGAGTAAGGTGTAGAGAGTGTAACCTGTGGTGCGATGTACCCGGTTGGTATATACCCACACAAACTCTGCTGCGAATTCTGGCCACCGAACCTTCCGGTCTTCCTCTAGTGTCCTCAACATCTGGATGAGAGTACGATTGAACTTCTCGCAAGCTCCATTCCTTGAGGATGGTAGGGCTTCATCCGAGATTTCCCGACTTGGTACAAACGGTCCAGTTCCTCCTTTATTCGCCCCAGAAAGCAGGCACCTTGGTTGGAGTGGATCCTTTTTGGACATCTGTGAGGGATCTCACAGGGGAAGGGGGTGTCGACTTCAGTCACCTCGGTGGAGGGGAGAGAAGGACCTAGCAGGGGTCGGCTCTCTGGTGCCACCACTTGCCTCTGGTCAGTCAGGGAACTGCAACGGGGCAAATAGTCACCGGAAAGGCTTCCCTTATAGGTACGAGTTAGTGAGGTGCTCCCAATGAGTGGGGATATATATCACCAGTCTAGGCTGGGGATATATATATATATATATATATATAAACCTCCCGGCCGTCACTGCCAGAGTTCCTCACTAAAACAATATGTTATTCTGCCACCAGTTCCTCGTTCGAAATAATCCCCGTCTGACAACAGGCTTATATCGGGTCAGAAACCAACCCGGGTAGCATATAATTGACCAACCAAGCGTGCAGATGTGGGGATTCGTGGATCGAGATAAAAGAGCAGCCCAAGATTAATTTTATATTTAATCACCAAAAAGGCGCACTAGAAATATACAGATATATATACAAGAATAAATATATATAGTACAGACCAAAAGTTTGGACACACCTCATTTAAAGATTTTTCTGTATTTTCATGACTATGAAAATTGTACATTCACACTGAAGGCATCAAAACTATGAAATAACACATGTGGAATTATATACTTAACAAAAAAGTGTGTAACAACTGAAATTATGTCTTACATTCTAGATTCTTCAAAGTAGCCACCTTTTACTTTGATTTGTTGTATGACAGTGTATATCCATGTGCTTCAAGTCAGACAAAAGAGTTCAGTTTGCCGGTAGCTTGCAAGGATTTCACACCTTTGTGTTACGAGCTTCAAAGAGCTTTTTAATTAAAGCAAACCATTGTATTGCCTTTTATGGCCTGAGGGAATACAAGGGTGGGGGGACATTCCAGGAGTGGACGGAGATGTCCTATAATCCAAAATGGATTCTCCCTTGTCCTTCACAACATCTGTACACTTGGATGAAGTTCTTACAGATGGCATGTGCTGCTGACTCAGCTGTTTGTTCCCGTGTCAGTGTCACGACGGCAAACTTGGTGAAATGGTCAGTCATGAACAAACAATGTTCATATCCTTGATGCGCCGGGCCTATTGTCAAGTAATCGATCATCAGCACTTCTAAAGGGGCCGAGGTCACAATAGTTTATGTGGGAGCTCTCTGTTCTGGAGGCTTGGCCAGTTCACAACTCCTACAGAGTCGGCATACTCCCTCTTCCACGGATTTTAGCATCGGATGGTAAACTAATCGCTGTAGCCACTGAAAGTCTTTTCTTGACCGGTGAGCTCCTCTCTCATGTGCCTTCGCAGCCACCTTATGCAACAGCGTTTCGGGAATCACCACTTTCCAAATGACAGTCAGGACCCGTTGCAATTGAAACTTCTGATACAACAGTCCATTCCTCAGTTGGAGTCTTTCCCATTGACGAAGGATTTGTAGAGCCCCAGGAGACAGGGCCTCTTTCTCACTCTAACGGGGCAATTGTTTAAGGGCGACCCACTGCCTTATCTGTGCGAGCTCTCCGTCTTCCTGTTGAACTCGTACCCACTCGTCACGGGGCTGCTCCAGTACATTTTCCCAGGACACTGCTTGTACCTGTTCCCGCGTAGTTGCCAACGTCCTGGCAGAATCACGGAACTCAGGAACTTCTTCGGCCTCTAGCTCTTCATCCCAGTTGGAATCAGGCTTTTGGTGTGTCACCTGGACAGTGCATCTGCATGAGTATTTTTGGCTCCCCTCCTGTAGGCAATTCTATACCGGTACTTGGCCATTCGTGCCACCAAGCGCTGCTCCAGGGCCCCCAACTTTGCATTTTCCAGGTGGGCCAGTGGATTATTATCGGTGCATACCAGAACTTAAGAACCATTTAAGTATTCCGAGAACTTCTCCATCATGGCCCACACTAATGCCAACTAGAGATGAGCAACTTTGGCTCTGGGAGGGTCGAGTCGGGTTTCGGACCACCCGACTTTCCCAAAAGTCGAGTCGAACGAAGTTGGCCGACTAACAGAAAAGGTTGAGTCGGAGTCGAAAATCCGACCCCAATGCAAGTCAATGGGGAATAAAAGTCAGCAGGGAGTGGAGGACAGTAAACACACCTACAGTGCCCATTTCAATGCCAACGACATCAATTCTTATTACTTAAGCTTGTTAACCTTAATTTACTTTATAATAATAGTAAAGCATTGAAAACTGGGGGTTATTTGGCTAAAGTTGTGGGGGGGCAAGGCTGGCTCCAGGTTTTCGTGGGCCCCGGGCGAAAGAGTCTCAGTGGGCCCTTTAACACATACCACAATTCATGATGCTCCGATACCCCAGAGAAATATAGCTATAGTACAATGCCAAATACTTCACTTCTTACATTACATGAGTGATATCTATTGTAAATTCTACAATATAATAATAATCTTTATTTATATTATATTCAATAGCTCAAAAAACAGACAGTATAGTCCTCCATACAGTATTATGGGCACCACATAGTGCGCCATACAGAATAATGAGCCCCATATATTGCTCCATACATAATTGGTCCCATATAATGTTCCATACAGTATATGATGAGTTCCACATAATGCTCCAGTATATGATGGGCCCCATGGATGATGCTCCAGTGTTTGATGGGCCTATATAATGCTCCATATATAATGGGCTCCATATGATGCTCTAGTATATGATGGGCCCTATGGATGATGCTCCAGTATATGATGGGACTATATAATGCTCCATATATATTGGGCCCCATATAATGCTCCAGTGTATAATGGGCCCCGTATATGATGCTCCAGTGTATGATGGGCCCCATTTATAATGCTCCAGTGTATGATGGGCCCCATATATAATTCTCCAGTGTATAATGCTCCCCATATATTGCTCCAAACATTAAAAAAAATGAAATACCTCTTCGCTGGGCACTGCTGTAGACTTCTCAGCATCGCCATCTTCCAGTTCTCTGCACTGCGACTGTTCAGGCAGAGGGCGCACAGACGTGACGTCATCGCACTCTCTGACCTGAATGTCACTGTCAGGAAACGTGGAAGACGTCACAGCGGTGGAGCAGGGAGAGGTAAGTAATGCAAGTGCTGGGGCCCTGAGCAAGCGGGGGGGCCCACTCGTGGGCGACAGCACTGGCACAGGGCCCCTCATAGTACGCCAATGTCTCTGATGGCGAGTGGGCCCTCCCACCATCAGAGACACCAGCGTACTATGAAGGGCCCTGTGCCAGGGCCGTTGCCCACGAGTGGGCCCCCCCACCTGCTTAGGGCACCGGCACTTGCCCGGGTGCACCAGGTGCTAACCCCAGCCCTGGGGGGGGTACAGCCCAGTTAGGGAGGTGGGAAAACTGGCATATGTTGAGGTGTAGGCTGGACGTTCAGCAGCTGCAAATGGAGGAATTGGAGAAGTCGGAGGAAGAGGAGGACAAAGCGAGCCATTTTGCTTGCAACCTATGTGTCATCACGGGAAGGTGGTACAAAATCCTTTGAAACCCAGGCATGGTTCATTTTAATGAAGGTGAGATCACCAACATTTTGGGTCGACAGCCTGGTCCTTCTTTCTGTCAGGATTGATCCAGCAGCACTGAAGACTCTTTCTGATAGCATACTACCAGCAGGGCAAGCGAGCTCCTGTAAGGCATATTGTGCCAATTCAGGCCAAGTGTCCAGTTTACAAGCCCAGTAGGCAAAGGGGAATGAACTGTGAGGGAGAACATCGATAGGGGCGGAGAGGTAATTTTGAACCAGAGTTGACAACTGCTGTCTCCTGTCTGTTGCAATCGATTCAATATTTACAGTCGTGTGAGCGGTACTCGAGAAATCAGTCCACAACATGGTCATGAAACCCCTGTCTCCAACACCACTTCGGCTGTGTGCACCACGAACACCTCTTCCATGTTGCACAGTACGGCTCGTGGTAGAACCTGCACCGCTGCTGTGTGCTGGGAATGCCTCTAACAAATGGTTTACCAGAGTTGCTTGTTTGTTCGCCAATATTAGCTCTAGGTTCTCCTGTGGCATGATTTTCTGTAATTTGCCTTTATCGCGTGTGAGTCGCACGCAGTACCAGGGCTTGTGGGGTACTCGGCACCGAGCCCGTTCACTTCAATGGGGGAGAGGTCACGGGTAGCGCAGCTCGGTCCGTGGCCCTGTGCGCTCATTCAAAAGGGGGGATATTTACAAGGGATTGTAGTAATTGTTCGTGACGCCACCTGTGGTTTCTGATCAAGGTGACCAGCGCTGCAGGGTGAATCCTCAGAAGGGTTGTTACTGGGCAGCAAGGTGTTAAGTCTTCCACAGGTAAGACTGGTCCCTCTAGGTATATGGCGGTGCAGGGTGCAGGCAATAAGGCAGACACACACAAGTCAATCTCTTTCCATACCTTTACTGGTGGTATTTGCAGGTATGTCCCGGGAAGCTGCTGTCACGGGTGTGTCGCTGCGAAGATCGTCGCGATTGCACACCCTGACTTCTCACAGCTGAGTTTCTGGTGCTGGGTGTTTTTCGGCAGTGAGGGAGTTAATTTTTCCGTGCTGGACTAGACCAGCCTCGCTCAGCTGCAATTAATGTTGTGGTAATTGGTTTCCTTCATATACCTGCCTGTCTGCTGGGGAAGTGTCGGTGAAAGCATTCATGCAGACCAGCAGAGCGGATCGTATTGAGAAATCTAAAGCTAAGAGTACCTGTTGTGGTTTTCTCCTCTCCTCGCTTTATTATTTATCTCCTTACCCGTTGGTGTTCCCTCTGTAGTGATAGTTTTGTATGCAAGGTGGTCTTTTATTTCACCCCTTGTACTGTCTCGTTCGTCTTATACTGTGTGTGAAGGCAGTTACCTTCCTGTTCCCTGTGGTGGTAATCAGGGTCCTTCTCAGGACTAGATTACAGTGGTTAGGGATTCACAGGAGATAGGGTTACGCTGGCGGCCTGGACCTCTGTACCATCAACAGTACCTCCAGGTAGAGGGATTAGTCAGGACCCCAGCTTAGGGTCAGCATAGACCCCGGTCCTCCTGTATACAGAGACAGCGTGACATTTTCACCGACCCCACTAAAGATTCTCCCCAGCCACCATGGATCCAGTAGCCAGTCTAGCTCAGCAGTTGCAGAGTTTGTCCATGGAGCTGAGGGACGTTAAGTCCAAGGTTTTGTACCCCCCGGAGCAAGCCAGGCCTGAACCTAAAGTAGCTCTCCCGGACAGGTTCACTGGAGGGCGGGACAAATTTGTTGCTTTCCGGGAGGCATGTAAATTGTACTTTCGGCTGCGACCTCGGTCATCTGGGAGTGAAGATCAAAGGGTGGGAATTGTCATCTCACTCCTACAAGGGGACCCCCAATCCTGGGCGTTCTCTCTTCCCCCGGGCTCCCCGGCTCTCCAGTCAGTGGATAGATTTTTCGCAGCTCTGGGTCTTGTATATGATGACCCGGATCGGGTCTCCCTTGCTGAAACTAAGTTACGTAAGATACAGCAGGGAGATCGTCACTGGACACCCAGTGGAATGACCCGGCTCTTAGGAGCCAGTTTTGTCAAGGTTTATCTGACAAATTAAAAGATGTGTTGCCGCAGTATGACCCTCCCACGACACTGGAAGCCGCTATGGCCCTTGCTATTCGTATTGACAGACGTCTTCGGGAGAGGTGTGGGGTAACTTCGCCCCCTGTGATGACTCCACCTTCCTCAAGGGTCCCTTATACGGAGGTTTCCCTGGTCAGTCCAGAGGAGCTTATGCAATTAGGAGGGACATCATTCCGGGGGAGGGGATCGGTGGGGCGCCACAAAACAAGAAGTTCTTTCTTCTGTGGAAAAAAGGGACATTTTATTAGGGGGTGTCCATCCCATCCTTTGCAGAGTGAGAAGTCGCCGGAAAACTATTGATCCCAGATTGTGTGGTGGACGGCAATCTGGGAGTAAGTATTTCGTCCCTAAGTTCGTCTCAGTTTCTCGTACCGGCGGAGGTGGTGGTGGGTGCGAAAACTGAGAGGATATCTGTTCTTCTGGATTGTGGGGCCGGGGCTAATCTGGTGGATGATCGCTTTGCCCGGGTTCAAGGTATGCGATTGAGTGGGTTGGCTAAACCGTCCCCATATTCTCAATCGACGCCAGACCTCTCGGTCAGGGAAGTTTTGTGCAAGCAGTGCATAACATAGATCTTCAAGTGGGGGCGCTACATAAAGAACTGTTGTCTTGTTATGTGTTGGAGGGTCTTCCCACTCCTATAGTGCTGGGCCTGCCTTGGCTAACTAAGCATAACCCGGTTATTAATTGGCAATCCAGAGAGATAACCCAATGGAGCGATTTCTGTAATAAAAACTGCATGAATACGGTCATTGGTGCGGTCGCTCCTAGGGCCTTACCTCCATTTCTGGTGGACTTTGAGGATGTATTCTCGGAAAAAGGGTGTCAAGAACTACCTTCTCATCGCGAGTATGACTGTTCTGTTAACTTGCTCCCTGGGGCCAAGTTACCGAAATCTAGGTTGTATAACCTTTCTGGTCCTGAGAGACAGGCCATGAAGGATTATATTTCAGAGAGTCTGGCTAAGGGGCACATTAGACCTTCATCTTCCCCAGTGGCCGCGGGGTTCTTCTTTGTGAAGAAAAAAGATGGAGGCCTACGCCCTTGCCTGGATTTCCGTGAGCTTAATCGGATTACGGTCCGAGATTCGTATCCGCTCCCACTTATTCACGATCTCTTCAATCAGATCGTGGGTGCCAAATGGTTCTCTAAGTTGGATCTCAGGGGGGCGTACAATCTGATTAGGATGAAGGAGGGGGATGAGTGGAAGATGGCGTTTAACACTCCGGAGGGGCATTATGAGAACCTTGTCATGCCATTTGGTCTGAGTATTGCCCCGGCGGTGTTTCAACACTTTGTAAATGACATCTTTCGCCACCTAATGGGACAGTTTGTGGTTATATATCTGGATGATATCCTAATTTACTCGCCAGATCTTGTGTCTCATCAGGAACATGTTAGGCAGGTGTTACAGATCTTGCGGGATAATAAACTGTACGCCAAATGGGAGAAGTGTGTGTTCGCCGTACAGGAACTTCAGTTTTTAGGGTTCCTGGTGTCAGCATCCGGTTTTCGTATGGACCCTGGGAAAGTGCGGGCAGTTCTTGAGTGGGATCTGCCAGAGGATGTTAAGGCATTACAACGTTTCCTGGGGTTTGCTAACTACTATCGGAAATTCATTCGTAATTTTTCGTCCATAGTTAAACCTCTCACAGACATGACTAAAAAAGGGACGGATTTTTCAAAGTGGTCTGACAAGGCTTGTCAAGCGTTTTCCTCTTTGAAAAAATGTTTTGCTTCAGCACCCATACTTATTCAACCTGATGCGTCACAGCCGTTCATTGTTGAGGTGGACGCTTCCGAGGTAGGGGTGGGAGCAATATTGTCTCAAGGTTCGTCCCCTGGTAAATGGTATCCGTGCGCCTTCTTCTCTAAAAAATTGTCCTCCGCTGAGAGGAATTATGATGTCGGCAATAGGGAACTCTTGGCCATTAAGTTGGCTTTTGAGGAGTGGCGTCATTTTTTGGAGGGGGCAGTCCACCCGGTCACCGTCATTACCGATCACAAAAACCTGCTATATTTAGAGTCCGCTAAACGTCTGAATCCCAGACAAGCTAGGTGGTCGTTGTTTTTTACCAGGTTTAATTTTGTCGTCACATATCGTCCTGGCTCAAAAAATGTTAAGGCGGATGCCTTATCTCGCTGTTTCCCAGGGGCTGGGAATACGGAGGACTCGGTTCCGGTCCTTCAGGAGGGGGTGGTGGTGTCGGCAGTATGCTCTGAGCTTGAGGAGGAGGTATTGGAGGCTCAGGGGGACGCCCCTGTAGGACCTCCAGGGAGACTGTTTGTTCCAAATCAGTTGCGACAAAAGGTGATCAAGGCACACCATAATTCAGCTTTGGCAGGACACCCAGGGAGTAAAGCAACTGAGGATCTCCTCTCGCGTTGGTTTTGGTGGCCTAACTTACATAAGGAGGTGGTAACTTTTGTCGCGTCCTGCGAGGTTTGTGCGCGCTCTAAGACCCCACATACCCGTCCGTCGGGGACCCTCTTACCTTTGAAGATCCCGGAGCGTCCGTGGACTCATCTGTCTATGGACTTCATTACGGACCTCCCGCCATCTTCGGGTAAAACAGTCATACTCGTTGTAGTGGACAGGTTCAGCAAGATGGCACATTTTATCGCTCTTCCTGCTCTTCCTAATGCTAAGACTCTTGCGCAGGTGTTTATTGGGGAGATTGTAGGGCTTCACGGGGTACCCTCCGATGTGGTGTCGGATCGGGGGTCTCAGTTTGTGTCCAAATTCTGGAAAGCATTTTGTACACGGCGGGGGATGCAGTTGTCATTTTCATCGGCTTTTCACCCGCAGACCAATGGTCAGACAGAGCGTCTGAACCAGAGCTTGGAGACATATCTCCGGTGTTTTGTGTCAGAGAACCAGGAGGACTGGGCTTCTTTCTTGCCTCTGGCGGAATTTGCTCTAAATAATAGGCGGAGCGAGTCCACTGGTAAGTCCCCGTTTTTTGGGGCATATGGTTTTCACCCCCAGTTTTGTACTTTCAATAGGGGGGGCTCTTCTGGGGTTCCTGAGGAGGAACGATTTTCGTCGTCACTTGCTTCTGTGTGGAGAGGAGTGCTGAATAATCTGAGTACTATGGGGAACCGATACAAACGTATGGCTGATAGGAGGAGAGTGTCTGGTCCGGACCTAAGTGTGAACGATCTGGTATGGTTGTCTACCAAAAATATAAAACTTAAGGTTCCCTCCTGGAAACTGGGTCCCAGGTTCATCGGGTCATACAAGATCAGTGCTATAATTAATCCGGTTGCATTCCGTCTTGACCTCCCTCCTACATTTAAAATTCATAATGTGTTCCACAGATCGTTGCTTAAGAGGTTTGTGGCGCCGGTGATACCTTCACCTTTACCTCCTCCTCCTGTGGTGGTCAATGGTAACTTGGAGTTCCAGGTGTCGAGAGTCATCGATTCACGTCTGAATCGCCGGTCCCTTCAGTACCTTGTTCATTGGAGGGGGTATGGTCCTGAGGAGAGGACGTGGGTTTCTGCGTCGGATATTAACGCAGACCGATTGGTTCGGGCCTTCCATACTACTCACCCAGATAAACCCGGCCCTGAGGGTCCGGAGGCCCCTCGTAGAAGGGGGGGTACTGTCACGGGTGTGTCGCTGCGAAGATCGTCGCGATTGCACACCCTGACTTCTCACAGCTGAGTTTCTGGTGCTGGGTGTTTTTCGGCAGTGAGGGAGTTAATTCTTCCGTGCTGGACTAGACCAGCCTCGCTCAGCTGCAATTAATGTTGTGGTAATTGGTTTCCTTCATATACCTGCCTGTCTGCTGGGGAAGTGTCGGTGAAAGCATTCATGCAGACCAGCAGAGTGGATCGTATTGAGAAATCTAAAGCTAAGAGTACCTGTTGTGGTTTTCTCCTCTCCTCGCTTTATTATTTATCTCCTTACCCGTTGGTGTTCCCTCTGTAGTGATAGTTTTGTATGCAAGGTGGTCTTTTATTTTACCCCTTGTACTGTCTCGTTCATCTTATACTGTGTGTGAAGGCAGTTACATTCCTGTTCCCTGTGGTGGTAATCAGGGTCCTTCTCAGGACTAGATTACAGTGGTTAGGGATTCACAGGAGATAGGGTTACGCTGGCGGCCTGGACCTCTGTACCATCAACAGTACCTCCAGGTAGAGGGATTAGTCAGGACCCCAGCTTAGGGTCAGCATAGACCCCGGTCCTCCTGTATACAGAGACAGCGTGACAGCTGCTCAGGGTGGAGGATGCACATCCAGTAATCACTGAGTAGGTTTAAGGCCTCCTTACTTTCCAAAGTGTGTGAGTTTCCAACTTGCATGAAGCTAAGTTTAACTCCGTGTAGAACAGCTACACCCGGCCGACATTGTGGTGGAGCCTTCTTTTGGACAGAATTAGTCTCTATATGCAGGGCCCTGCTAGACTCTTATTCTTCCTGACCCCGGTTACGTATCAGCACTGTAGGGCCCCTCTGCGACCTGAGGTCCAGCAGGGTCTCCGGTTTCTCCCACTAGCCGTAAAGGTACTAGCAAGCTCGGACCCGGTGTCCGGTAGTGCAGAGTGGAGGATAAGCTATAGTCGCTATTTCTCCTCAGTCACTCTTTCTTCCTTTTACCACTCGCCTGTCGCCCTACTCACACCCTTAACATAAGCACAGGCAACAGTAGGTGTAGTCGTCAGCTTCCTTCTATCCACAGCTCACTGACCGTTCCTCAGTCGACTCATTGTTACAAATAACTGTAGCTCCCTTCCTTCTTCTCCTTCATAGGCTCTGTCCAGAGTAGCTATCAGGACCTTCCATCAGACTGATTTCGTGCTCACTCTGAGAGTCACTTTCCACGTTCATAGGGAACTAACAATCAGCCTGTTCTGAGGTAACAGCTTGTCTTTCTTCCTCTGTCTCATCTGACAGGAATCACCGTCTGTCTGAACACGCACTAGCTCAGACCAAGCTCTGACTAGCAAAAAGCCCACTGCTACGTCTCCCACACCCTTATATATTCTAAGGCTCCCTCTAGTGGCACTATAGGGAAGTGTGAATGTGAATGAATATCAGGTGTTGGTGATTTACCTTTCTGTGCATCCTCCAGGGAACATGTGTCACCAAGCGCAGCTGGGCCACACATCCCCCCCTAGTTATATTCAGCACTCCCGGGCTGAAATAGAAAAACAATTTTTATAATAACATCAACAACATAACTCATCCTTTGTGGGAGGTAAGGACACTTTAACGTTACATTGTGTACAAATTGCAATAGAAAAATATCAAATACTTTCACAGTGCAAATAAATACAAGATTCTTGTGGAGGACCCGCACCAAACCTCCCACGGTGGTCCTGGATGGGCTGCAGGACTTCTTTACTGCAAACCTCACTCAAGGCCACACCATACGGGTTTTTCTTCAGAGGTAGAATGGCTTTACGTAAAACCAAGATGGGGCACCGAAGTGCTAACTATTTACAACTAAAGTTCTGTGCTGCAAGAGTCCTCAGCACGCAGTCCTTGGCATAAGAACATTTCACATTTCACACAATATTTCACATTACCCAACTGGGGTATACTCAGGGCCGGATTAAGAACATGATGGGCCTGGAGCTGAAGGGGCGGGGCAAGGGGTGGGGCCAAACACGGCAATTCACAAAGGCCAAAAATGTAACGTAAAAGATATAAACAAAGTAAATATATGATACATGCCTAATATAAATACAGTGGATATAGAAAGTCTGTTATGGTTATCGCGCTGATAGTAACTTATGAGGCAAATAAGCAGGGTTATTCACTGAACGTTAAACTGTGTTTTATTGTAAATAAAGCTATAGAACAAAGTAAATATAAATATATGATACATGCCTAATATAAATACAGTGGATATAAAGTATGTTATGGTTATTACGCACGCTGATAGTAACTTATGAGGCAAATAAATACAGATTAAAATCCACAATCCAGGCACAATCTACACGTGCGGACATTGACTATGTGGGTAAATACAGATAATAATCCACAATCCAGGGACTAACAAGCAGCTGGTGGATCACAATCCCCAATCAACCTCCATATTAATGGCAATGGTCCAAGTAATGAGATTATGCGCCGGACAGGTGTGACAATCATCCGCTGCAGCAGTCACTGTCAGAACTCCTAGCATGATGGCGGCCACCATGCCAGAACTTCAGACAGTAGCCACTGATTGGCCACCTGTCTGTATATATGTCAGCAGCACATCTACATATAACATTAATACCTGCGTATATACCAGTACCACGGCTATATATACCAGTTCTGTGTCTGTATGTATGTCAGCAGCCCATCTATAACATTAGTACCTGCCTATATACCAGTATCACAGCCATATATACCAGTACTGTGTGTGTATATATGTCAGCAGCACATCTATGTATAACATTAGTACCTGCTTATATACCAGTACCACAGCTATACATAGCAATAACATGTCTGTATATATGTCAGCAGCACAAGATGTATTATAACATTAGTACCTGCTCCACAGGAACACACAACTCACACCTCAGTTTGACGTCCTCCTATAGCAGTTTTTCTCAACCTTCTCAGCCTCAGGGCACCCTGGGAAATAATTAAAGTCCGGCCGATCAGACAAGAATTTGGACAGTCTAAACGGCCCTTAATACTGCCACACATAGCCCTCTTATAGTGCCACACATAGCCATCTCAATAATACTGCCATACATAGCCACATTAGTAATATTGCGTCAGAGAGGCCCCATACACATATATGGCAACATTGAGAGGCCCATTCTAGTATATGGTGGATATAGAAAGTCTGTTATGGTTATCACGCTGATAGTAACTTATGAGGCAAATAAACAGGGTTATTCACTGAACGCTAAACTGTGTTTTATCGTAAATAAATCAAACTGGTAGAAGAAAATTAAACTACACATTCACTTTTCGTGCTTTTTTGCTTGCAAATTCCTCAATTGCAGAATCAAGATTAAGCTCATTCAGCAATCTATTTTCAATACATAACAGAGAGAGGGCATTTAAACGCTCCCATTCTAGTATATGGTGCAGCATTGAATGTCCCATAGTAATATAGGGCAACATTGAGAGGCCCATTCTAGTATATAGCGCAGCATTGAATGGCCCATAGTATATATAATGCAGCATTGAATGGCCCATAGTATATATAGCGCAGCATTGCATGGCCCATAGTATATATAGCGCAGCATTGAGAGGCCCATATAGTATATATAATGCAGCATTGAATGGCCCATAGTATATATAATGCAGCATTGAATGGCCCATAGTTGCGCAGCATTGAGAGGCCCATAGTATATATAGCGCAGCATTGAATGGCCCATAGTATATATAGCACAGCATTGAATGGCCCATAGTATATATAATGCAGCATTGAGAGGGCCTCTCAATGCTGCGCTATATACTATGGGCCATTCAATGCTGCCCTATATATACTATGGGCCATTCAATGCTGCGCTATATACTAGAATGGACCTCTCAATGCTGCCCTATATTACTATGGGCCATTCAATGCTACTGATGGAATTTGTCAGAAACCACACACTTTACAACACAAACCTGTGCAGAGACTTCAGGATTCTCCATCTGCTTTCACTGTAATATGGCTGGGATTCTTGTAACAGCACACACACCTCTGCCTGCCTGTCTCTAACTCTCTCCTCCAGACAGGAACCGTCACTACAACGTGACACTGAACACAGGGCAGGATGCCAATAGGCAAAGCTGTAAGAAGACAGTGCATGGATGAGGACAAGTGAAAGGTGAGCTGTGACTGGCTGCTCTGTGGTCACATGTTCTGCCTTCATTTACATCCTGCTTCTGGATTGGGTGAATGAGATAACACTGTGCTGCTGCCGACTCCTCTCCTATAGTACTTTCAGCACCAGGTTTCCTCTCTCCCCCTCCAGCACACAGTCTCTCCTGGCTCCTCCCCTCCCCCTCCATCACCAGGCTGACGTCAGCAGCACAGGGAAGGGAGGAGAGCAGAGAGCCACTAGATAACAAGCGGCTGGCTGGGCCGGGGGATGGGCCTATCTCTAACAAGGGGCCTGGAGCTGCAGCTCCATCAGCCCCTACGTTAATCCGGCCCTGGGTATACTACTTCAGACATTTATCACATTCAATAAAGTGCAATTCTTCTTAACTTTTTACAGTTGCAGTAAACCCTGTCTGGGTCCTACTGTTCTTCTTTGAATATAGTGGTTACTCCTTCCATACCTGGGGCTGCAAGTACGCGGTGCGCTCTGGAATGCATCACCAGAAGATCATGTCCTGCTACCTGTGTCTGGGTAGCCACAGTCTTTTTCTCAATTTTGCGATTTACTAGAGGCCTTAGGGTGAGTTTCCACGGTCAGGAAACGCTGCGTGTTTGGCGCTGTGCGCTGGCGGAGCGCCAAACACGCAGCGTCCAGATGTTACAGCATAGTGGAGGGGATTTCAAGAAATCCCGTCTCCACTATGCGTAACAATACGCAGGTGGCAAACCTGCGTAAACGGACATGCGGCGCGTCTTTTTAGACCGCAGCATGTCCTCGCGCAACAGAATATTACACAGGGCTATGTAGCCCTGCGCTCTTTCCGGAGGTGTTCCGGAGGTGTCCTGAACACCTCCGGAAAGATTGCGCGTCAGAAAGGGGGCGGGGCTTAGACGGAGCGGAATTTCCGCTCCGTCCAAAGCGCTATGGTTCCGGACCGTGGAACCATAGCCTTACAGGTGCCTCTTCTGAATACAGATTTGGCTCAGTAGGGGTCGCACTAACAGTCGCTGTGCTCTGCAGCGTTTCCAATTGGGACGCAGGTGCTCGCTGTGGCTCAGTTGGGGACGCACTAGCCTGTTGCGTTGCAGAATAGGACGCAGGATCAGTTGCAGAATAGGACGCAGGATCAGTTGCAGGTGCGCGGCCGGACGCTGAAGTGGCTGGGGCTTGGGACACTGAGACACGGGGTACGTTTCCGGCTTCAGGGACGGGGTCGCTGACTCGGGAGACATTCAGGGCATACCACCCCTTAAGACCCCAGTGCCGCGTGTAGGTGACAACATCCCCTTTTAACAGGTTAGACCCCACATCGCAGCGGTGAACGAAGATCTCCTGAGAGAACCCGGGCTCGCATATGTAACCCCAAACTCCTCGGGACTTGGAGGCACACACCGTCCCCTGGCGCCGCGGCTCCCAGGGCGTACCTTTATCTCGCCGGACGATCTCCTTGTCTGCAAGATTCTGCTCCCGGTACCTCCAGTAAAGCTGCTGCACCTCTCGCTGCTCCTGCTGTTGCCGCTGCTCCTGCTCACGGCGTCGCCACTCGTTCTCCTTCTGGGCGGCGTATTCCACGTCGTCCAGGTACTCCATCTTCTCCCAGTCGATCTCCATTGCATCAGGCAGGATTCCTTCCGTCGTCCCCACCGGGGGACTGCATTCCGCTGCGGCCCTGGTTCCAGGCCTGGCTGGCGTTTCGGTCCGGACAGGGCCTCCTCAGCCTCCTTCCCTCCCGCCGCGTCCTCGGCGGAGTCAGGATCAGCACTTTTGGGGCCGGCCTCCGGTGGTTCATCAGCCGCTGGGTCCAGTGGTGGCGCGGGTGGCATTTGCGCATCTTGAGGAGCGTACAGTTCTATACGGTGTGGGAAAAAATGAACGGTCGGTAACTGTGCAAAAAAAAGAATAAAAGTATTAGTGCTGTGTAAAAAGCAGTCTGCACAGCAGTGTGCACACAGCAATATAGCTATCAGGCAGCCTAATAACCAGCGCTGCTGCACACAAGAAAATCCTCCCCTGTCACTGCATACTAAAGGTACTGTCACACTAAGCGAGATCGCTTAAGCGTCAGCAATTTTATGACGCAGCAGCGACATCGTTATCGACGTCGCTGTGTGTGACATGTAGCGGCGATGTGGCCCCCACTGCGATGTCGCTGGTCGTTCATGAATGTTCTGAGCCATTTTTTGGTCGTTGGTGTCCCGCTGGTGAGCCCGAATCGCTGAGTGTGTCACCCTTTATGAACGACTTTACCAGCGGTGCAGGCGAGACTAGGTTTTCCCAATGACCGCAGAGGTCGTTATACTGATCGCTGATGAGATCTTTGTGTTTGGAAGCTAACTAGCGACCATATAGCGATCGCACCAACGATCTCGCCAGGTCGTGTCATTGTCGTGATCGCTGGTGCGATCGCTAAGTGTGACAGTGCCTTAACTGTACAGCACAATTGCTATCAGCACAAGCACATAAGAACTTCCTCTCCCTACTGTTAAGATCGACAGAAGTAAAATGGAGGTCAGGGCTTTTATAGA
Organism: Oophaga sylvatica; assembly: GCA_033576555.1. Taxonomy (NCBI): domain Eukaryota; kingdom Metazoa; phylum Chordata; class Amphibia; order Anura; family Dendrobatidae; genus Oophaga; species Oophaga sylvatica. The sequence continues at coordinate 730,824,935 of JARQOD010000001.1, forward strand.
CACTATTACGCCCCCCAAAGCAAGCCAATCACTGCAATGCCCTTCTCTAAGATGGTGGTGTACGCTGCCCATGTCATCTCATTGCCAACAGTGTAGGTCCTTGCTCATTGGCTGAAAAAAGGCGCTTGAAAGAATTCTGTGAAATTCGACTATGGCGCTCGTTTTGCCGACCGCATGGCCGACTGCACGCTATGGTCAGGTTTTGGCCAACGAAACCCGACTTTGGAGAAAGTCGGTGACTTTTGAATCTGACCGACATGTTTCGCTCAACTCTAATGCCAACAGCTCCAGCTTGAACGAACTGTAGTTGTCCATTTTCCATTCGGAGTCATGGAGAGAATGGCTCATGTAGGCAATCACCCACTCTTTTCTGTCTTGAATCTAAGACAATACAGCTCTGAGTCCATGAAAGCTTCCATAAGTATGGAGAATGAATGGTTGAGAGAAGTCAGCGTAGGCTAGGACCTGTTCTTCAGTTAAGGCCATTTTCAAAGCTTGTAATGCTTTATCCTGGTGAACTCCTCACTGAATGGTCCTGTGTTTTGCATCAGATGGCACTCCCTTTAGCAGTTCTAACAGTAGATTCACGATGCAATTGAAGTTCTATACAAATCGCCGATAGTATCTAGTTAGTCCCAAAAAGGCCCGAACCTCTTTCACAGTCTTTGGGATGGGCCAATAATGTACTGCTGCAATTTTCTCACGGGATGTTCTTACTCATTCAGCAGAGACGAGTCCTAGATATTCAATCTGAGTGCAAAATAGATGACACTTGGGAAGTTTTACTTTTAGGCCATGTTTCTAAAGTCTGCTCAATACTTGTTCTAGCTGCTGCAGATATTCATCGAACGTGGCGGCATACACGATTATATCGTCCAAGTAGATGAGAGTGGCTTCAAAATTTAAATCTCCCAAACACCTTTCCATGAGACGCTGAAAAGTACCAGGAGCATTAGCAAGACCAAACGGCATCTGGTTGAACTCGTACAAGCTCATAGGTAGTATGAAGGCCATTTTTGCTTGATCATGTTCGGACATCGGCACTTGCCAATAGCCACTGGCCAGGTCTAATGTAGAAAAGTATTTTGCGCTTCCCAGTGCAGATAGTGAGTCTTTGATTCGCGGTAGTGGGTATGAATCTCGCACAGTGCAGGCATTTGGTTTACGATAGTCCACGCAGAAATACAGAGTGCCGTCTTTTTTGCGTACCAGCACAATGGGAGCAGCCCACGGACTTTGGCTTTCCCGGATAACACCGTTCTGTAGCATCTGTGTCAGCATCCCATTCACCTCCTGGTACATTTGCGGTGGTATTTGACGATAGAGTTCTCTTATGGACGCAGCATTTCCGGTTGGAATCTCGTGTGTGATTGCAGTAATGCAGCCGAAATCGAGCGAATATGTCCTGGTATCATCCGAGTAGGGCTTCCACCTGCTGCACCTGTTGCGGTGTGAGTTCTGTTAGTTCAGCCCGCATTTGTTCCAGAATATGGTGCCCTTTCCGCAGCTGTTGAGGTTCTGACACCAGAGTCGTTTCTACAGTCACCGTCAAGGGGTGTTCCTTTTTCACGGTCAATTGAACGGCCTGTGGCGGTATCAGCCTCTCTGGCTTGCCTAGGATTTGTGCTACTTTACTTCTGGGCGGAAGCGTCAGATTGTCCTCTCTCAAGTTCACACACCGCACAGGTACCATCCCATCCTGGACAGTGGCTAGTGTTTGTGCAACTAGAAGCCCTTGAGGTAGGTGCTCCATGGCAGCCAGCTCTATTTGTATTTCAACTCCCTCCAGAGGAGTGCAAGAAAGCATAGTTTGTCCCGGTGGTAGTACAAGATTGTCCATAGCTGGGATGATCACTTTCCCCAGCATCTTCCCATCACAGGAGGTCTCTTCCGCTTGCGCCATCCGAATCAACTGTTGAAACACTCTCCTTTGGGGAGTATGTGGACTCCTTTGTTTCAAAAACACGTCTGGGGACTCATTGATGAGAAGACTTCCGAATTCTTTAAGCACATTCATCCCCAAAGTGACAGCATGTCCATGTTCTTCGTCCCCCGCGGTTAACACCATGCCTTTGCGGCCCAGATCTTTGCCACAGACCATGATTTGCATCCAGACCACCCCTGCGACCGGGATGGGCAACTGATTGGTGGCCGTCAACTTTATCATCGGGCCCCACTCGGGCCTCATTGCTCCAGGGAAATGCCTTCTAAAGTATGTCTTGGGCATCAAAGTCACTTGTGAGTCGGTATCCACCAGACAGCAGATTGGCCGACCATCCATCTCAGCCCAGACTAGAGGACACACAGAAACTAAATTGGTGGGACTTCTGATTCTCCTGTTCTGCTGTTCTGCCAGGCGGAGTCGCCCAGCCTCGGGGCCTCCTAGTTTATCGACGGCGCTGAAGAGGCTGTCCTCACCGTGCACACCCTCGAGCTACGTGTCCCATTTCACCACAGATATAGCAAGTAGGAAGTTCCTCCCGACGAGGTGTTCTCACAACCCACCGCGGTTCTTTGACAGTTCTGCCCTGGGTGAGTTTAATGAGGCCTTCACCTTCTTTTTGGTATTTGTCAGATCTTCCCGTATGACCTGAATCTCCTTCTGCAGATCTTCTACCCAACTTAGTTCAGCAATCAGGTTTACAGATGCCTCCACACTCCGGACCTTTGCCGCTGGGACTGTCACCCCAGCTCTTGCTCACGTGCCTCACTCCCAACTTCTGAAAAGGTCATGCGCGGATTTACTCGCAGGGCCTGTTTCAGCAGCGCCTCTCTCAATCCAGTCACTAACTGGTCCCGTAACACTATGTCGGTAGACCCTATGCCTACGCCATCTTTTCTGATGATGGTTGTGTGGATTTCCCATAGCACGTTCATGTACTGAATCACCGTCTTCCCCTCTCTTTGACACCGGCTAAACAACCGCATGCCCAGTTTCCCTATGTCCGTAGGGTCCCCATGTGTCTCCTCCAGTATGCCCTTTGTCAAAAGTGTCCCGCTCTCGGGGGGGTTGTATCATGACTGAGTCTCTTGCCTCCGTCTAAAGCCATCATGGCGACCTCCGCCTGCAAGGCAGGGATCATGGGATACATTCTCATCATTCCCCTAATGCGCTCAGTCCAGCTCCATAACATAGTGTTATTCCCATTAAATTTCAGAAGGTTGTTTAACATTGCCCCCAGGGATATACTGGACCTGGAGCCCTCCCCAACTGTTTGGTCTGCCTCCTCCGTGCTGGTGAACTGCATCCTGCTGCACTACGCCAAATGTGAGCAGATTACAAGATGCAGTAACTGAAGGAGGAAGAGCAAGGGTTAACGTAGAATTTACTGTAACAGGAAATACTCTGCTCAGGAAGAGAATAAATGTAAAACAGGAGTGTAACGAATTATGCAGAGTGTGAATAAACAGGAGTAGGGAATTAAAAGGAGAGTTCAGTAACAATAAATTTATCAGTCCGACGACGTCCAGAGTGTGGAATCCTAGGTTCAAACGGTGGCGCTGTGGCGCGAGAGGGGTCCAGCGTGGTCCTGAAGGAGATGAGGATCCAATTCCCAGTGGCGACGGTGAGTTCTCGTTGTCTTGAAGGGAGTCCTGGGTCCAGGGATGGTAATACAGTAATGAGTGCAGCCTTTATCACTGCGGAAGCTCAACGTTGCTCGGCAGCTATATACGGGTAAGGCAGGATACAGTTCACAGCGGGTCACTCTTGTTCTCTGCGTCAGCACGCGCATGTCAAACCTCTGCCTGGGAATTTTATCACTCCTGGTCAAGGGTGCCAGAGGGCACTTTACAAGTCTCTGTCGACAGTCTGTGCGGGAGAGTATTGTGCCACTATGGTGTGGGCCTGCTCCGTCTCGCTGCTCAGAGGACGGAGCACCAAAACTGTCCCCCTGCGGCACCTGCGCGTCACGTGTTCCTGCAAACTCTCCTCTGTTTCCCCGTGCTGCGGCTTATTAAGCTTAGCCGTGCCCCTCATCGCTGAGTGCAAAGGTCGGTCCAGGGTTTTATTCCTTCCCCCGTACAACATGGGTGACAGCCCCGACAGTTCCGGATCCGTTACGAAAGAGGTACGTCCGGTCCGGTCCTTCTCCTTACAAGGTCACAAGCAAAGGGTCTAAGTCCAAAGAGGGAATCAAGTCAGGCTGGGTCAGGCACAGAGCACAGAGCGATCAGTCTTACACAGACAACAGCAAGTGTACGATTGACACTGGGTGTAGGAGCTAGCATGCTTAAGTAAAAGACTAATCAAGGAAAGTGAACACAGATGATTGCAGCACAGACCCAGCACAGACTGACAGCCCCAACACAAAGTAACATATCAGAGTGGAGATCGTGACATTACAGTTTGCATTGCAATTGTATATGTAACACCATAAAGGGGTTTTCCAACTTTTAAAAATATGTGTCAGTGGGGGAAAATTGCAAAACATAATGAAATACACCGTACATTAAATGACAATTTTGCAGTCAGTTTTGTCTCACAGTGATTACATCACTAACTGCCCAAGTGACCATTGCAGCCAATCACAGACCTTAGCGTGGAACAGTGGTTATGTGAGTAATCAAGGACATCATCACTGCAATGTTTCCACAATAGCTAAGGAACACTGGCTCTGCAGCAATGTAGTCAAACCACATATTACAGCTGCAATGATACATCACCAGGGACAGCACCAATGAAGAATTGAGAGTCCTCAGTGGTTGATACCTTTTAATGGCTAACTGAAAAGATGGTAACAAATTGCAAGCTTTTGAGACTACTCAGGTCTCTTCATCAGGCAAAGACTAAAATAAAATCTGAAGAATCACATATTTATACACAACACAGCACAGAAACAATGCAATAGATAAGACAAGTGACATGAATTAGAACTATCATTATGGGAGAGGGATGAACAGTTGTGGCAATAAATATTGGACCAGTTCATAGATAAGGAGTGTGAAAGTTTTATTGCCCTCTGATTGGGGTCTGGTAATGTTTTGTGATACTCTCACGGGGTCTTGGGAGCAAATTAAATCTGATTCTTCAGATTTTGTTTTAGTCTTTGCCTGAAGAAGAGACCTGAGTAGTCTCAAAAGCTTGCAATTTGTTACCATCTTTTCAGTTAGCCATTAAAAGGTATCAACCACTGAGGACTCTCAATTCTAAATATTTTTCTATCTACTGGCTAACACGGTACTAAGATATACATCTTTCCTGTATCACTGCACCAATGTCATGGGTAATCGGTGACATCACTATTGCAGGTCACACAATTGAGGCACAAGAAAGTCAGTGGATTTATTAGGTGAGAAATATGTTTTTCATTATTTTATGCAATAACCCCTCCTTCAAGTCCCAATAATTAATGGTTGTAAAATATCTTTATATTGTTTCATATATTTTTTCTCCATAAATCATCATTGGCAAATATTTATATTTGGGTGCCATAATTGTTTGCAACCCACCGACCTTGAAAAGATCAAAGCTTAGCTTTTAAACAATTGAATCTCCGTGTTGGATGTTATATGAAGAAAATGTAGAAAACATTGGAACAATCAACTTTTTAATAAAGAAATACTGCTACTTATTTCAAATGTAAATATGGTCCAATTATTCAAAATCAATAGTCATATTCAGCTTGTAGGAGCCCTATGACCCATAACACAAAAGTCACAACCACAAAAGGCACAAGAAATTCTACAGAACAATTAACTCTCTCCGAAGCAGGTGGTAAAAATAGTACAAGGATGTGAGGTCTGTTCAAGAGCTAGCACATGCTCAGTGTTATTCAGGTTTGGCATGCTCTTGTACAGGAGGTAAATATGTGTCCATATGGAAGGACGGTATGTCAGCAGAGAGGTAGACAGATGTATTGCATATCATACTGTATATACAACCCCCCTGCAGCATGTATTCCCAGTCAAGCTTTCCTTCTTCTTCCCACTTCTTCATGTATGTCTCTTCTATTTAATTTCTCTGCTTCTTTATGCCAAATTCTGCCTGTCTTCATTATTTCTACAAGATCCTGCCATCTCTTCCATCATATCTACCTGCTGTTCTCGACACTTGCTTTTTGCCTGTGTTCCATTAATATCACTCCATCAATTTGCTTTAAGCCAAATTTTCTGCATTTAAAGTATTTTTGTTGCCGTTTTATATGTTGAATTATTTTTTATTCAAGATTTTTTTTATCAGTGTTGTACCATATTCTGTATACCTGCATATGCCAGATGAGCAAAGGAAGTATGTTCATTTAAAAATTAAGTCCATTTTATTTTAATTGCTTTTCACTAATAAATGGATAAAAAATAGTAATCTGACAATGTATAAGGTATATGAAACTTTTTCATGTATGAATAGTAGTGATGGACGAAACCCGTGGATGTTCGGGTTCAGACGAACATTTTAAAAAAGTATCGTTTGGGTACTGAAACAGTACCCGAACTTGAACCCAAACACGGTCCCCATTCAAATAAAAAAAAATAATGAAAAAAATGGTGTGGGTTCCCCTGTAATTTTCATAACCAGCTGAGGGAAAGCCGAAGGCCGGGGCTGATGTTAATATTCTGGGAACGGGCCAATAGCCCTAAAGCTCACAGCTTTTTTCTTAGCCTTTACTGGTTATTATAGGAGAGACCCTCCAAAATAAGATGTGGGGTCCCCCTATATTTAATAACCAGCTAAACAGACAGCTGCGGTCTGATATTAATATCCTAGAAAAGGGCCATGGATATTGGCCCCCTCCAAGACTAAGAAGAAAAGTTCTCAGCCACCCCAGAAATGTTGCATCCATAATAATAATAATCTTTATATAGCGCCAACATATTCCGCAGCGCTTTACAGTTTAACAGTTTCAAACACAACAGTCATAAGTAACAACGTTAACAATAGTTTAGCAGACTTGTTATTGGCAAAGCAGCTGGGCCTGATGGCCTCAGCCCACATGTCCTCAGAGCATGTGCCAACCAACTGTGTACTGTCTTCCAGCACCTGTTTAACTTGAGCCTTCAATCACAGGGGGTACCAGAACTGTGGAAGACCACCTGCCTGGTGCCGGTTCCTAAGACCACTTTTCCAACTTCCCTACAAGACTATCGTCCAGTGGCCTTAACATCGCATGCTATGAAGTCCTTGGAGAGAATAATACTCGCCTACTTGTGCCCGAGGGTGAGGGCCTACACTGACCCCCTGCAGTTTGCGTACCAGCAGAGATTGGGGGTGGATGATGCTGTAGCGTCTCTGCTACATACAATGCATTCGTTCTTGGACAATGATGGAACTACAGTGCGCGCTATGTTCTTTGACTTCTCTAGTGCTTTCAATACCCTACAGCCGCTCTTACTACGTAATAAGTTGACTGCTATGGCGGTAGATGAGGGGATGGTGAACTGGATAAGTGACTACCTGACAGACAGGCCGCAGTTTGTAAGGATGGGGGAGGTGGTATCTGGCAGTGTACGGAGCAGTGTGGGAGCCCCTCAGGGTACAGTGCTGTCACCCTTCCTCTTCTCATTGTATACAGCTGACTTTCAGTATAAATCTGATTTTTGTCACCTCCAAAAATTCTCAGATGACTCCGTGATTGTAGGGGGCATTGTGGGGGGCCGGGGGGAGGAGGAATATAGAAGGGTGGTTTCTGACTTTGTGGATTGGTGTCAGACTAACTGTCTAGAACTAAATGTAAAGAAAACCAAGGAGATGGTGGTGAGTTATAGAAGGAAAAAGGAAGATTACATACCAATCACCATTGCTGGCCAGGAGGTTTAGATTGTTGAGAGCTACAAATATTTGGGGGTTCACCTTGACAGTAAACTCGATTGGAGGTGTCATACAGAAAAGGTTTACAAGAAGGGAATGAGCAGACTGTACTTTCTGCGGAAGCTCAGGTCGTTCAATGTGTGCAGTAAAATGCTGGAGATGTTCTACCAGTCCGTTGTAGCAAGCGCCATCTTTTTTGCTATCATTTGCTGGGGCAGTAGTGTGCGAGTAGCTGACGCTAATAAACTCAACAAACTTATCAAGAAGGCAAGCGCAGCTGTTGGCCTCCATCTTGACTCTTTTGAGGAGGTATTGGAGGATAGAATTCAGAAGAAGTGTAGGCCAATAATGAACAATAACACACACCCACTATACGAGCTGTTCTTGAATCAGAAGAGCACATTCAGCAGCCGTCTAATCCTACTAAGGTGCAAGAAGGAGAAATTCAGGAAATCGTTTGTACCTACTGCTATGGGGATGTATAATAATTTCCTAAGGGTGGTAGAAAATAATGACTGATGGCTGGGTACTAATGTCAATTAACATTATCTTATATATACCTGAACTACACACTTTTATTTATTATGTAATGTTGGCACACCTGTGCAAGATTTGTGTCCTAATATTTTATGTACTGCTGTTTGTATTGCTGCTGTAATACTGTAATTTCCCCCGGGATCAATAAAGTGTATCGTATCGTATCGTATCAATACAATAATTAAAGCAAAATAAGACAACACTGCTCGTGAGAGCTTACAATCTACAATGAGGTGGGGTAGATACAAAGTACAGGTGTGTATTTAAAATAATGGTCCAGCCATCTTGAGGCAGTGGCGGATAGATAGAGATAGTGAATGGGCTAAACAAACACACACATGAAATGACTTTGATTAGGGAACGTGATAGGCCGCTTTGAACAAATGTGTTTTGAGGGAGCGCCTAAAACTGTGCAAGTTGTGGATGGTCCTAATTTCTTGGGTTAGAGCATTCTAGAGGAATGGCATACTGCGGGAGAAGTTTTGGAGTTGAGAGTGGGAGATATGGATTAGTGCAGAGGTTAGTCTAAAATCGTTTGCAGAGCACAGCGATCGGCTAAGCTGATAGACAGAAATGAGGGAGGAGTTGTAAGGGGGTGCCACACTGTGGAGACCTTTGTGGGTGAGAACAAGTACTTTGAATTGGATCCTGTAGTGAATGGGCAGCCAGTGTAACGACTGGCTAAGCGCGGACACGTCTGAGTACCGATTAGCTAAATGGACAACCCTGGTTGCTGCATTAAGGATAGACTGGAGAGGGGAAAGTTGAGTGAGGGGGAGGAAAATTAATAGAGCGTTACAGTAGTCTAGGTGGGAGTGGATCAAGGTGACAGTGAGGGTTTTTGTTGTTTCCATGGTGAGAAAAGGGCGGATTCTAGAGATGTTCTTTAGGTGTAAGCTGCAAGAGCTGGCAAGAGATTGTATATGGGAGGTGAAGGAGAGATTGGTGTCAAACGTAACACCCAGACTAGTTTTTTACTGTCTTTGTGTGTTTCAGAGATTGAGAGCTGTGAGAGGACTAGAGAAGTGGTTAATGATAGAAACTGGGATTCAGATGTGGAAGTGGGGCTGTTAATGGGGATGTTGAAGTCTCCCAGGATAGGGGTTGATAGTTCTGAGGGCATGAAGTGTGGCAGCCAGGCTGAGAAATGGTCAAGGAATTGGGTGGCTGAGCCTGGGGGCTGATATATGACCGCTACTCTTAGGGAGAGGGGACGGAAGAGCCTGATGGTGTGGACCTCAAAAGAAGGGAATGAGAGTGATGGAAACTGGGAGGATGACCTGGAAGGTGCATTGTGGGGACAGAAGCATGCCAACTCCACCACCAGGTCTGTTTGTGGGTCTCTGGGGATGGGAGAATTGTAGGCCACCATGGGAAATGGCAGCAGGGGAGACAGTGGTAGAATCCTGAATCCAGGTTTCAGTTAGGGCCAACAGATTAAGAGAGTAGGTCATAAAGTAGTTGTGCAGGAAAGAAAGTTTATTCCATACAGACTGTGGATTCCAGAGGGCACAATTAAAAGAAGGAGATGAAGGAGTGCAACTAATGTTAATAAGGTTAGTAAGGTTTCGATATGAGGTAGGGTAGGGGTTGAGGTTGGGGGATGGTGGACCGGGGTTGGGGGAGATGTCCCTGAAATCAGTAGGAGTAGGAATATAAACAGCAAGTAGTTTTTGTAATTGTAAGAAGTCTTTTTGGGCAAGATGGGCTGAGGTTTTTCAGTAAGGTGAAAAGTGCATGGGAGCTGTAAATGTTAGAGGGAAGTATAGAGGGGCTGATGTGTATGAGTGGTGATGGAGGGGGGGATGGGGAGGTGAATGTGGATGGCAAGAGAACACAGGAGGATAGAAATAAAGCACATGGATAAACAAGAGAGCAAATTGTGGGTTGCCTGTCTCCTGCCCTGACTAACTGCCATGGATTAACTGCTTTTTCTAGATGCTTATCTTCTGGGATGCATGCAAGCACCCCACACTGCATGCACCCCTTGGAATGCTTCTAAATTTATAGGCCACAATGCAGTGTCAGGAGAGAGGGATTGTGGGAGCTGGTTTGTGATAAAGTAGCACCAGCTGCTCAACACACCCAAGTGTGGATAGAAAATCAAAGACACAGGTCCTGGCCCTATCTCTGCTGTAACACCTTTCCCAAGATGGTATATACAGTGACTAGTGTTGAGCGATATTGCTCGATATCTAAAAATATCGTATCGAAATTGTATCGCCGATAGCACTAAATATCGTCGATATCCGATTTCGATAGCGGAAGTCCCATGTAAGTCTATGGGAACAAAATATCGAAATTAAAAAAAACCTTTATTTCCTTGTAAACACTAAATATACACACATAGAATACATATATATATATACATGTCATTGTGACATATATATACACATATATGTATAGTTTATACACTTCTACATAGTAAAATATCCTCTGATTCAATTGCCGGGTAAAGCCGGCTTCTGTGAAAAGACAGAAGCACCCGACATGAAATGACACTTGGTGTACATAGGGTTAACCATGTCTTTTCATGTCGTTTGCAATCTGATTTGCACAAACAATTACATCAGTCTATGTGTGCAAAATTTCACACCTGTAGGGGTTAATTAAAGGTGTAAATTCGTTGTAAAAAAAAAACGGACTTTTTTGCTACGAATTTACACCTTTAATTAACCCCTACAGGTGTGAAATTTTGCACACTTACACTCATGTAATTGTTTGTGCAAATCAGATATCAAACTACATGAAAAGACATGGTTAACTCTATGTAAACCAAGTGTCATTTCATGTCGGGTTCTGCATTTTCACAAAAGCCGGCAATTGAATTAGCGGCTATTATACTATGTAGAAGTGTATGAACTATAAATATAAATATATATATATGTGTCACAAATTCAATGACATGTATATATATATATATGAGGTGTAAAATTGCTGAAAAAAAATGCGTGGGCTCCCGCCCTATTTTCGCAACCAGACAGACAAAGCCAGTGAGTGGGGGCAGATAATAATAGCCCAGAGAGGGACCATTATTTTTGGCCCCCCCCCGGCTACTAAAATCTGCCCCCAGACACCCCAGAAAAGACAAATCTATAATTAGATTCGCCCTTTCTGGCACTTTGCCCGTCTATTCCCATTGCCCTGTAGCGGTGGCGAATGGGTTAATAAGGGGTTAAAATGACCTTGCAATTGAAAGGTCACTTTAAGCCAGGTTAATAATTGAGAGCTGTCAATCAGACAACTATCAATTATTAATCCTATTGTATGAAAGAAAAATCAAACACACACACTTTAATAAAAAAAGAAGTTTAATGAAATAATCACACATTTTTTGACCATATTTTATTTACCTGCTAAAACCATTTCCTGTAATAAAAATAAAATAATAAAGCAAAATTATTCTTACCAATCCGATGTACAGTCGGGGAGAAGAGGATGGCGGCCATGAAGCAGTCCAGGACGTGACCGCCGGAGATCTTCTGCCAGGTAAGTGCCGCTGACTCCTGACAGACCCGACCGACGGACACTGACAGTGACAGACCCGACCGACGGACACAGACAGTGACAGTGACAAATCCGATTACGGTATTCGATAAGACGAAAATATCGAAACGAATTATCGAAAGGCCGATAGAGCTAATATCGGCCGATAGCCGATATTTGAATTATCGTATCGCTCAACACTAACAGTGACCCCCAACAATTGATATACAATCTGGCTGACAGGAGAGGAAGTGGAAAGCTTAATTGATTGCTTTCCACTTTCACTTCAGGTCAGCCAGGGACACAATCAGTGACGTCAGAGGGAACTGGTTAACAAAAATAGGGGATCCCCTTGAAAAAAAATGGCGTCGGGTCCCCCCTATTTTTGTTAACCAGCCAGATGAAGCAGACCGCTGAGGCCTGGATTTTCAGGCTGTTAAGGAGCCAAGATCCATGGACCTTGCCAGCCTGATAATACCAGGCCACAGCAGTCTGCATATCTTGGCTGATTAACAAAAATAGGGGATCCCCTCGAAAAAAATTGGCGTGGGGTCCCCCCTATTTTTGTTAACCAGCCAGATGAAGCAGACCGCTGAGGCCTGGTTTTTCAGGCTGGTAAGGATCCAATATCCATGGACCTTGCAAGCCTGATAATACCAGGCCACAGCAGTCTGCTTAGCTTGGCTGGTTAACAAAAATAGGGGATCCCCTCGAAAAAAAAAACGGCGTAGGGGTCCCCCTATTTTTGTTAACCAGCCAAGTAAAATGCAGACTGCTGCGGCCTGGTATTAAAAGACTGTCAAGGCCCATGGATTTTGGCCCTCAACAGCCTGATAATACCAGGCTACAGCAGCCCCACATTTGGCGCATCAAAAGATGTGCCAATTGTGGCACTTTACCCGGCTCTTCCCACTTGCCCTGTAGCGGTGGCAAGCGGGGTAATAAGGGGTTAATGTCACCGTTGATTGCACGGTGACAATAAGCCCGGTTAATAATGGAGAGGCGTCAATAAGACACCGATCCATTATTAATCCCAAAGTTATTAAATGCATAAAAAAAAGACAAAGCAAGAAAAAAGTATTTTAATGAAATAAAAGAGACAACACAGTTTTCATTTCTTTTATTGTACTCTCATTCCTGCGACGCCATCGATCTCCTGTAAAAAAAGAAAAAAAACAAACCAACAGTATACCACCTGTCCGACGCAGTCCATAGTAACGACAGTCCCACGACGATCCAGCTCTGCTACATCGCAATGACAGGCAGAGCCTGTCATCGCGACGCAGCACAGCTGATTACCTGCTTCCCCGGCGGTGACGTCATCGGACTGACTGCTTTACGGCCGGGATTACCCAGCAGTCACTGCAGTTATCGCGAGAAACTGCATGTGACCGCCGGGGAGAAGAGGATGGCGGCCATGAAGCAGTCCAGGACGTGACCGCCGGAGATCTTCTGCCAGGTAAGTGCCGCTGACTCCTGACAGACCCGACCGACGGACACTGACAGTGACAGACCCGACCGACGGACACAGACAGTGACAGTGACAAATCCGATTACGGTATTCGATAAGACGAAAATATCGAAACGAATTATCGAAAGGCCGATAGAGCTAATATCGGCCGATAGCCGATATTTGAATTATCGTATCGCTCAACACTAACAGTGACCCCCAACAATTGATATACAGCAGTAAGTAGAATTCAGTAAAATATATTGCAGGTGATATGCAACACATGAGACAGCAGTCAGAGATGTGGAGTTGTACCATTAGAATATATTGCAGCACATGAGACCGCAGACAGATGTGGAGTTGTACCATTAGAATATGTTGCAGCACATGAGACATCAGAGATGTGTTGTACCATTAGAATATATTGCAGCACATGAGACAGCAGACAGAGATGTGGAGTTGTACCATTAGAATATATTGCAGCACATGAGACAGCAGACATAGATGTGGAGTTGTACCTGTGTCAAGAGAGAAGATGGATGTTAATTCTTTGCCATGGATTAACTACTTTTTCTAGATGCTTAGCTTCTGGGATGCTTTGCTTACGAGATGCGTGCAAGCACCTCACACTGCGTGCACCCATAAGCTGCACCAGTTCTTGTGCTTAGCCTCTGCTCTTCCAAATTGCCCTGTTGTAGTGGTAAGTGGGGTAATATATTTGGGGTTGATGTCGGCTGTTCTATGGCCGCTGACATCAAGCCCAAGGGTTAGTAATGGAGATGTGTCTATAAGAAGCCCCAATTAGTAACCCCATAGTCATATAAAGACACAGACAGAATGAAGTCCTTTATTTGAAATAAAACTTCTCAACCCACTGTTACCCATTTATTTACAAAAAATGAAAGATAAAAAAACACCATATTCCTCACCTGTCCAGCGATAATTCATATGTCCCACAATGCGCTCCAACTCTGCTGCATCTGGATTTCATGGCTGAGCAGTGGCATGATGCGACCGCTCCGATGTGAATCCAGGAGAACACTGATCTGAGCCTGAGAACTCAGCTCAGCTGCAGCACTGAGCGGAACATCAAGAAGGTGAGCGGAATTTATAGTCAGCGAACTCTGGTGACCTCATTGATGTCAGTGCTTGCAGCTTGAGTACTTTCTCACAAGTGCTGACATCAGTAAGGTCACAGGAGTTCATCGACTATGAACACCGCTCATCTTATTGACGTCACCGCTCGGTGCTGCAGCTGAGCTCTCAGGCTCAGCTCAGTGTTCTCCTAGGTTCACGTGCTGATTGAGTGTGATGAGTGTGCCAACCGGCAAGGAGGGAAGGGATCCTGAGTGGTTTGAAGATGATGCGAGGGATGATGAAATCCTAGACCCCACAAGGAGCGAAGGCCATTATAGTAATGTGCTCAGTTCGAAGGAAAAGGAGAATGACAAAAAAACTGACTGGCACTTCCAAGGTAATGTGAACAGGTGCCAACTAGAAGCAGCTACCTCATTATACAATAAACAAAAGTTGCAAACTGTCGTGCTAAAGCATGTCAATGTGAAATATATGAAATATGAATAGCAATACTGCTTCTGGATACTAGGAAAAAGATGAGACGCTTAGCACATAATTTGACCAATTCATGCATGTCCATCAGCCAACAACAAGGTGGTCTCAAAACTGATGGGTCCTAACGTATCTAGTGTGAATACCTCTCTAAGGGCTCATACTCACTGGCGACGAAAACGAATGATATTCAGCCGATAAAAAATCGGATTAAAATCTGACCAATGTTATTCAATAGGTGACATCTAATTTGCGATTTTTTTCTCAGCCGAAATCGGTGTGAGAAAAAATTCGCAACATGCTGCGATTTGATGCGATTTTGGCATGATATTCGCTAATGCAAGTCAATGGGTGCGAGAATTCATCGCACAGCACTCGCACCTTGCGAGTGCTGTCCGATTTATACGCACCAGTCTCCTTTGAAAAGCCGGCAATTCATCCCCGGCTACTGTAAAATCACACTGACAGCTCACAAAACACTAGATACATACACATAGAATACTATATATATATATATATATATATATATATATATATGTCATTGTGACACATATATAAT
>JARQOD010000001.1:730840379-730884624 GCA_033576555.1 Oophaga sylvatica
GTAAACGGACATGCGGCGCGTCTTTTTAGACCGCAGCATGTCCTCGCGTATTGCGGCGACGGTGCGTCGCCGCAACATAATTAACACAGGGCTATGTAGCCCTGCGCTCTTTCCGGAGGTGTTCCGGAGGTGTCCTGAACACCTCCGGAAAGAGCGCGCGTCAGAAAGGGGGCGGGCTTAGACGGAGCGGAATTTCCGCTCCGTCAAAAGCGCTATGGTTCCGGACCGTGGAACCATAGCCTGAAAGGTATCAACCACTGAGGACTCTCAAGTCTAAATATTTTGCTCATTTTTCCATGCTCAAGAGGTCACTCCAGTTCAGCTTGCGAGGCTGCACAGCATCAGTGACGTCACCCTCAGTCACTGATGCTGCGCCGGCAGCTTCTCATTCATTCACGGCAGTGGGAAGAGAGAGGCTAAGTGCCGGAATTGGCGTATCTTATAGATGCGCCTTTTCTGGGGTGGCTGGGGACAGATGTTTTGAGCTGGGGGGGCAATAACAAAGGTCCCTTTCCAGGCTTTTAATATCTGCCCTCAGTCACTGGCTTTCCCTCTCTTGCGGAGAAAATTGCGCAGGAGCCCACGCAAATTTTTCCATGAATAAATACTTTAATTTAACACCTACATCTCCAAATTTTTACACACATAGACTAATAACATTAGTAGTCAGGGACATATATAAATCGAAATGATATGCAATGGTTTAGTGTGTGTATGTCACGGGTGTGTCTCCACAAAGATCGTCGCGATTGCACAGCCTGACTTCTCACAGCTGAGTTTTTGGTGCTTGGTGTTTTTCGGCAGTGAGGGAGTTAATTCTCTCTCTCTCTGCTAGACGAGGCCCAGCCTCACCCAGCTGCAGTTAATTCTGCAGTATTGGGACTCCTTCAAATACCTGCCGGTCTTATTGGGTAGTTGTCGGTGAAAGCATTTCATACAGACCATCAGAGCGGATCGTGGTATTGAAGAGTTTGGAGTGAAGTGTACTCGGTGTGTTTTTTTCCCTTCCTCGCTTTATCATTTATCTCCTTACCCGTTTGTGTTCCCTCTGTTATTGTGGTGTGAGTTTTTGTATGCAAGGTGGTTTTTGGTTTTCCCTTGTACTGTCTCGTTCGTCTAGTACTGTGTATAAGCATTTACTACCCTGTCCCCTACTGTTGTGATCGGGGTCCTTCTCAGGACTAGATTACTGAGGTTCAGGGATTCTCAGGAGGTAGGGTTACGCTGGCGGCCTGGACCTCTGTACCATTAACAGTACCTCCAGGTAGAGGGATTAGTCAGGGCCCCAGCTTAGGGTCAGCATAGGACCCTGACCTCCTGTACGCAGTGACAGCGTGACAGTGTAACCATATCCTGTCGGGTTCTGCAATGATTTTACAGAAGCCGACAATTGAATTATCGGCTATTCTGCTATCTAGCTCTCTATGAAATATAAATATATATATATATGTATATGTGTGTCAATGACATATATATAAATATATATATATATACATATATATAGACACCTATTCTATGTGTATATATCTATTCTATCTATTATATTCTAACATGTCAGTGTGATTTTACTGTATAGCTACATATGAATTGCTGGTTTTTCAAAGGACACCGGTGCGTAAACATTGGACAGCACTCACATGGTGCGAGTGCTGTGCAATTTTTTTCTCGCACCCATTGACTTGCATTGGTAAGTCTCATCTGAGATACGCAGCAATACGCAGACTGCTGCAATTTTTTTCTCAGTCCGATTTCAGCTGAGAAAAAAATCGCAGATGAGATGTCACCCATTGAATAACATTGGTCCGAGTGCAGGTACCATTTTCATCATTTCAAAAAATGTTGTTAAAGGTGGAACTGTGTTATGGAGGAGGTTATGCATCCACCCACTTCAGCATTTTTGGACTGTGGATCGTCCATGAACTTCATTGACTTTAGTCTGGTGTACAAGTTAAAGTTAGGGACAGTTAGGCTAGAGACTCCAATCCATATCATTACCATTGATAAGACACCGTTGGCTCAAAATGTTACTAAGTTTGTCTCTGAGTAGTTCCTCCTCAAGGTGGGTTCCTTGCGCCAGGAACAAATTTCATGTTATGTTATGAATAATCTTCCTGCGGGACTGGTGTTGGGGTTTCCCTGGTAACTGAGGCATAAACCTGTTATAGACTGGGGATCTCATGATATTGTTAAATGGGGTCCTAATTGTTCCAATGAATGTCTCTCTACTGTTTTTGTGTCTGCCATTAATCTGGAGGGTATTCCGGAGTACCTGAAGGATTTTGTGGATGTGTTCTCCGAAAAAGAGGCTGAGGTCTTGCCATCACATCGTCCTTATGATTGTACGATTAATATTATTCCGGGTTCTAAATTGCCCAAAGCCCGGTTATACAATCTTTCTGGCCCGGAACGTGCCGCTATGAAAAGCTATATCTCTGATAGTCTATGCAAAGGTCACATTTGTCCCTCTGTCTCACCTGTGGCCGCTGGATTCTTTTTTGTTAAGAAAAAAGAAGGTGGTTTACGCCCCTGCCTCGATTTCAGGGAACTAAATAAAATTACGATGAGAAATACCTACCCTCTCTCACTCATTCCAGATCTTTATAACCAATTGTCTGGGGCTAAGTGGTTTTCCAAACTTGATCTCAGGGGAGCATATAACCTTATCTGCATTTGTGAAGGGGATGAGTGGAAAACGGTATTTCTCACCCCCGATGGTCTGTTTGAAAATTTGGTCATGCTCTTCAGTCTCACAAACGTGCCTGCAGTGTTTCAGAACTTCATGAATGATGTTTTTTCGGATTTTATCGGGCGCTGTTTCATTGTATACCTAGACGATATCCTTGTTTTTTCTCCTGACAAGGAATCCCACATTGGTCATTTACGTGCTGTTCTGCATAGGTTACGGGGAAATTCTCTGGTAACTAAACCCGAGAAATGTTTGTTTTGTGTCCAGGAGCTTTCCTTTCTGGGGTTCATCCTTTCTGCCAACGGGTTTTGGATGGATCCCGGAAAGATACAGGCCATTGTTAATTGGGTACAGCCCAGAGATCTCAAGGGTCTGCAGCGTTTTCTGGGTTTTGCCAATTATTGTCGAAAATTCATCAAGGGGTTTTCTCAGGTGGTCAAGCCACTCACTGATCTCACTCGCAAGGGGGCTGATCTCAAAGTCTGGTCACCCTGACGCTTTAAGCATTTTACTACATTAAAGAAATGTTTTATTTCTGCTCCCGTATTGGTTCAGCCCGATCCATCAGAACCATTCATTGTAGAGGTGGACGCATCGGAGCTGGGAGTGGAGGCGGTGTTGTCTCAGGGACACATTACTTTGACCAATTTAAAACCATGTGCATTTTTCTCCAGGAAGTTTTCTTCTGCGGAGAGGAATTATGATGTTGGTAACTGGGAGTTATTGGCCATAAAATTGGCTTTTGAAGAATGGAGGCATTTTTTGTAGGGGGCGGTTCATTGGACGGTGATTACGGACCACAAGAACCTGTCCTACATTGAGTCTGCCAAGCAGTTAACTCCTAGACAGGCAAGGTGGTCACTGTTGTTTTCATGCTTTAATTTTTCTATTACCTTTCGGCCTGGTTCCAAGAATGTCAAGGTGGATGCCTTATCTCGTAGTTTTGATCCAATATCATCCCCCGTACCTCCTTCCTCCATTCTGCAGCATGGGGTGGTTGTTGCTGGGGTATACTCTGAATTGGAGCTTGAAATTTGGAAGGCTCAGTCTCTTGCTCCTCCGTCTTTGCCTGATAATAAGCTCTTTGTCACGGTTCAGTGCCAGTGGAGGGTTCTCCGGGGGTTCCACGATTCTGCTCTCAATGGGCACCCGGGGATCTCGGCCATCAAGAAAGCCATTGATAGGCTGTTTTGGTGGTCCTCCATGACCTCTGATGTTGCTAGGTTTGTGTCTACTTATGATACCTGTGTCCGTGCTAATTCCAGATAGACCTGGGACTCATTTGTCCATGGATTTTATCACTGATCTCCCTCCTTCCAATGGCAAAACTGTTATCTGGGTAGTGATTGACAGATTGAGTAAGGCGCATTTTGTACCTTTGGCAGGACTGCCTTATGCAGAAACACTATCTAAGTTGTTTGTTGAGCACGTTGTGCGGTTGCATGGCGTGCCTTTGAGTGTGGTTTCTGATAGAGGGCTGCATCCCGAGACCAACGATCTGACGGAGAGGACCAGTCACTTGAGCAGATTTTGAGGTGTCTTGCTCAGCAGGATGATTGGTGTTCGTCGTTGCCCGTGGCTGAGTGTGCATTTAATAATTGGGTTAATCAGTCCACTGGCACCTCTCCGTTCTTCTGTAACTACGGTTTTCACCCCCATTTTGGCGAGTTTTCTAAGCTGGATTCGGGGTGTTAAGGGGCTGATTCAGCAGTTCAACAGTTGGGGGAGGTCCAGAGGAACATTGGGGAGGCTCAGTGAAAACAAACATTTTGCTGATAAGCAACAGTCTGTAGGACCTATATTCCTGGTAGGAGATAAAGTGTGGTTGTCTACCAAGAACATACGTCTGAAAGTTCCTTCTGCTAAGCTAGGTCCCAGGTTTATTGGTCCGTACGAGGTCATTGAGGTTGTCAATCCAGTTGCCTTTTGCTTACTCCTACCTCGTTCACTTCGGATCCCCAATGTGTTCCATAAATCCCTTCTTAAGTCATTTGTACCTTTCTCTGTGGGGTCTCCATCCCCTCCGCCTCCTGTCTCAGTGGATGGTCAGACTGAGTACGAAGTGGAACGGGTTGTGGATTCTCGTATAGTCCACAGTTCTCTTCGATATTTGGTTCATTGGAGGGTTTACGGTCTGGAGGATCGATCTTGGTCCATGCTGATCATTTGGTTTCTGGCATTTCATGCACATTATCCTGGGAAACCTGGGGTCCCCCTTGAGAGGAGTGTACTGTCATGATCCAGACCCTCCACAGAGATGTAGATTTTAGTCTAAAGAGAGGATTCATATATTCCCATACAGATGGAGACTTTTCTAAGTGAGGATTGGCATTAGTTAGGACCTGGAAAACGAGAGACGCCTTAACGTGGCTTCCAGGTACACATAAATTGGCCATTTTATGCGCTAAACTTTCTCAATTTTTCATATTTTCTTAGCAGTGATGCAATTCATTTTTCATATCTCATGTTTTCAAGCTATGGCGCTACAGTGTGCTTCCTTTTTTCTGAGTGTGCATGAGTTGGTGACTCTAGGTTAAGCACCTGTTCACACGAGGTTTATGTTTGAGTATGACGGTCAGTTTTTTTAGTTGAACTGTATAAAACAGGAAAGGGATACAAAAAGATATCCAAGGAATTTATAATGGCAGTCAGCAGCGTTCAAACTGTGATTAACAAATGGAAAATCAGGGGCTCTGTAAAATAAAATCCACGGTCAGGTAAACCAAGAAAAATTTCGTCCACAACTGCCAGGAAAATAGCTCGGGATGCAAAGAAAAAACCCCAAACAACATCAACTTAAATACTGGACTCTCTGAAAGCTAGCAGTGTGGCTGTTTCAAGATGCACAATAAGGAGGCACTGTCATGGGTGCATCGCTACGAAGATCGTCGCGATTGCACATTCTGACTTCTCACAGCTGAGCTGCTGTTTCTTTGTGTTTGGTAATGATAGAGTTAATTTTACCTAGCTCTTTGCTAAGACTAGGTCCAGCCTCGCCCGGCTGCTTTGGATTATGTTCTAATTAGTTTCCTTTATATTCCTGCCAGTCTGGGTGTTGGATGCCGGTGAAAGCATTCATATAGTTTAGCAGACTGGATCGGTTCTGGGAATACTTAAGCTAAGAGCTCCTTAGTTGTTTTTACTCTTACAGCTTATAGTTTATCTCTGAGACCTAAGGTGTTCCTACTGTGTGTGAGTGTTGTATGTAAGACTTTATTTACTTTATTTCTTATCTTTCTTGTATGTCTTTCTGTTCATTAACCGTTACCTGGTCATTCCCTTTGGTGGTATTCAGGGTCCTTCTTAGGACTAGAATACAGTTGGCAGGGATTGATAGGAGACAGGGTTTACGCTGGTGGCCTGGACCTCTGTACCTTTAACAGTACCTCCAGGTTGAGGGATAAGTTAGGACCCCAGTTAGGGTCAGCTTAGACCCCGGTCACCCTCTAGCCGGAGACAGCGTATAACGGATTCCGTTTTGACCCACTGGACTTTCTGTCAGGTAAATCTATGTTATCATACAGCTATGCGCATGTTATATAGTATGTTGCCCTTTTGATATAGATTATTGTCATCACATATATATATCTGCTATACAGCGTGACATTTTCACCGGCCCATACTAAAGATTCTCCCCAGCTATCATGGATCCAGTAGCCCAGCTGGCCCGGCAGTTGCAGGGATTGTCCATGGAGTTGGCAGACATTAAGTCCAAGGTTTTGTCCCCCCCGGAGCAAACCAGATCTGAACCTAAGGTTGCTCTCCCGGACAGGTTCACTGGTGGGCGGGACAAATTTTTTACTTTCCGGGAGGCATGTAAATTGTACTTTCGGCTGCGGCCTCGGTCATCTGGGAGTGAAGAGCAGAGGGTGGGAATTGTTATCTCGCTCTTACAAGGGGATCCTCAATCTTGGGCGTTCTCTATTCCTCCAGGCTCCCCAGATCTCCAGTCAGTGGATCGATTTTTTACTGCCTTGGGTCTGGTATATGATGATCCGGATCGAGTCTCCCTTGCTGAAACAAGGTTACGTAAAATACGGCAAGGAAATCGTCCAGCGGAGGAATATTCTTCTGAGTTCCGTAGATGGGCAACAGATACTCAGTGGAATGACCCAGCTCTTAGGAGCCAGTTTTGTCAAGGGTTGTCTGACAAATTAAAAGATGTGTTGGCTCAGTATGATTCTCCTCCATCACTGGAGGCTGCTATGGCCCTCGCTATTCGCATTGATAGACGTCTTCGGGGAAGACGCGAGGTAACTCCGCCCCCCGTGATAACTCCACCTACTACTAAAGTCCCTTATACTGAGGTTCCCCTGGTCTGTTCTGAGGAACCCATGCAGTTGGGAGGGACATCTTTTTGTAGGAGGGAATCAGCGGTGCGCCGCAAGACTAGAAGGTGTTTCTTTTGCGGGAGAGAGGGACATTTTGTTGGGGGGTGTCCATCCCGGACCTCTTTGAACCAAGGAGTTAACCTGGGAGTGTGTATTTCGTCCCCAAATCCCTCTCAGTTTCTCGTGCCTGCGGAGGTGGTGATTGGTACTAGAACTGAGAGGATTTCTGTTTTTCTTGATAGTGGGTCCGGGGCTAATCTGGTGGACACTCGGTTTGCCCAGGTGCATGGTATGCAACTGAGTGTATTGGCCAAACCGGTCCCTATACTCTCTATTGATTCTAGACCTCTTGGTCAAGGTAGCTTGGTACAAGCTGTTCATAACATAGATCTTCGAGTAGGGGCAATACATAAAGAGCAATTGTCTTGTTATGTGTTGGAGGGTCTGCCTGCTCCTATTGTGTTGGGACTTCCTTGGTTGGCTAAACATAACCCAGTGATTGATTGGCAATCCAGAAAGATAAGCCAGTGGGGTGAATTTTGCAAGAATAACTGCATGAGCACGGTCATCGGTGCGGTTGTGCCTAGGACTTTGCCTCCTTTTCTGGAGGACTTTTGGGAGAAGTTCTCAGAGGAGGGGTGTAAAGAGTTACCTCCTCATCGCACATATGACTGCTCAATAAAGTTGCTTCCTGATGCCTTATCTCGTACTTTCCCAGGGGTCGGGAAGACGGATGATCCGGTTCCTATTCCTCAGGAGGGAGTTGTAGTGTCAGCTGTATGCTCTGAGTTTGAGGGGGAGGTATTAGGGGCTCAGGGGGACGCCCCTGTGGGACTTCCAGGGAGACTGATAGTTCCAGATCGCTTAAGACTGAAGGTTACGGGGAACCGTTACAAACGGATGGCTGATAGGAGGAGAGTTTCTGGTCTAGATCTGAAGGTGAACGATCTGGTTTGGTTGTCTACCAGGAATATAAAACTTAAAGTTTCCTCCTGGAGGTTGGGTCCCAGATTCATCGGGCCGTACAGGATCAGTTCCATAATTAATCCTGTGGCATTTTGTCTGGACCTCCCTCCTACGTTTAAAATTCATAATGTGTTTCACAAGTCATTACTTAAAAAGTATGTGGCACCAGTCATACCGTCACTTCTACCTCCTCCTTCAGTGGTAGTCAATGATAACGTGGAAGTTCATTGGAGGGGGTATGGTCCTGAGGAGAGGACGTGGGTCCCTGCGTCTGATGATAACGCAGATCGATTGGTTCGGACCTTTCACACAATTTACCCGGACAGACCTGGTCATGAGGGTCCAGAGGCCCCTCGTAGAAGGGGGGGTACTGTCATGGGTGCATCGCCACGAAGATCGTCGCGATTGCACATTCTGACTTCTCACAGCTGAGCTGCTGTTTCTTTGTGTTTGGTAATGATAGAGTTAATTTTACCTAGCTCTTTGCTAAGACTAGGTCCAGCCTCGCCCGGCTGCTTTGGATTATGTTCTAATTAGTTTCCTTTATATTCCTGCCAGTCTGGGTGTTGGATGCCGGTGAAAGCATTCATATAGTTTAGCAGACTGGATCGGTTCTGGGAATACTTAAGCTAAGAGCTCCTTAGTTGTTTTTACTCTTACAGCTTATAGTTTATCTCTGAGACCTAAGGTGTTCCTACTGTGTGTGAGTGTTGTATGTAAGACTTTATTTACTTTATTTCTTATCTTTCTTGTATGTCTTTCTGTTCATTAACCGTTACCTGGTCATTCCCTTTGGTGGTATTCAGGGTCCTTCTTAGGACTAGAATACAGTTGGCAGGGATTGATAGGAGACAGGGTTTACGCTGGTGGCCTGGACCTCTGTACCTTTAACAGTACCTCCAGGTTGAGGGATAAGTTAGGACCCCAGTTAGGGTCAGCTTAGACCCCGGTCACCCTCTAGCCGGAGACAGCGTATAACGGATTCCGTTTTGACCCACTGGACTTTCTGTCAGGTAAATCTATGTTATCATACAGCTATGCGCATGTTATATAGTATGTTGCCCTTTTGATATAGATTATTGTCATCACATATATATATCTGCTATACAGCGTGACAGGCACTTGAAGAAAAATGGGCTGCATGGTCGAGATGCCAGAAGAAAGCCATTACTGTGCAAATTCCACAAGGTATCTCTCCTACAATACACAAAACAGCACAGAGACAAGCCTCAAAACTTCTGGAACAAGGTAATTTGGAGTGATGAGACCAAAATTTAACTTTTTGGCCCCAACCATAAACGTTACATTTGGAGAGAGGTCAACAATACCTATGATGAAAGGGACACCATTCCTACTGTAAAGCATGGAGGTGGATCGCTGATGTTTTGGGGATGTGTGAGCTACAAAGGCACAGGAAACTTAGTTAAAGTTGAAGGAAAGATGAATGCAGCATGTTATCAGCAAATACTGGAGGCAAATTTGCAATCATCAGCCCGGAAGCCTGGCATGGGACGTACTTGTACGTTCCAAATGACAATGATCCAAAACACAAGGCCAAGTCGACCTGTCATTGGCTACAGCAGAAGAAACTGAAGGTTCTGGAGTGGCCATCTCAGTCTCCTGACCTCAATATCATTGAGCCACTCTGGGGAGATCTCAAGCGCATAGTTCATGTAGGACAGCCCAAGAATTAACAGGAACTGGAGGCTTTTTGTCAAGAAGAGTGGGCAACTTCACCATCTGAGAAAATAAAGAACCTCATCTACAACTACCACAAAAGACTGTCATGAGCAATACACGGTATTAAGAAATGGGGTATGTGAACTTTTGATCAGGATCATTTGGATGTTTTGAGTTGTCATTATGATTTTAAAAGAGAAAACACAGTAGTTTGACAATAAATGGCTTCACCCAACCACTAACCAAGAGTGGAGAAAAAGTTTTGGTGTTATCATTCATATTCTCTGAAAAAAAGGCGAAGAAACCAAAAATTCTGCTGGGGTATGTAAACTTTTGAGCACAACTGTACATGGCCAATCACAGCATATTGCAATTTTTTTCTCATCCAGATTCCAGCTGAGAAGAAAATCGCAGATGAGCACTGAATCAGTGAGTAACATTACAATTTTTTATCCAATTGCATCCGACCGATTTATACGCCGATGAGTATGAGCTCTTAGGGTATAGTTCCACGGTCCGGGTTCTCTGCGCTTTGGATGGAGCGGAAAGCCCGCTCCGCCCAAAGCCCTGCCCCCTTCTGAATGCGTGGTGATTCCGGATGTGTTCATTGAACACATCCGGAATCGCCGCACCTATACATAGGACTCTGTTATTTACCTTGCGGCGATGGAGCGTCGCCGCAAGGTAAATAGACATGCTGCGATCTGAAAAGACGCGCCGCATGTCCGGTTTCGTGGGTATGCCACCCGCGTAATCGGACACATGGTGGAGACGGGATTTCATAAAATCCCCTCCACTGTGCTGGAACATCTGGCCGCTGCGGATTAAAGGCTGCGGTAGGATGCAACGTTCAATCCACAGCAAATACTGAATGTTTCCTGACCATGGAAACATACCCTTAGGGTTCCTGTTACATTTGTGTACTGCATATTATGTGGTGCTCGTGTGGTATGAGGCCTGAGTGGCAATCAACAGCAGTAAATTACAGAGTTGCAACAAAACACCTTGGCATGTGCAACCCTTCCAGCCATATACAGTATGAAGCAGCTAGTCCAAATCAGGAGACGCGCTGGAGCAGGCATTACTATCTGAGCAATGACAGAATCTCCCAGCTTAACATTGTAGACGGACACATAAGAAGTATATGATCATTAATAAAAATCTTGCATTAAATAAATCTGACTGCTTAATTTAACACTCTGTCCTTACCTCAAAGAATCATTTACTGAAGGTGAAACTTGTTTTCTTGAATCTCAGGGGCCATGTTTATATGCAAATATATCAATCTGCATAGCACAGTATGTCAAACATTTAATCTACGGAAGACAGTGTTTTATGCTTGCTTTCAAGTATTTAAAACAATGACCTTAGCGAGTTTCCATTGTTGCATTTTATAGCAAGAATTTTTTTTATCACAATACTTGATGAGAAGTGCTGCCTGCAATGTCGGTGCCAGAAAGGGTATTTACAAAACTATAGAAACATCGTACATTATACTCTGTGATTTTATGCGGATCAGACTTGAAATCCGATTATGATGATTTGTTTACATGCAAAGATACGAACGTTCCTTTGTTCTCATCTAACAATGAGAAGGACATTGGTAGGCCATTCATTTCTATGCTGATGACTGAATAAGACTCAAGTTTACACATTGCAATCCAATACTGACCATACAGGTTTTTTTTACATGTCAGATTAATTTCAATTACAATTATAAATGAGCACTACAAGTCATTTACATGCAGCCATTATTCCTGGCAGTAACGATTAATTGGGACTGCAAGCAAAAGTCTAGTGTCTACATCGGCTCAAAGGTACATGTGAGAATTGAATAAAAACACATTTTCCTAATGTTTACACACTGTATAATAAGATATGTGACATTACGAAGGAGTCAGAATGAAAATCATCACTATTAAAATGCCATCATATTGCATTAAATGGAAGTAATATTTCTGAAATCATTACTTAGAAAATTCAGAATTTTACTTGTCCTAATTCAATTAGGTTTGGAGATAAATAAACTCAAGCACATACGTCTCTGTGAGTTCGATTCAGTGGAGCTTTACTCTGAGTTTATTAACCATAATGCAGTATATAGCATTTAAATGTTTTAAAGGCAGTGCTGCATAGAGCTTTCTTACTTTCTTAAAGAATCTAGTCAAAATATACATTTTTTCTGTGGTATATTTGGGCACTCGTTTTCCTGGCACTTCTTAAACATTGTGACACAAATCAATGTTGTACAGGATAATGACTATAAAATGGTCACTAACTGCACATTTAGCGTCTACCATTCCCATACTACCTCCTTATCCTGCCCTCTTTTTGTTGGTGTACCTTAAGGCTCTGTCTTGGGACACCTACTTTTCTCCATCTACACCTTTGACCTGGGACAACTCATAAATGGCTTCCGGTACCATTTGTTTGCTGATGACACTCAAATGTACCTTTCTGGCCCAGATGTCAACTATCTTCTGTCCAGAATCGCAGAGTGTCTATCAGCCATATCCCCCTTCTTCTCATCACACTTCTAAAATTGAATGTAAGACAAAACCAAATTCACCTGCATCTCACTTAAACCCCTGCACGATCTATCACTATAAACAGCATCATGCTTTTCCCTGTATCACAAGTTCACTGCTTCAGAGTAAACCTTTACTCTGTCCTGTCCTCCAAACCACACATCCAAGCACTCCTCAAATCCTGCTGCCTCCAACTGAAATATTTTAAAAATTTGTCAGTTTGTCATCCCTGAATTAACTAAAATGTTAGTGCATGCCCTCATCATGTCCCACCTCATCTACTGCAATATCTTTTTCTGTGGCCTTCCAACTAACACTCTTACATCTCTCCCATCCGTCCTCATCTCTGATGTCCAACTAAATCACTTTTCTCCCTCATTATTCCTCTGCCTCTCCTCTCTGAAGATCCCTTCATGGGCTTCCAATTCTGCAACAAATGACCTACTAGGCTGTCCAAAATCTGTCTCCCCCATACATCTCCAAACTAATCTCCCGATACGACCCCATATGTGATCTCTGGTCTTCACAATACTTCCTTCCTCTCTTGAATGTGTCTTACCCAATCAACTCCAAGACTTTTTCCGAATATCCCCTATCCTCTGGAATTTTGTGCCCCAATACGTCCGATTGTCTCTCACATTCAGAACCTTTAGACAGAACTTGAAAACTCATCTTTAGGAAAGCTTACAGTCTGCAATGACCTTGCTATCACTTCAGTACCACCAATACTGCTGCAATCATTGACCTACTGTCTCCTTCTCCTTTACCCTGTAGATTATAAGTCTGCGGTGGCAGGCTCCTCTCTCCCTTAGTACTTTGTAATTTGTATGTAAACCCTTTTCACATGTACAGCAACATGGAATCAATGGTGCTTCAAAAATAAATAATAATAAGGTTATTTCCAACAGCTTAGGTTATATAGTAAAGGAGTACAACTAGCAGTTTAACTGAGCCAAACACTGGAGTGCATACGAAAGAGACGCATACATTAAACAGTACATACAGAGTTAAGAAATACCCTTCAACGCCAATACTCCAAATGCTTGGGAAAGCAGCACCGTTTGACTTTTTGAACGCAAAAAATGGCTGGAATCGCGAGCAGATGCCATGTAGCATTTGGAGACCTCCTGGCCCTAAACAGTGGACACCCCCCACAAGTGACCCCATTTTGGAAACTAAACCCCTGAAAGATTTTATCCAGGGAATAGTGAGGATTTGTAACCCAAAGGTACTACACAGAATTTGATAATATTAAGTCTTCATTAGTGTTGAGTGCAAGTGCTCACTACTCACGTTTGCATTGGGGTGCTCTGGTATGCACCAAGTATCACAGGTGCTCGAGCAACCCCGATACAACCTCGAATAGCGAGCACTTGCGCTCAACACTAGTCTTCATGTTATCATTTTTTTTTTACTTTTGAAGAAACTCTAACCCTAACCCTAACCCTAGCCCTAATCCAATTCTAACACTAGCCCATTAACCCCAACCATAACCCTAGCCTTACCCCAACCCTAAACCTAGCCTAACCACAACCCCAATCCTAGCATAACCCCAACTCTAACCCTAACCTTAACCCCAACCCTAACCCTACACTAACCCCAACCCTAATCTCAAGCCTAGCCTAAACTCAACCCCAACCCTAGCTGTTGTGAACACTTTTGATCTGGCTTCTGAGTTTGGGCTCCCTCTGGTGGTTGCTGCTGGTAATGGAGCTGGTCTGGCTGACAGAAGTCAATCACCTGAAGAGGATGATTGGAGGTCAGGTTTTACAGACTGGAGAGATTTAAGTGAGCAGCCTTCCCTTAGTTGTTGCCAGTGATTTTGGTTTTCTACCTGAGCCTTCTGGAAGCCTGCTTGCTCCCTGCTTTGTCCTGCATGTTTCAGATAAGTTATTTGTCTGTTTTAGTCTGTGGCTTTTTTTTTCCCTTTTTGCTTTGCTCTGTTCTCTGCCTTGCTGGTGTGAGTTCAGCCAGGTTCCCTGGTGGGACCTGTGCTGGACTCTGTTTTCCTTGCCATAGCTTATGTCAGTCTTTTCTCTATTTCTAGTCCCCTGTTATTTCCGTATCTGTTGTTTTGCGTCCAGTTCATAGCAGAGTTCTGATTTAGTGGGGGAGAGGTAGTGTGGCCTCAGTATTTTTGCATTTCAGACATGTTGGAATTTTTCTTAGTTTTTTTGCGGGATTGCAGACAGTATCCTTTCCTGTCCTGTTCTATCCAGACAGTTTGGGCCCCAGCATTTGCTTACTCTATTTTCTGCCTGTGTTTTGTACTTCATCTGTCTCACTGGCAATATATGTTTGGAGGTTATCTATTCCTTTGGGGCTCTACTCCAGGGCAGTTAGCGTTCCCCTTTCTCTCTTTAGGCTTAATTAACTCTTTGGCTATGTTGAGGCGTCTAGGGCATTGTAGGTACGTCCCACGGCTAATTCTAGTTGTGTTGTCAGTTTAGGGGTCTACAATCCACTAAGTTACCAAACTCTCTAGGTGTCTGGTTGCCTTGCCTATTTCGCTATTATCCTCCTCGGTTACCGAATCATACCACCTAGCCCTAACCCTAATGGCAAAGTATAAAAGAAATAAAAATGATAAAATATAAAAAAAGTAGTGTGACTTTTGGGATGACACGGGGGGTGACATACTAATTATTCGCTATTGATCACTATGAAAGGGTCTATAACAGTGATCAAAATGAACCAATAAGAAAAATCCCTGCTTTTGCCAGGTGCCGGCCGTTAGATCTTGGCGGGTGCGCCAAGCATGCGCCCACCATTTTTTTTCTTGGAAGAGTTGGCGGCGGGCCAGGGACGAGCTCGATGTATCGGGGGATGGCAGAGGCACTGGGAGGGTTTGGGGACCTCATTTCTCTCTCCTCTAAAATGTATATCATGTCAGAAGAGAGAGAAATGATTTTAATAGCACTTTTTTTTACGCGATCACCGTTATTCATTGAATAACGGCAATCATGTGATAAGGAACCAGAAAAAACAGTCATGATTGTGCTTATGTAGCTGAAACCCCGGAGAATTTCTAACACTGGGAGGTACAGTACCCTTATTCCTGATTGCTGTTTTAAAATGGCAATGAGGGGCTAAGGCCTTTAACACACCCCATTTTAGTGCATATCGGCGCTTATTAAGGGGTTAAAACAGACTAGAATTAACAAACCTAAAGCTAGCAATCTAGAACCAGGAGGCGTAGGTTCAAGTGGAGGAAGAGGTGGACAAAGCGGTGTAGGTGGAAGAGGCAAGGGAGGAGTAATCCGACACTGTTTTTGTGTTTTTTTCTTTGTATTTTTTTCAGTTTTTCAGTGTTTTTTATCGTTTTTTTTCTTAAGGAACTGACTTAAAATAACCTAGAATTAACAAAACTAAGGCTACTTTCACACTTGCGTTTTATCGTACAGCGCATCGTGCACTATCGGTCGCATGCGCAATGTTCCCCTATCTTTAACATGGCGGGCGCAGGGTCTAGCGCTTGCATGCGTTCATCTGCTTTTGTCGTGCGCTGCGCATTTTCCAGGTGTGCGCCCATACGCGCTAGACGCTACATGTTGCATTTTTTTTCCACCCAACCACTTTAAAAAAGCGCATGCGCACGTGTGCGCACACTATGCGCAAACAAATAACATTACAGTCTATGGGTGCGCTGGCGTGCGCATGGCTGTGCGCTCGTTAGCACTTTTGCGCGCACGCGATTTTTGAGTAAATAATGTCTACACACTTGTTTAAACCACCCCCTACACAAGCAACATTGTTTATGAGGAGTGTAGATATAAAGAAGGTGATAGAGACATAGATGATAGAGACAGATATGATAGATGATAGAGACAGAGATGATAGAGAAGATAGAGACAGATGATAGAGACAGAGATGATAGATGATAGAGACAGATGATAGAGACAGAGATGATAGATGATAGAGATAGATGATAGAGACAGAGATGATAGATGATAGAGACAGATGATAGAGACAAAGATGATAGATGATAGAGACGATGATAGAGACAGATGATAGAGACAGAGATGATAGAGACAGAGATGATAGAGATAGATGATAGAGACAGAGATGATAGATGATAGAGACAGATGATAGAGACAGAGATGATAGAAATGTGACACGTAGACAACCCATGCACCGAAAAAAACGCGAACGCATGCAAAAATGCTTGAAATCGCATACAATCGCGTCCAAACGCTGCGTTTTTTTGTCATAATGCGCACGCTTATGCGAATAAATATCGCAGCATTTACAAGCATTTGCATGCGTTTTTTTAATGCGTTTGATGTGCGCTCAATACGCAGCGCAAAAAAACGCAAGTGTGAAAGTAGCCTAAAACTAGCAATCTAGAACCACGAGTCATAGGTCCAAGTGAAGGAGCAAGTGGACGTGTAGGTGGAAGAGGCAAAGGAAAAGTATTCCAACAGTTTGTGTTTTGTTTTTTTTTGGTTTCTTGTTTTATTTTTTGGGGTGTTTTTTTAGGGAACTGACTTAAAAAAACATAGAATGAGCAAAAAATAAACTAACAAGCTACAACCAGGGGGCAGAGGTCCAACTGGAAAAGAAGGTGGAGGAGGTAGATGTGGCAATGTAGGTAAAAGAGGTGGAGAAGGAGGTAGCCAACACAGTTTTTCTTGTTTCTTATTTGTGGAGGAGGCACACAAATGAAACAATTGGCCAACAGAGTTGAACACTGGCTGGATGTGGCTGTTATTGTTGTCTAGTCAGCCAAAGGTATTTATAAGTCCTGTGGGATTTATGTTTGGTTCATTTTAATGAATACAAAAAATAGAAAAGTTGTATATCGTCTCACCCACTGTTGAAAAATGCCTTGAATCGAGGTGCGGTGCACGAAGGCTCCAGACTAACTTCTGGGTGTAGGCAAAGCAGCAAAATGGAAAAATCCAGTATCCTCAGGAAACGAGATACAGTAAGTATATTAAAACATTATTTTATTAGCAACATAGTTAGCAGAAGGGAAAAATTAAAAATCAAAATAAGCAAAGAGAATAAAAGGACAGGGGTGTACGCTTTTCAAGCATAACCGCTCTTAGTCCTGACAGCATATGTGTCCATTGACTAGTACATCTCAAAAGATGCAATTGGATATATAGAATCTATTTGATGATTCAAACCGCATGAGATCTCAAAAAACCCAGAAAACCTCAACATCATAAGTACTGCATCTGAACAGGTACATAGACAATACCACATTGAAAAACGCACCATAACTATTAAAATATGTGCATGTTAGAATTGGATGGAATAGATTTGATTTGTGGTTTGAAGACTTACAGTGCCTTGCGAAAGTATTCGGCCCCCTGGAATTTTTCAACCTTTTCCCACATATCATGCTTCAAACATAAAGATACCAAATGTAAATTTTTGGTGAAGAATCAACAACAAGTGGGACACAGTTGTGAAGTTGAACGAAATTTATTGGTTATTTTAAATTTTTGTGAAAATACAAAAACTGAAAAGTGGGGCGTGCAATATTATTCGGCCCCTTTAACTTAATACTTTGTTGCGCCACCTTTTGCTGCGATTACAGCTGCAAGTCGTTTGGGGTATGTCTCTATCAGTTTTGTACATCGAGAGACTGAAATTCTTGCCCATTCTTCCTTGGCAAACAGCTCGAGCTCAGTGAGGTTGGATGGAGATAGTTTGTGAACAGCAGTTTTCAGCTCTTTCCACAGATTCTCGATTGGATTCAGGTTTGGACTTTTGACTTGGCCATTCTAACACCTGGATACGTTTATTTGTGAATCATTCCATTGTAGATTTTGCTTTATGTTTGGGATCATTGTCTTGTTGGAAGACAAATCTTCGTCCCAGTATCAGGTCTTTTGCAGACTCTAACATGTTTTCTTCAAGAACGGTCCTGTATTTGACTCCATCCATCTTTCCATCAATTTTAACCATCTTCCCTGTCCCTGCTGAAGAAAAGCAGGCCCAAACCATGATGCTGCCACCACCATGTTTGACAGTGGGGATGGTGTGTTCAGGGTGATGAGCTGTGTTGCCTTTACGCCAAACAAATCATTGTTGCCAAAAAGTTCAATTTTGGTTTCATCTGACCAGAGCACCTTTTTCCACATGTTTGGTGTGTCTCCCAGGTGGCTTGTTGCAAACTTTAAACAACACTTTTTATGGATATCTTTGAGAAATGGATTTCTTCTTGCCACTCTTCCATAAAGGCCAGATTTGTGCTGTGTACGACTGATTGTTGTCCTATGGACAGACTGTCCCCCCTCAGCTGTAGATCTCTGCAGTTCATCCAGAGTGATCATGGGCCTCTTGGCTGCATCTCTGATCAGTCTTATCCTTGTTAGAGATGAAAGTTTAGAGGGACGGCCGGGTCTTGGTAGATTTGCAGTGGTATGATACTCCTTCCATTTCAATATGATCGCTTGCACAGTGCTCCTTGGGATGTTTAAAGTTTTGGAAATAATTTTGTATCCAAATCTGGCTTTAAACTTCTCCACAACAGTATCACGGACCTGCCTGTTGTGTTCTTTGGTCTTCATGATCCTCTCTGTGCTTCAAACAGCCCCCTGAGACTATCACAGAGCAGATGCATTACACAGGTGGAATATATTTATCTTCAGTAGTCATTTAGAACAACATTGGATCACTCAGAGATCCACAATGAACTTCTGGACTGAGTTTGCTGCACTGAAAGTAAAGGGGCCGAATAATATTGCACGCCCCACTTTTCAGTTTTTGTATTTCCACAAAAATTTAAAATAACCAGTAAATTTCGTTCAACTTCACAATTGTGTCCCACTTCACCAAAAATTTACATTTGGTATCTTTATGTTATGAAGCATGATATGTGGGAAAAGGTTGAAAAGTTCCAGGGGGCCGAATACTGCTGCACGCATTCCGGCTTCCAGCGAGGACTTGGCTGCTATTGCCGGCAACTCACCGCACGTCTCCCACATCAGGCAAACGGAGGCCCTAGGAGAACATCGAACAGCTAGGGATTCATCGAACCATCAACAGGCCACAGGAGGCCGAAGGAGGACTGCTTCTATCAACGGACCCATCGGGGTCTGCAGGTAAAATCCTGCTCTAGGTGTGTCACTTTAACATTGACGTCCCTTCTTGAGCTGTCACCGGCCGGGACAGACTCACTGCTTATCTGAAGCCTCTTCAAGGATCGTTAAATATGACTTTCATCCATCTCCCGTTTATTACCCCCTGTGTTTTAGGTCTTTAGTGTGGTTGTGGCTCAGTCCCACACACATATATCTGCAACTATTGTAATAATATTAACCATATATACAGTCTTTATGCATGGTCCGTTTTGTATAGTGCTAATTTGGTGTTATTTCTTAATTAGTATAGGCTTTTATCTTACCACATTTTCTCACTGGGCCTAGTGCAATATACTGTGGGTACATATAGAGTACAGCATTTTCCTGTTATGCTTGTTGTATACACATTTTCTCTGGATGTTTAAAGCAGTCTTTTGTGCAATATTTTCTAGTATATAAAATTCTTTTATGGTTTCAAGTATCTTTTCTTATTACTTCTAGTTTTTCATGTGCGCAGACAATTTGATTGACTAGTTCTAAAAATTTTTTGGGCATTTTATGGTGGTAATGTCCTATTTTGCAGCACTTTTAAACTAAACCTATTGCAGCGCCGCTGATATCTCTATATATTTATCCCCTTGGAGATATAAAATTACCCCAACACTGTATACAGCTGTACGCTTCAGATACAGTACCCTTTTTCTGCTTTTTATATTCTGGTCTAATCCATACTGAGCCTGTGAGCGTCTGTGTTATTCCAGAAATATATACGGAGATTTAAAATTACCCCAACACTGTATACAGCTGTACGCTTGTGATACAGTACCCTTTTTCTCCTTTTTATATTCTAGTCTAATCCATACTGAGACTGTGAGCGTCTGTGTCTGACTCCTGAAATATATACGGAGATTTACAATTACCCCTACACTGTATACACCTGGTATCTTCTGATACATTACTCTTTTTCTGCTTTTTATATTCTGGTCTAATCCATACTGAGCCTGTGAGCGTATGTGTGTTACTCCGGAAATATATACGGAGATTTACAATTACCCCTACCCTGTATACGCCTGGTATCTTCTGATACATTACCCTTTTTCTGCTTTTTATATTCAGGTCTAATCCATACTGAGCCTGTGAGCGTCTGTGTTTTACTCTCGAAATCTATACGGAGATTTAAAATTAACCCAACACTGTATACAGCTGTACACTTCTGATACAGTACCCTTTTTCTGCTTTTTATATTCTGGTCTAATCCATACTGAGCATGTGAGCATCTGTGTGTTACTCCGGAAATATGTACGGAGATTTAAAATTTCCCCAACATTATATACACCTGGTATCTTCTGATGCATTACCCTTTTTCTGCTTTTTATATTCTGGTCTAATCCATACTGAGCCTGTGAGAGTCTGTGTCTGACTCTGGAAACATATACGGAGATTTACAATTATCCCAAGACTGTATGCAGCTGTACGCTTCTGATACATTACCCTTTTTCTGCTTTTTATATTCTGGTCTAATCCATACTGAGCCTGTGAGAGTCTGTGTCTGACTTCGGAAATATATACGGAGATTTACAATTATCCCTAGACTGTATACAGCTGTACGCTTCAGATACAGTACCCTTTTTCTGCTTTTTATATTCTGGTCTAATCCATACTGAGCCTGTGAGAGTCTGTGTCTGACTTTGGAAATATATACGGAGATTTACAATTATCCCTAGACTGTATACAGCTGTACGCTTCAGATACAGTACCCTTTTTCTGCTTTTTATATTCTGGTCTAATCCATACTGAGCCTGTGAGTGTCTGTGTGTTACTCCGGAAATATATACGGAGATTTAAAATTACCCCAACACTATATATACCTGGTATCTTCTGATACAGTACCCTTTTTCTGCTTTTTATATTCTGGTCTAATCCATACTGAGCCTGAGAGCGTCTGTGTATGACTCCGGAAATATACACGGAGATTTAAAATGTTCCCCTTCACCGTATACAGCTGTACGCTTCTGATACAGTACCATATATCTGCTGGTATTTTGGGTACATTTTCACAAACATGAGGAAGTATGGTGGAAGAGGCCACGGACGTGGGCGTGGGGGGCCAGCTGGTACTGATGATGGTGGTGGTGCATCTGCTGGTAGTGCCAAAAGCACAATAGCACCTAAAGCAGGAGGTGTTGAGCCTGCATCATCGTCTGGCTCCAGAAGGCCTGGAAGGCTCCCTTTTCTTGGAGTAGGTAAACCGCTTTTTAAAGCCGGAGCATCAGGAACAGGTTTTGGCTTACATTGCCGAAACAGCCTCCAGCTCTATCGGATTCGCCTCATCTTCTGAAGTTTCAAAAAATGCAAGCACTGAGTTGTCAGTGCAGGCTACTGGTCAGGAACAACACCTTTCCTTGTGTCCTTCACCCCCACCAAAAGTGAAGGATGCGGCAGGCCACACTTCAGATTACTCCATGGAGCTCTTTTCACATACCATGCCTGGGTTACCAAGTCAAATCCTGAATTCCCCAGTCCAAGATGAATCTGACATTGAGTGCACTGATGCACAGCCACTGCTATATGATTCTGCTGGTACATGAACCCAGAGCACTACATTGCCCTCACAGTCTACTGAGCCAGAATCTGACCCTGATGAAACTCATGTGCCCTTCCCGCATACTATACCACCTTACATGGTGACACAGAGGAAGGTGCAGATGAAATTGAAGAGGAGGTGATGGATGACCCAGTTGTTGATCCGGATTGGCATCCATTGGGGGAGGAGGATGCCGCTGGCAATAGCTCAGAAGAGGAGAAGGATCCGCAGCAGGCATCGACATCGCAGCTGCGGTTATCTGGCAGGCCCGTAGCTGTAAAAAACGTGTTAAAAAAACAAAAAGAGTTGCAGGACAGCTTGGCCAGATGGTCAAATTAGCACAGCGTGTAAGCCCTGAAAATTTATACCATAGTAGGAAGAGTGCAGTGTGGCACTTTTTTGACCAAAATCCTATTGATGAGGCAAAGGTTATCTGTAAGAAGTGCAGAAGGACCTTTAGCCGAGGGAAAAATCTCCGAAATTTGAATACCAGTTGCATGCTTAAACATTTAATCACCATGCACTTGCAAGCGTGGACGGACTACAAAACCTCAGGTAGCATATGTGCACCTGCTCCGACTGAAGGTAGCCAGCAACGCTCCATAACTTCTCCCACTGTAAGCCCACCGGTTAGCACACCACCAGCAAGAAATGTTGAGGTGTCGTCGCAAGGCCAAAGCAGTCAGGGAATCACAATGTTTTTGCAATGAAAGACTGAAGCTAGGCCATCATCACCACCACCACCATCACCATTACCAACCCCCTCTCAGTCCGTCAGGTCCACCGCTAGTTCCCCCATGTGCAGCTCTCAAGTCCATCTCACCCTAGCAGACACTTTGAGTAGGACAAGAAAGTACTCATCCGCTCATCCGCGTACACTGGCTTTGAATGCCTACATTGCCAAACTGATCTCATTAGAGATGATGCCCTTCGGTTTGGTGGAAAGCGCAGCATTCCGAGATCTCAAGGCCTACGCTGTCCCACGCTATGACCTACCCAGTCGGCACTTCTTTTCTAGAAAAGCCATCCCTGTCCTCCACCTGCATGTGAAAGAAGGCGGTGGGACAGTGCTGCCTAGCCCACGGTATAGGCAACAGTTGGCTGTAGGCGTTCGACCCTTCCCCTCCTCCTCCAAAAACGAAAGCTCGTCGACAGAGTGCAGTCACACGAGCACTCCATCCGCAGCTGCCAGTGTTGCACACGAGGTGTCCCACTATCGAACAGCTAGTGGTAAGCGTCAGCAGGCTGTTTTAAAGATGATGTCTTTGGGCGACAGCAGACACACCGCGGAGGTACTGGCTGACTACTTGCAGCAAGAAACTGAGTCATGGCTGGGCAGTATACATCTTGCGTAGTCAGGTAGGCAAGGTAGTCAGTGACAACGGACGTAATTTTGTGGCGGCCGTAACCCTGGCAAAACTCAGACACATACCTTGCCTGGCTCACACCTTGAACTTGGTGGTGCAGTGCTTCCTAAATAATTATCCGGAGTTAACAGCCCTGCTCCATATGGTACGAAGACTGTGCTCGCACATCCGTCGTTCGCCCGTAGACTCCAGTCGTATGCAGAGGCTGCAGCGATCGCTCCACCTCCCCAAGCACCGCCTAATCATAGACGTTGCAACAAGGTGGAACTCCACCATGCACATGGTTGAGAGGCTGTGCGAACAGAGGCAGGCTGTAATGCATTAGTGGGAGGATACACGGGCAGGCAGTTTGAGGGTAGACATGGAGTTGTCGGGTGTGCAGTGGTCAAAGCTGAAAGACCTCTGTAAAGTCCTTCAGTGTTTTGAGGAATGCACACGTCTGGTAAGCGCAGACGACGCCATCATAACCATGAGCATCCCACTTATGTGTCTGCTCATGCAAACTTTGACGCACATTAAGGATCAGGCATCTGCAGCGGAGGAGGAAGAGGAGGAAGAGGGAAGCCTTGTTGACAGTCAGGCATTGTCTGCTCAGGGAACTGTCCTGGATGAGGTGGAGGAAGAAGCTGAAGAGGAGGAGGGGGATGATTATTTTGGGGAGGAGGATGCTTCTCATGGGGCAAGAGAAAATGTTGGCTTGCCAAGGTCAGGTACAGGGTTTGTGCGTGACTGGAGGGATGTGGATTTGGCAGAAAGTGCTCCTCCACCCACCACTGTCAGTGCATCATTGACACCTGAAACATTGGCCCACATGTGTGATTATGTCTTGCGGATCCTAAAAAGGGACCCCGCATTGCTAAAATTATGAAGGATGATGACTACTGGTTGGCCAGCATCCTCGATCCACGCTATAAAGGCAAATTACAGAACATCATGCCACAAGATAACCTAGAGTTAATATTGGTGAACAAACAAGCAACTCTGGTAAACCGTTTGTTAGAGGCAGTACCAGTGAGTCGCCCGCCAGGGCCGTGGGGTACTCGGCACCGAGCCCGTTCACTTCTATGGGGGATGTCACGGCGACACAGCTCGGTCCGTGGCCCTGGGTGCTCCCTAAAAAGGGGGATATTTACAGGGGATTAAAGTGTTTGTAGAATGTTCGTGACGCCACCTGTGGTTCCTGGTCAGGGTGACCAGCGCTGCTATACAGATCCACTGAAGGGTTGGTGTTGGGCAGCAAGATGTTAAGCCTTCAACAGGCAAGGCTGGGGTCCTTCAGGGTAAACGGAGTGTAGGGGTGCAGGATGGAGGAGGGGAGCGGGGGTAATAAGGTAGACACACACAAAAGTCTCTTTCTGTACCTTTACTGATGGAATGGCAGGCACGTCCCGGGTTGCTGGCAGGGTGAAGGATGCACGTCCAGTTCTTCCCACTGAGTAGGTGTAGGGCCTCCTCTCTCTGTAATGTGAGTCTCTGACCTGTATGAAACGAGGTCTAACTCTGTCTTCAGCTTTACACCCGGCTGATTTTGTATAGGGCTTTCTATTGGAAGAACACGTCTCTAATGGCTGTTTCTGCCAGACTCCTGTCTTCCTAACCCAGCCACGTATCAACACCTATGGGCTCCTGCGACTTGTAGTCCCGCAGGGTCTCCGGTATCTCCTGCTAGTCGTGAACGATCCAGCAAGCTCGGACCCAGCGTCCGGTTAATCAGAGTAGAGGTAAGCTATCAATGCTATTTCCACCTCTGTCACTCTCTTCTTATCCACTCGCCTTTCGTCCTACTCGACCCTCACATAAGCATACTCTGGTAGTAGGTGGTAGACTGCTTCTTCTCTTTCTTCACCGCTCTCAAAGCGTCGGCACGCTTGCTCACTGATCTGAACTCAGTTGACTCAGTTCTGACTAGGCTGGAGTGGCTACCTTTCCACTTGTACTAGCCTCCACACGTTGAACTAAGCTTGGAGCTGCAGATTTCAGGTTCTTTCAACAACTGCTGTTCTCTCTCTCTTCTCTCCAAGAGAACTGAACTCAGACTCCTCTCAGAACTGATCTACTCTCCACGTAGACTCAGACTAGACTGACCCCAGTGTCTTCACCATCCTTATATACACTAAAAAGGCTCCCTCTGGTGGCTCTAGGGATTGGTGAAGATGTGTGAATGCATATTGGGTCCTCTAGTGGTCATTACCTTCGGTGCATCCCTCTGGGAAATGAGATTCCAAGCGCAGCTGGGCTCTACATCCCCCCTAGTAAACATCAGCACTCCCGGGCTGAAAGAAAATATTTTTAAATACAACGTTAACATCAAATAATAAATGAACTCTTCCCTTACGGGAGGCAAGAATCTTTAACAGTTGGTAACAGGTAACATATGTACATATATTTACACAATAATTTATATTACATTTATACACACTGTGACTCTAGTTAACTGCTTACATTTGTTAGGCCTACTCTCGGTACCTAACAGGTAACTGTCCCTTTGTCATGCGTACTGACCTACATGGTGTTGCGTTAGGTGAGGTAGCAATTGACCTGTCTGTCCTATGTGCAGGTAAACTGTAATACTGCCTTAACCTCTCGAGGGATCTGGCAAGTATACTTGCAACTGGGTGATGCGGTTCTGTCTCGCCAGGGGATTCTTCTTCCTGAGACCCAACATCTTGAGATTCCACGTCTTGAGATTCTGCTGGAGCAGGTTCCTCTTGAACTATTTCTTCTGCAACAACTGGCTCAACTTGACATTGGAGTGCTTCTTGCGGTTGATATAATTGGAGTACGGGAATGATTACAACTTCTCCAATACGAGGCCAATCTGCGGGAAAATCTCCTAAGTCCGTATGTATGTATCACGCTGTATAACAGTTATAGATAATGTCAGTAATCTATATCAAGTGGGACAACATTCTATATACCATATAAATAGGTTATATCAACATGAACATATAGTATTTGATAACATAGTATTACCTGACATAATATCCGAAGTACTGAGGATCTATACTGGATCTGTTTCAAGCTGTCTCAGGCTAGAGGTGGACCGGGGTCTATACTGACCCTAAACTGGGGTCCTGACTAGTCCCTCTACCTGGAGGTACTGTTAATGGTACAGAGGTCCAGGCCGCCAGCGTAACCCTATCTCCTATAAGTCCCTGACCACTGTAATCTAGTCCTTAGAAGGACCCTGATTACCACCACAGGGATATGGGCAGGTCACCGCTTAATAAACAGTAAAGACAAACGAGACAGACAGGGGATAAAGTAAATACTGTCTTGCATACAACACTTAAACACAGAGGGAACACAAAAGGTCTAGGAGATAAACTATAAGCGAGGAGAGGAGAAACCACAAAGGAGCTCTTAGCTTAAGTCTTCTCAGAACTGATCCTATCTGCTGGTCTGTATGAATGCTTTCACCGGCATCTCCCAAGCAGACTGGCAGGTATATAAAGGAAGCTAATTAGTGCATAATCAAACTGCAGCCGGGCGAGGCTGGACCTAGTCTTAGCACAGAGCTAGGTAGAATTAACTCCCTCACTGCCAAACACAAAGAAACAGCAACTCAGCTGCGAGAAGTCAGAATGTGTAATCGCGACGATCTTCGTGGCGATACACCCATGACAGTATGACTCCACCTTGCTTCTCTTTGTCAATGACAGGTTCTTCTTCTTGAAGCTTTAATAGATCTGGACATAGTTTTAGGTGATCTCTGGATACAGTTGTAGTCGTTTTCCCTCCATCTCTACTAATGATACACGTTTTCCTGTTGTCAAACTTTGAATTTTGCACGACATAGGGCTCTTTTTCCCATTGATCATCTAATTTGTGCATTCTCCTTTTTCTTTTCAGCACAATTTCTCCAGGCACAAAAGGTTCAGCTGGCGCACTTTTGTTGTAGTTATCCTCTTGTTTTTCCCTTACTTTATTGAGACTATCTTACATGCAGGCTTGTACTCTCCTGTACTGTTCCTGTCTGTTTGTGTCCCAATCTTCAGTAGTAACATCTGCTTCTGGTTCCACTACACCAAGTTCCAGATCCATGGGCAGCTTTCCTGGTCTTGCCCGCATAAGATAGGCTGGGGTACAATTGGTGGAACTCACAGGTATGTGATTGTACAGATCTACCAGTACAGATAGTAGGTCTGGCCACCGATTCCTCTCCTCAAGTAGTACCGTCTTCAGCAGATCGATGACAATGTGATTCATCTTTCACAGAGTCCATTTGTTTGGGGGTGATACGGTTGTGGTTCTTATCTTCTTGCATCCTTACAAATTACAGAATTCCTGGAATAATTCGGCTTCAAAGGCTGGGCCTTGGTCAGTAAACACTTGCTCAGGATATCCATGGGGCCTGCAGAAATACGCTTGGAACATCTTTGCTGCTGTTTCTGCCGTCAGATCTTTGACAGGGGCGACCACCGGGAACCTGGAGTAGTGATCCACCATGGTCAGGGCATAGGAGTATCCCGACCGGCTGGGTGACAACTTGACATGGACCAAGGCCACAATCTCCAAGGGACGAGTCGTCTTGATGGGTTGCAGGGGTGCTTTCTGGCTGCTGTAGTCTTTTCTTCGGAGACTACAGGGTCCACAGCGTTTACACCATTTCTCGATGGAACTGCGCATTCCCACCAAGTAGAAACGACACTTCAACAGGGTCTCCAGCTTCTTCCAGCCAAAGTGCCCCGCTTGATCGTGGTAAGCTTCCAACACCATCTGGACGTCCGTTCTGGGGACCACTATCTGCCATACCATCTCATGGGTCCTTGGGTTGACGTACCTCCGGCACAGCTTCTCACGGTAGATAAACAGCCGGCTTCTCTCATTCCACAGCTGCTTGGCTTGTTGGGACGCATCCTTCTCCAAAAAGGAACCTTCTTGAGTTATCAGCTCCTTGATA
Organism: Oophaga sylvatica; assembly: GCA_033576555.1. Classification (NCBI taxonomy): domain Eukaryota; kingdom Metazoa; phylum Chordata; class Amphibia; order Anura; family Dendrobatidae; genus Oophaga; species Oophaga sylvatica. Next base: position 730,868,462 of record JARQOD010000001.1, read on the forward strand.
CGGCTGACAACCGGGTCACTGTACTGGGTCTCCTTCCAGCTGTGGTGAGGAAAAGGATTTAACGTCTTACCACGCTGCCTCCTGCAGGCTCGTTGCTCGTGGATTATCCCATTTCTGTGAAAGGCAGGTAGTTCAATCTCTTTTAGGTCATCCAATTCCTCTTCCGTGTCGGACTTATGAGGCATTCTGGACAGGGCATCAGCATTGGCGTTCTTGCGGCCCGCCCTGTACTTGATTGTAAATTGATAGTTTGACAGCCGAGCCATCCAACGTTGCTCCATGGCTCCCAGCTTAGCTGTTTCAAGATGTGTCAAGGGGTTATTGTCAGTGTAGGCCGTGAATTTGCTGAAGGCTAGGTAATGCTTGAATCTTTCAGTAATGGCCCAGACCAGTGCCAGGAACTCCAACTTGAAGCTGCTGTAGTTTTCTGGGTTCCTCTCGGTCGGGCGGAGCTTCCTGCTTGCATATGCGATGACTTTTTCTTGGTCATTTTGCTTTTGACTGAGGACAGCTCCCAATCCTTCGTTGCTGGCATCAGTGTACAGCAGGAACGGCTGGCTGTAGTCAGGGTAGGCTAAGATCTCATCGCCTGTCAGGATCTCCTTCATCTCCTTAAATGCCTCAGCCTGTTCTTTACCCCAGTGGAATGGAGAATTTCTGCTCTTGAGGGACTGTCCCACCAGGAGGTCTTGCAGAGGCGCTGCTTTCTTGGTGTAGTCCTTTTCAAACCTCCGGTAGTATCCTGTCAGTCCCAGGAACTGACGTACCTCCTTGAGATTCTTCGGCTCCGGCCATTTCTGGATGGCGGTGACCTTCTTGGGGTCTGGCGCTACTCCTTCTGAGCTGACAATATGTCCCAAGTACTGTACCTTTTGTTTGAGCAGATGGCACTTTGAAGGCTTCCGTTTCATCCCATACTTGGACAGTGACTCGAATACCTCCGCCAGGTGCTTCAAGTGATCTTCATACGTCTTGGAGTACACAATTACGTCATCCAGGTACAGCAACACAGTTTCAAAGTTGAGATGTCCCAGGCAGCTCTCCATCACTCTCTGGAACATTCCAGGGGCACTGCTGAGTCCAAACGGCATCCTGTCAAACTCACAGAGTCCCATCGGGGTGGTGAAAGCCGTCTTCTCCCGATCCTCCTCAGCCACAGCTACTTGCCAGTACCCATTAGTGAGGTCAAGGGTGGAAAAGTAATTAGCAGTCTTTAATGCAGCTAAGGATTCCTCAATGCGTGGTAAAGGGTATGCATCTTTATGTGTAATGCGATTTACTTGGCTGTAATCTACACACATTCTCATGCTTCCATCCTTTTTCCTGACTAGGACTAGAGGTGCTGCCCAGGGACTACAACTATCCCTTATCACCCCTGCTTCCTTCATATCACGCAACATCTCCTTGGCTTTCTGGTAGTGTGCTGGTGGTATAGGCCTGTAACGTTCTTTAATGGGGGGGTGGTTGCCTGTAGGGATATGGTGTTGCACTCCCTTAATTGTCCCAAAGTCAAGTGGGTGTTTGCTAAATACCTGTGTGCACTCATGTACCACTCGAAGTACTCCCTGTTTCTGGTGGGCTGGAGTGGTGTCTGTCCCGACATGGAGCTGCTGACACCAATCCTCCACCTGGGTTGCTGGGCCGTTATCCTCCGCTGGTTGTGGGGAGGTTAAGGACTCCGTCGTGTGAATGGAGTTGTTATCTACTGCATGTAATTTAGCAACAGTGGCATATCGTGGTAAGTTCACTTCATCTTCTCCCCAGTTGAGAAGACGTACTGGCACTCTCCCATTTCATACCTCCACTACCCCTCTAGCTTCCATGAGTGTGGGTCTATGTTCTGAACAATGGGGCTCTACTACTGCTTGGTAGTTCTGTCCTTTCAGACCTATTGCTGCTCTACACCAAATAAGCATTTCACTCATTGGGGGTATCACAATGGGGTTCGGGTCTGTCACCCGTACATTACCAATCTCACCACTGGTCAGTTTCACTTGCTGCTGGCACATCAGGGCCCGGATCTCCTTCTGGATCACTCCCTTTTGCTTTGGCCTGGCAACATCGGCGAGCTGTTGGAGCAAAAACACAACTTCCTCCAAACAGTTACTGATAATGTTGGTACCTAAAACCACATTTAAGCCATTTTCCTCATTTACAGTTTTTACTACTAAGAGTCCCTGGTCCTTCAGTTCCACTCTACCCACTTTTACGTTCACGTTTTTGGCTCCGAGTATATCAACAGGGAGGCCATTAGAGGCGTATACTGCAAAGTCAGGGCTCGGGGGCTGTAGACTGTCCATGGACCAAAATCTATTATACAGGACATCAGGTATGATGGTTACCTGAGATCCAGTGTCCAGCAGGGCAGGGATTGCGATCCCGTCCAGTATGATGGACAGGTATGGTCTTCCTCCCACAAACCTGCAGTTCCAGTCTGAGGGGCCTGAAGAGTCTAGTCCTGGTTGTTGGCCCTCGGACCCAGGATCTGCTCGTTTAAAGGACACCGACGTGCTGGGTGACCTTCTCTGTGGCAACGGTAGCAGATGATCTCTCGGCGAGGATGGTGCTGGCCGGGGGTCGCTCCTGGGGGTGGCGTTGTCCTCCTCCGGTGGGGCGACGTCCTCCTTCTCCTCCGGCTCATCCAAGGGACATCCTCTGGGCAGTCAGCTAGCAGGATCTTTCCTTCTTCCTCCTTTCGCAGTTGCAGGGCACTCATTACAGTGGCCAGGTTTTTGGTCAGCTGGCGCACTTCTGAGCACAGACAGTCCAGCTCAGTGGGGGGCGCCACCTGTGTTTTGGCTTCCGCAACCAGCGGGGAAAAGGTGGATGCTGCTGGCTTTAGAGTGGCTTCACTCGGGTGACACTGGGCTGCCATCTCGGGTGTTTCCAGGGGTCGCAGTCCTTTTATAGCCATATCGTTAAGGGCATCAAAGGTAGCGTCAGGATGATCCAAGGACCACCAATGCACAGTTCTGCTTTCAGCTTGGGACCTCAGTCCCCATACAAATTGTTCTTTTAGCATTTTATTTTCATTGATAACACTTATGGGGGCATAATCCCTAATGCTATCATCTGGTTTCTGGGAGCATTGGTAAAACCTCATCCGGAGATCTGTTTCAGTGCGGTCCTCAAAGATAGTCTGTAGCTTTAAGAAAATTGCAGGTACTGACTCCTGATCTGCAGCTGTCCAAGTCTCTACTTCCCTCTCTGCAGCACCTGTCAGTTGTCCCACTACCACTGCAGCTCTCTGCTTTTCTGTCATAGGGTACATGTTCATTATACTGCATAGTTTGCTCTTGAACCCTGACAGGGTGTCTGGCTTGCCGCTGTACTGAGGGAGCCACTTTGCTCCAGGCATCGGGGCCACAGGACCTGGTGAGGGGCCAACGTTTCCATCCTGCGCGGCAGCGCCGAGGGGTAAGTCATTGGGGCGGTCAGCCTGGGCCGCGCTGTCAGCTTGCTGCTGCAACATGTCTGCGCCCCCCTAGTTAAGCGTGGCCTACCTTCTCTGAAGGCCGCAGCTCCGCAGGGCACAGCGGTGTAGAAGGACCTGCGTCGCCGGCGCTCTGACGTCAGAGCGCTCACTGAAGTGCTCCACAGGACCTGCCGCCGCATCAGCGTTGGGGGCGTGTCCGGGACTCAGCGCGCTTTTTACAGGTACGCCTCCTTCTCTTTGCGCCGTAACGCTGCAATTTGGCGGGCAATGGCGGGAAATCTTTACAAATGGCAATACAGTCTTTTTGCACAAAACAGTCCAACTCAGGCACACAGGACTCGCTTATAACGAGCTTCAGAATCCTGTTCGTGATTCCAAAAGATGAGTCGCCCGCCAGGGCCGTGGGGTACTCGGCACCGAGCCCGTTCACTTCTATGGGGGATGTCACGGCGACACAGCTCAGTCCGTGGCCCTGGGCGCTCACTAAAAAGGGGGATATTTACAGGGGATTAAAGTGTTTGTAGAATGTTCGTGACGCCACCTGTGGTTCCTGGTCAGGGTGACCAGCGCTGCTATACAGATCCGCTGAAGGATTGGTGTTGGGCAGCAAGGTGTTAAGCCTTCCACAGGCAAGGCTGGGGTCCTTCAGGGTAAACGGAGTGTAGGGGTGCAGGATGGAGGAGGGGAGTTCAGCAGCGGGGGTAATAAGGTAGACACACACAAAAGTCTCTTTCTGTACCTTTACTGATGGAATGTCAGGCATGTCCCAGGGTGCTGGCAGGGTGAAGGATGCACGTCCAGTTCTTCCCACTGAGTAGGTGTAGGGCCTCCTTTCTCCTGTAATGTGAGTCTCTGACCTGTATGAAACGAGGTCTAACTCTGTCTTCAGCTTTACACCCGGCTGATTTTGTATAGGGCTTTCTATTGGAAGAACACGGTCTCTAATGGCTGTTCCTGCCAGACTCCTGTCTTCCTAACCCAGCCACGTATCAACACCTATGGGCTCCTGCGACTTGTAGTCCCGCAGGGTCTCCGGTATCTCCTGCTAGTCGTGAACGATCCAGCAAGCTCGGACCCAGCGTCCGGTTAATCAGAGTAGAGGTAAGCTATCAATGCTATTTCCACCTCTGTCACTCTCTTCTTATCCACTTGCCTTTCGTCCTACTCGACCCTCACATAAGCACACTCTGGTAGTAGGTGGTAGACTGCTTCTTCTCTTTCTTCACCGCTCTCAAAGCGTCGGCACGCTTGCTCACTGATCTGAACTCAGTTGACTCAGTTCTGACTAGGCTGGAGTGGCTACCTTTCCACTTGTACTAGCCTCCACACGTTGAACTAAGCTTGGAGCTGCAGATTTCAGGTTCTTTCAACAACTGCTGTTCTCTCTCTCTCTCTTCTCTCCAAGAGAACTGAACTCAGACTCCTCTCAGAACTGATCTACTCTCCACGTAGACTCAGACTAGACTGACCCTCAGTGTCTTCACCATCATTATATACACTAAAAAGGCTCCCTCTGGTGGCTCTAGGGATTGGTGAAGATGTGTGAATGCATATTGGGTCCTCTAGTGGTCATTACCTTCGGTGCATCCCTCTGGGAAATGAGATTCCAAGCGCAGCTGGGCTCTACACCAGCACACAGCAGCGGTGCAGGTTCTACCACGAGCCGTACTGGGCCAAATGGAAGAGGTGTTCGTGGTGCACACAGCCGAAGTGGCGTTGGAGACAGGGGTTTCATGACCATGTTGTGGACTGATTTCTCGAGTAACGCTCACACGACTGGTATTACTGAATCGATTGCAACAGACAGGAGACAGTAGTTGTCAACTATGGTTCAAAATTACCTCTCCTCCCCTATCGATGTTCTCCCTCACAGTTCATTCCCCTTTGACTACTGGGCCTGTAAACTGGACACCTGGCCTGAATTGGCACAATATGCCTTACAGGAGCTCGCTTGCCCTGCTGGTAGTGTGCTATCAGAAAGAGTCTTCAGTGCTGCTGGATCAATCCTGACAGAAAGAAAGACCCGGCTGTCGACCCAAAATGTTGGTGATCTCACCTTCATTAAAATGAACCATGCATGGGTTTCAAAGGATTTTGTCCCACCTTCCCCTGATGACACATAGGTTGCCAGCAAAATGGCTCGATTTGTCCTCCTCTTCCTCCGACTTCTCAAATTCCTCCATTTACAGCTGCTGAACGTCCATCCTACACCTCAACATATGCCAGTTTTACCACCTCCCTAACTGGGCTGTACCCCCCCCAGGGCCGGCGTCAGCACCTTGCGCACCCGGGCAAGTGCTGGTGCCCTGAACAGGTGGGGGCCCACTCGTGGGCGACGTTACTGGCACAGGGCCCCTATAGTACGCCAGTGTCTCTGACGGTGAGGGGGCCCACTCGCCGTCAGAGACACCGGCCTACTATGAGGGGCCCTGTGCCAGTGCCATCGCCCACGAGTGGGCCCCCCCCTGCTTGCTCAGGGCCCCAGCACTTGCAATACTTACCTCTCCCTAGCCCCACCGCTGTGACGTCTTCCGCGTTTCCTGACAGTGACTTTCAGGTCAGAGAGCGCGATGACATCACGTCTGTACGCCCTCTGCCTGAACAATCCAAGTGCAGAGAGCTGGAAGATGGCGACGCTGAGGAGTCCAGAGTAGAGCAGTGCCCAGCGAGGAGAGGTATTTCATTTTTTTTAAAGTTTGGAGCAATATATGGGGAGCATTATACACTGGAGAATTATATATGGGGCCCAGCATACACTTGAGCATCATAGATTGAGCCCATTATACACTGGAGCATTATAATTGGAGCCCATTATATGAAGCATTATATAGGCCCATCATACACTGGAGCATCATCCATGGGGCCCATCATATACTGGAGCATCATATGGGGCCCATTATATATGGAGCATTATATATGCCCATCATACACTGGAGCATCATATATGGGGCCCATTATACACTGGAGCATTATAAATGGGGTCCATTATATAGGCCCATCATACACTGGAGCATCATGCATGGGGCCCAACATACACTGGAGCATTATAAATGGGGCCCATCATACACTGGAGCATCATATACGGGGCCCCTTATACACTGGAGCATTATAAATGGGGCCCATTATACATGGAGCATTATATAGGCCCATCATACACTGGAGCATCATCCATGGGGCCCATCATATACTGGAGTATCATATGGGGCCCATTATATATGTAGCATTATATAGGCCCATCATACATTGGAGCATCATATACGGGGCCCATTATACACTGGAGCATTATGAATGGGGCCCATTATATATGGAGCATTATATAGGCCCATCATACACTGGAGCATCTTCCATGGGGCCCATCATATACTGGAGCATCATATGGGGCCCATTATATATGGAACATTATATAGGCCCATCATACACTGGAGCATCATATACGGGTCCCATTATACACTGGAGCATTATAAATTGGGCCCATTATATATGGAGTATTATATAGGCCCATCATACACTGGAGCATCATGCATGGGGCCCGTCATACACTGGAGCATTATAAATGGGGCCCATCATACACTGGAGCATCATATACGAGGCCCATTATACACTGGAGCATTATAAATGGGGCCCATTATACATGGAGCATTATACACTGTTTGCATAATTATTAGGCAAGTTGTAATTGAGAGGATTCTTTTTATTATTGAACAACTATGTTCTCAATCAACCCAAAAGACTCATATCAAAGCTTAAGATTTTTGTCAGTTGGAGTGTTTTTTTTTTAGATTTGGCTATCTTAGGAGGATATCTGTTTGTGCAGGTAACTATTACTGGGCAGAATTATTAGGCAACTTCATAAAAACCAAATATATACCCATCTCACGTGTTTATTTTCACCAGTTAAAGCAATATAACAACACAAAATTTAGAAATAAACATTTCTGACATTCAAAAACCAAAAAAAAAAAAAAATTCAGTGACCAACATAGCCAACTTTCTTTACGATGACACTCAAAAGCCTTCCATCCATAGATTCTGTCAGTTGCTTGATCTGGTTGCAATCAACATTGCGTGCAGCAGCCACCACAGCCTCCCAGACACTGTTCCGAGAGGTGTAATGTTTTCCCTCCCTGTAGATCTCACATTTTATGAGGGACCACAGGTTCCCTATGGGGTTCAGATCAGGTGAACAAGGGGCCCATGTCATTATTTTTTCTTCTTTTAGACCTTTACTGGGCAGCCACGCTGTGGAGCATTTGGATGCATGTGATGGAGCATTGTCCTGCATGAAAATCATGTTTTCTTGAACGATACCGACTTCTTCCTGTACCACTGCTTGAAGAAGGTGTCTTCCAGAAACAGGCAGTAGGTCTGGGAGTTGAGCTTCACTCCATCCTCAACCCAAAAAGGTCCCACAAGTTCATCTTTGATGATACCAGCCCATACCAGTATCCCACCTCCACCTTGCTGGTGTCTGAGTCGGAGTGGAGCTCTCTGCCCTTTACTGATCCAGCCTCGGGTCCATCCATCTGGACCATCAACAGTCACTCTCATTTCATCAGTTTATAAAACCTTAGAAAAATCAGTCTTAACATATTTCTTGTCCCAGTCTTGACGTTTTATCTTATGTTTCTTGTTCAAAGGTGGTCATTTTTCAGCCTTCCTTACCTTGGCCATGTCACTGAGTATGGCACACCTTGTGCTTTTTGATACTCCAGTAACGTTGCAGCTCTGAAATATGGCAAAACTGGTGGCAAATGGCATCTTGGCAGCTTCACGCTTGATTTTCCTCAATTCATGGGCAGTTATTTTGAGCCTTTTTTTTATCAACACGCTTCTTGCGACCCTGTTGGCTATTTGCCATGAAACGCTTGATTGTTCAGTGATCACGCTTCAAAAGTTTGGCAGTTTCAAGACTGCTGCATCCCTCTGCAAGACATCTCGTAATTTTTGAATTTTCAGAGTCCGTCAAGTCTCTCTTCTGACCCATTTTACCAATGGAAAGGAAGTTGCCTAATAATTAAGCACACCTTATATAGAGTGTTGATGTCATTAGACCACACCCCTCCTCATTAGAGATGCAAATCACCTGATTTACATAATTGGCAGTTGGCTTTCAAGCCTATACAGCTTGGAGTAGGACAACATGTATAAAAAGGATGATGTGATCAAAATACTTATTTGTCTAATAATTCTGCACACAGTGTATAGGCCCATCATACACTGGAGCATCATCCATGGGGCCCATCATATACTGGAGCATCATATGGGGTTCATTATTTATGGGGCATCATATAGGGTATGGAGCACATATGGGGCCTATTCTGTATAGAGCATTATATGGAGGCCATTCTGTATGGAGCAATATATGGGGCCCATCATATACTGTATGGATATATGCGACTCATTATACTGTATGGAGCAATATGTGGGGCTCATTCTACTCTATGGAGACTGTCGTATACTGTATGGCACATTATTTGGGGACCATCATATACTGTAGCATTATGTGGAGCTCATCATATACTGTATGGAACATTATATGGGACCAATTATTCTGTATGGAGCAATATATGGGGCTCATTATTCTGTATGGCACACTATGTGGTGGCCATAATACTGTATGGAGGAATATATTGTCCGGTTTTTGAGCTATTGTAGAATTTAAAATAGATATCAGTCACGTAATGTAAGAAGTGAAGTATTTGTCATTGTACTATACCTATATTTCTGTGCCGTATCGGAGCATCATGAATTGTGGTATGTGTTAAAGGGGCCCACTGACACTCTTTCGCCCGGGGCACACGAAAACCTGGAGCTAGCCCTACCCCCCCACAACTTTTGCCAAATAACCCCAGTTTTCAATGCGTAACTATTATTATAAAGTAAATTAAGGTTGACAAGCTTAAGTAATAAGAATTGATGTCGTTGGCATTGAAATGGGCACTGTAGGTGTGTTTACTGTCCTCCACTCCTGCCGACTTTGCTTCCCCATTGACTTGCATTGGGTTTCACGTTTCAGTCGGACCTCCGACTTTTCCCAATAGTCGGTCGATTTCGTTCACAAAACCCGACTCGACCCTCCCAGAGGCAAAGTCGCTTATCTCTACTTGTAACTATTAAGCATATGATTAGTTATGCATATTCTTGTCATGTCACTGCATTGTTACTGTTTTACTCCTGGTGGTGGAAAAATATTTTTCTTCCTGAATACTACAAAATACAACCTGTTCTCACATTCCCTAATAGATTCAGTGTATTATTAGGTTGATTCCTAAGTGAAAGGTCATTGGTTCAAATTGAGGAGCAGCCATGAAGAAAATTGGAATGGCAGAATTTCAAAGGCCAGTAATTTGGAAATTCTGTCATTCCAGGGAGCTTCTTTGAACTGGCTTTTGTGCTAGTATTTCCTAAGTGAGGTGGGCAGTAGCAGCTGACATACTGCTAGGGGCTGCCAGCTGGGCTTTGTACCCTGCTCCCTCTTTTGCTGTGCTGCTGGGGCACTGTGACCTACTCCTCTTCCTCTGAACTGCGCACGTCGCTAGGATGGCCTTCGCTCCATGTGGGGTCTATGACCTCATCATCCCGACATCAACAGCTTCCACCCTGTCATCACCCCTATCCTCCTTGCCAGTCTGTACAGTGCAGAAAGACACTGCAGTTGGCACCTGTGTTTCATCATCATCATCAGTGATGTGTTGCAGTGGTCCGATTACCGTGTTCACTAGCCCTCTCATGTACTCATCCTCCAACTGAACAAGTTGTTAAGAATCAATATCAATGCACTCAGTGTCTTCCACTTCGGGGGCAGGGCCAGGTAATGAAACCCCAGCCAGCAGACTCATCAAAAAGCAGAAGAGACTGTTGCATGACTCGGGGTCTCAGACTGCTTGGCTGATTTGCAAGGTGGTAAGGTGGAAGCCAGATGACCATGGTCTGCAGGTGCCAACTCTGTGCTTTCTGCAGTGGACTGGGTGAAAGATAATGCAAAGGAACTGGAGCCACTGTCAGCCATCCATTGTAACACTGCCTCAGCATTTTCTGGCCTCACCATTCGTGTAGCGGTATTATTTTATGTGTAAGGGGATTTGGAGTGGGGATGGGGGTTATTTTATGTGTGGGGGGTTTAGAGTGGGGATGAGGGTTATTTTATGTGTGGGGGGATTTGGAGTGGGAATGGGGGGTTATTTTATGTGTGGGGGGATTTGGAGTGGGGATGGGGGTTCTTTTATGTGTGGGGGGATTTGGAGTGGGGATGGGGGGTTCTTTTATGTGTGGGGGATTTGGAGTGGGGATGGGGGGTTCTTTTATGTGTGGGGGATTTGGAGTGGGGATGGGGGTTCTTTTATGTGTGGGGGGATTTGGAGTGGGGATGGGGGTTCTTTTATGTGTGGGGGATTTGGAGTGGGGACGGGGGGTTCTTTTATGTGTGGGGGATTTGGAGTGGGGATGGGGGGTTATTTTATGTGTGGGGGGTTTAGAGTGGGGATGAGGGTTATTTTATGTGTGGGGGGATTTGGAGTGGGAATGGGGGTTATTTTATGTGTGGGGGGATTTGGAGTGGGGATGGGGGTTCTTTTATGTGTGTGGGGATTTGGAGTGGCAATGGGGGGTTATTTTATGTGTGGGGGATTTGGAGTGGCGATGGGGGGTTATTTTATGTGTAAGGGGATTTGGAATGGGGATGGGGGTTATTTTATGTGTGGGGGGGTTTGGAGTGGGGATGGGGGGTTATTTTATGTGTGGGGGATTTGGAGTGGGGATGAGGGTTATTTTATGTGTGGGGGGATTTGGAGTGGGAATGGGGGGTTATTTTATGTGTGGGGGGATTTGGAGTGGGGATGGGGGTTCTTTTATGTGTAGGGGGTTTGGAGTGGGGATGGGGGTTATTTTATGTGTGGGGAGGTTTGGAGTGGGGATGGGGGGTTATTTTATGTGTAAGGGGATTTGGAGTGGGGATGGGGGTTATTTTATGTGTGGGGGGTTTGGAGTGGGGATGGGGGGGTTATTTTATGTGTGGGGGATATGGAGTGGGGATGAGGGTTATTTTATGGTGTGGGGGGATTTGAAGTGGGAATGGGGGGTTATTTTATGTGTGGGGGGATTTGGAGTGGGGATGGGGGTTCCTTTATGTGTGGGGGGATTTGGAGTGGGGATGGGGGGTTACTTTTATGTGTGGGGGATTTGGAGTGGGGATGGGGGGTTCTTTTATGTGTGGGGGATTTGGAGTGGGGATGGGGGGTTATTTTATGTGGGGGGGGGATTTGAACTGGGGATGAGGGGTTCTTTTCTGTGTGGGGGGATTTGGAGTGGTGATGGGGGTTATTTTATGTGTGGGGGGCTTTGGAGTGGCAATGGGGGGTTATTTTATGTGTGGGGGATTTGGAGTGGCGATGGGGGTTATTTTATGTGTGGGGGGATTTGGAGTGGGGATGGGGGTTCTTTTATGTGTGGGGGGATTTGGAGTGGGGATGGGGGGTTCTTTTATGTGTTGGGAGGTTTGGGTGGGGATGGGGGGTTCTTTTATGTGTGGGGAGGTTTGGAGTGGGGAGGGGGTTATTTTATGTGTGAGGGGATTTGGAGTGGGGTGGGGGGTTCTTTTATGTGTGGGGAGGTTTGGAGTGGGGATGGGGGTTATTTTATGTGTGGGGGATTTGGAGTGGGGATGGGGTTCTTTTATGTGTGGGGGGATTTGGAGTGGGGATGGGGGTTCTTTTATGTGTAGGGGGTTTGGAGTGGGGATGGGGGTTATTTTATGTGTGGGGAGGTTTGGAGTGGGGATGGGGGGTTATTTTATGTGTAAGGGGATTTGGAGTGGGGATGGGGGTTATTTTATGTGTGGGGGGTTTGGAGTGGGGATGGGGGGTTATTTTATGTGTGGGGGATATGGAGTGGGGATGGGGTTATTTTAGTGTGTGGGGGGTATTTGATGTGGGATGGGGGGTTATTTTATGTGTGGGGGGATTTGGAGTGGTAATGGGGGTTCTTTATGTGTGGGGGGATTTGGAGTGGGATGGGGGGTTCTTTTATGTGTGGGGGGTGTGGGGAGGTTTGGAGTGGGGATGGGGGTTCTTTTATGTGTGGGGGGATTTGGAGTGGGATGGGGTTATTTTATGTGTGAGGGGATTTGGAGTGGGGATGGGGGTTATTTTATGTGTGGGGGATTTGGAGTGGGGATGGGGGTTCTTTTATGTGTGGGAGGATTTGAGTGGAGATGGGGTTTTTATGTGTGGGGGTTTGAGTGGATGGGGTTATTTTATGTGTGGGGAGGTTTGGAGTGGGATGGGGGTTATTTTATGTTGTGGGGGATTTGGAGTGGGGATGGGGGTTATTTTATGTGTGGGGGATTTGGAGTGGGGATGGGGTTATTTTATGTGTGGGGGGATTTGGAGTGGGGATGGGGGTTATTTTATGTGTGGGGGGATTTTGGAGTGTGGGATGGGGGTTCTTTTATGTGTGGGGGATTTGGAGTGGGGATGGGGGTTTTTATGTGTGGGGGATTTGGAGTGGGGATGGGGGTTATTTTATGTGTGGGGGGATTGTGGAGTGAGTGGGATGGGGGGTTATTTTATGTGTGGGGGATTTGGAGTGGGGATGGGGTTTTTTATGTGTGGGGGATTTGGAGTGGGATGGGGGTTATTTTATGTGTGGGGGATTTGGAGTGGGATGGGGTTATTTTATGTGTGGGGGGATTTGGAGTGGGATGGGGGTTTTTTATGTGTGGGGGATTTGGAGTGGGGATGGGGGTTCTTTTATGTGTGGGGGATTTGGAGTGGGGATGGGGGTTATTTTATGTGTGGGGGATTTGGAGTGGGATGGGGGTTATTTTATGTGTGGGGGATTTGGAGTGGGGATGGGGTTATTTTTGTGTGGGGATTTGGAGTGGGGATGGGGGTTTATTTATTGTGTGGGGGATTTGGAGTGGGGATAGGGGTGTTTTTATGTAGTTGGGGAGGATTTGGATGGGATGGATGGGGTTATTTTATGTGTGGGGATTTGGGAGTGGGATGGGGTTACTTTTATGTGTGTGGGGATTTGGAGGGGATGGGGGTTATTTTATGTGTGGGGGGATTTGGAGTGGGGATGGGGGTTTTTTATGTGTGGGGGATTTGGAGTGGGGATGGGGGTTTTTTATGTGTGGGATTTGGAGTGGGGATGGGGGTTATTTTATGTGTGGGGGATTTGGAGTGGGATGGGGGTTACTTTTATGTGTGTTGAGGGGATTTTGGAGTGGGGATGGGGGTTATATTTATGTGTGGGGGATTTGGAGTGGGATTGTGGGGGGTTTTTTATGTGTGGGGAGGTTTGGAGTGGGGATGGGGGGTTATTTTATGTGTGGGGGATTTGGAGTGGGGATGGGGGTTATTTTATGTGTGGGGGATTTGGAGTGGGGATGGGGGTTATTTTATGTGTGGGGGGATTTGGAGTGGGGATGGGGTTCATTTATGTGTGGGGATTTGAGTGGGGATGGGGGTTCTTTTATGTGTGGGGGATTTGGAGTGGGGATGGGGGGTTCTTTTATGTGTGGGAGTTTGGAGTGGGATGGGGGGTTATTTTATGTGTGGGAGGATTTGGAGTGGGGATGGGGGTTATTTTATGTGTGAGGGGATTTGGAGTGGATGGGGGTTATTTTATGTGTGGGGGATTTGGAGTGGGGATGGGGTTTTTATGTGTGGGGTTTGGAGTGGGGATGGGGGTTCTTTTATGTGTGGGGGATTTGGAGTGGGATGGGGGGTTATTTTATGTGTGGGGGGATTTGGAGTGGGGATGGGGGTTCTTTTATGTGTGGGGTGATTTGGAGTGGGGATGGGGGGTTTATTTTATGTGTGGGGGATTTTGGAGTGGGGATGGGGGTTATTTTATGTGTGGGGGATTTGGAGTGGGGATGGGGGTTATTTTATGTGTGGGGGATTTTGGAGTGGGGATGGGGGTTCTTTTATGTGTGGGGGGATTTGGAGTGGGGATGGGGTTCATTTATGTGTGGGAGGATTTGGAGTGGGGATGGGGGGTTTTTTATGTGTGGGGGGTTTGGATGGGGATTGGGTGGGGATGGGGGTTTTTATGTGTGGGGTTTGGAGTGGGATGGGGGTTTTTTATGTGTGGGGGATTTGGAGTGGGGATGGGGGTTTTTATGTGGGGGTTTGGAGTGGGGATGGGGGTTATTTTATGTGTGGGGGGATTTGGAGTGGGGATGGGGTTTTTTATGTGTGGGGGGATTTGGAGTGGGGATGGGGGTTTTTTATGTGTGGGGGATTTGGAGTGGGATGGGGGTTATTTTATGTGTGGGGGATTTGGAGTGGGGATGGGGGGTTCTTTTATGTGTGGGGGATTTGGAGTGGGGATGGGGGTTATTTTAGTTGGGGGGATTTGAGTGGGATGGGGGTTTTTTATGGTGGGGGGATTTGAGTGGGGATGGGGGTTTTTTATGTGTGGGGGATTTGGAGTGGGGATGGGGGTTATTTTAGTGTGGGGGTTTGAGTGGATGGGGGGTTTTTTATGTGTGGGGGATTGGGTGATGGGGGGTTAGTGGGGATTTGAGTGGGATGGGGTTTTTTATTGTGGGGGATTTGATGGGATGGGGGTTATTATGTGTGGGGGATTTGGAGTGGGGATGGGGGTTCTTTTATGTGTGGGGGGATTTGGAGTGGGATGGGGGTTTTTTATGTGTGGGGGATTTTGGAGTGGGGATGGGGGTTCTTTTATGTGTGGGGGATTTGGAGTGGGGATGGGGGGTTGTTTTATGTGTGGGGGATTTGGAGTGGGGATGGGGGGTTTTTTATGTGTGGGGGATTTGAGGGGGGGTCTTAGTGTGGGGGTTGGAGTGGCGATGGGGGTTATTTTATGTGTGGGGGGATTTGGAGTGGCAATGGGGGGTTATTTTATGTGTGGGGGATTTGGAGTGGCGATGGGGGGTTATTTTATTTGTGGGGGATTTGAAGTGAGGATGGGGGTTATTTTATGTGTGGGGATTTGGAGTGGGGATTGGGTGTACTTAATGTGTGTGGGGGATTTGAAGTGGGGATGGGGTACTTAATGTGTGTGGGGGGATTTGGAGTGGGGATGGGGGTACTTAATGTGTGTGGGGGATTTGGAGTGGGGATGGGGGTACTTAATGTGTGTGGGTGATTTGGAGTGGGGATGTGGGGATTTAATGTGTGTGGGGGATTTGGAGTGGGGATAGGGGATACTTAATGTGTGTGGGGGATTTGGAGTGGGGATGGGGGATTTAATGTGTGTGGGGGATTTGGAGTGGGGATAGGGGATA
The DNA here is from genome assembly GCA_033576555.1 of Oophaga sylvatica. Taxonomy (NCBI): domain Eukaryota; kingdom Metazoa; phylum Chordata; class Amphibia; order Anura; family Dendrobatidae; genus Oophaga; species Oophaga sylvatica. Next base: position 730,884,157 of record JARQOD010000001.1, read on the forward strand.
CTTAATGTGTGTGGGGGATTTGGAGTGGGGATGGGGGCATTTAATATATGTGCGGGGATTTGAGGGTACTGAAGAGTATGTATGTATGAGGGCATGTATGAGGAAAAGTATGGGGATGGGTGCAGACACAGTATGGTGAGTGGGGGATGGTTGCAGACAGTCTGGGGAGCGAATGGGTGAATATTTGGACACAGTATGGGTAGTGAGGGTGATGGAATGTGTGCAGACACAGAATGGGGAGTGAGGGGTATGTGTGAGCAGACAGTATAGCGAGTGAGGGGGTAAATATATGAGGAGACAGTATGGTGAACAGGGTGGATGTGAGAGGAGATAGTATGAGGAGGGAGGGGAATAGTGTCAGGCGATAGTATATTGCAGATATTTTTATTTAGGAGCATTATAATCACTCTTCTGTCTTTAAGGGCATCGTGTGGAGAGTTGGTGCAGAAGAGCGGAGAAGATGGAAAT
>JARQOD010000001.1:730884724-730979235 GCA_033576555.1 Oophaga sylvatica
TCCGATATTTTTAGATATCGAGCAACATCGCTCAACACTACTAAGGAACCATCTTTTGCATGTCTGCTACAGCATAAGGAGTAAAGTCCAAGGACAATTTGAAACTTTGAGGAAAACACTTACAGAAAGCACAGAGCAAAAATTACAACAATACTATAACAAACTACGGACCTTTCTGATTCAAAACAAGGAAAAGAAACTACACAGATTGCGCCTCCATTCCGGACTCTATACAAACAGATACAAAACAAAACCAAAACCTGACAACTCTGACAACCACTCCATTCCAGACACAAAAGCATCTAACTGTGTCATCAATCTCTCAGATTACAAACCCAACAAAGTGGAGCTTGCCGTGCTTTCTAGAGGACTCTCATTTTGTCCTACTAAGGCCCTGGATAAAACCGAACTCTGCAGTGATATGGAACATTTTTTCAGGAGACTGCGCCTGAGGGAATACTTCAATGATATAGAAGATTCAGAAAACACTCGGACTGAAGGAAGAGGGATCCCAACAACCAAGAAGAGGTCAGACTGGACACCTCCACCTGGACGTAACCCTCATTTGGATAAATATATAGACTCATTCAGACATTTGATAAAATCCACCATCATAGCCACCAACAAGAGACAAGCCTCCAACATCAGTGCCCAGGAGAGAAAGGCTATACAGTCTCTGAAAACCAACAAAGAAATCATCATTAAACCTGCTGACAAGGGAGGTGCAATAGTCATGATGAACACATCAGACTATATGAAGGAAGCAAACAGACAACTTACGGACACACGCTACTACAGAAAACTGGAGTCGGACCCTACACAGGACTATTACAAGGAACTAAGCAAGTTGGTATCTTGTCTGTCTGACAAATCCATAAGAGCTGATGACCTGATACCAGAAAGTCCAAGAACAGGGACATTCTACATGCTTCCCAAAATCCACAAAGCCGGAAATCCAGGGAGGCCGATTATATCATGTGTGGACACCCTTACTGAGCAAGTATCTGGATGGGTAGAGGGTGTTCTTAAACCCCTGGTAAAGGATACACCCAGCTACATTCAGGACACAACTGACCTACTGAATAAACTAGCAGCAATAGGTTCTCTACCAGAAGGAACCATCCTGGCCACCATGGATGTGGAATCTTTGTACTCTAATATCCCACACCAGGATGGATTAAATGCCTGCAAAGTCTTCATGGGAAACACCGGGAATGATGCTGATTCTGTGGTGAAACTCACAAAATTCATCCTCACCCACAATTACTTTGAATTTGACAACAAGATCTATCTTCAGGAGACTGGCACAGCTATGGGAAGTAAAATGGCTCCTCCACAGTATGCAAATCTTTTCATGGCCAAGCTTGAAAGCGAATTTTTGTCCTCATGCCCCATCAGGCCTCGGGCCTACTACCGCTACATTGATGACATTTTAATCATCTGGACGGAGTCTGAACAACAGCTAAAGACGTTCCATGAACAGTTCAATCAATTTCATCCCACCATCAACTTAACACTTAACTACTCCAGCACTGAAATTAACTTTTTAGACACCACCATTAAGCTAAAGAACAATGAAATAGAGACATCCCTGTATCAGAAGCCAATCGACCGTCCAACATATCTTAAATGGGACAGTTTCCATCCAAAACACATAAAAAACTCTATTGTCTACAGCCAAGCCATCAGATACAATCGTATATGTTCCAACCCCATGGATAGAGATGAACACCTTGGTCGCCTCAGAAAGACTTTTTTGAACCAGGGCTACCATCCAAGAACAATTGAAAACCAAATTACAAGAGCCACCAGAATATCAAGGAATCACCTGCTACATTACAAATCTAAAGAAGAAAATAACCGGGTGCCTCTAGTGGTCACCTACAATCCAAGTCTGGAGATGCTAAGGGGAGCTGCACGGAAACTACAACCTTTACTACAAAAAGATGCCCGATTACAAGCCATATTTCCAGACCCCCCACTACTATGTTTTAGGCAGCCCCCAAATCTAAGAAGCATCATTGTCAGAAGCTCCCTGTCCTCCCCAACAGCTGCAGGTACCTTCCCTTGCAAACAAAAGAAATGCAAAACCTGTGCATCTATAATGACCACGGACAGGATAAAGATCCCCAACTCCCATCAGGACTACAAGATACCAGGTACTTTCAGCTGCATCACATCTAATGTGGTGTACCTAATTATATGTACTAAATGTCCAACTGGGGGTCTGTATGTGGGGGAGACCGGGCAAAAACTGAGAACAAGGATGAATTCTCATCGCCACACAATAAGAGAAAAAAGAATGGATTTACCTGTGGCAAAACACTTTTGTATGCCCGGTCATAGCATGACGGATATGGAATTACTTGTATTAAAATCTAACTTCAAATCTGAGAAGGATAGAAAAGTCTGGGAATATAAACTTATGATGACCTTTGACACTCTTAGTGCTGGGATGAATATATCCCAGAGTTTTATGTCTTTCTACAACAATTAAGGAATCTGCTTCCCTGACCTTTTAGGGTCATCACAACACATTACCAGACCCCAATCAGAGGGTAATAAAACTTTCACTCCTTATCTATGAACTAGTCATATTTATGTTCATCCCTCTGCCATAATGACAGTTCTGCTTCACGTCACTTGTCTTACCTATTGCATTATTCCTGTGTCCTGTTGTGTATAAATATGTGATTCTTCAGCTTTTGTTTTAGTCTTTGCCTGATGAAGAGACCTGCGTAGTCTCGAAAGCTTGCAATTTGTTACCATCTTTTCAGTTAGCCATTAAAAGGTATCAACCACTGAGGACTCTCAAGTCTAAATATTTTTCTATCTACTGGCTAACACGGTACGAAGATACACATCTTTCCTATATCAAAATGGAGGATACCAGAATGTACCGCATCTTTATGGAACTGAAACCACTTATGAAGAAACGTGCACAAATGGACAGCGACATTTTTTTCTTATCTAAATGCAAAAAGGAGAATCTAATTCCCAAAGGACTCTGGATTACAAACCCAATTCTTCACACCTACAATACCCATTATGCACAAAACCTTTGTCACAGGACTTCTGAAAGACTAAGGAACCATCTTTTGCATGTCTGCTACAGCATAAGGAGTAAAGTCCAAGGACAATTTGAAACTCTCTGAGGAAAACACTTACAGAAAGCACAGAGCAAAAATTACAACAATACTATAACAAACTACGGACCTTTCTGATTCAAAACAAGGAAAAGAAACTACACAGATTGCGCCTCCATTCCGGACTCTATACAAACAGATACAAAACAAAACCAAAACCTGACAACTCTGACAACCACTCCATTCCAGACACAAAAGCATCTGTGTCATCAATCTCTCAGATTACAAACCCAACAAAGTGGAGCTTGCCGTGCTTTCTAGAGGACTCTCATTTTGTCCTACTAAGGCCCTGGATAAAACCGAACTCTGCAGTGATATGGAACATTTTTTCAGGAGACTGCGCCTGAGGGAATACTTCAATGATATAGAAGATTCAGAAAACACTCGGACTGAAGGAAGAGGGATCCCAACAACCAAGAAGAGGTCAGACTGGACACCTCCACCTGGACGTAACCCTCATTTGGATAAATATATAGACTCATTCAGACATTTGATAAAATCCACCATCATAGCCACCAAGAGACAAGCCTCCAACATCAGTGCCCAGGAGAGAAAGGCTATACAGTCTCTGAAAACCAACAAAGAAATCATCATTAAACCTGCTGACAAGGGAGGTGCAATAGTCATGATGAACACATCAGACTATATGAAGGAAGCAAACAGACAACTTACGGACACACGCTACTACAGAAAACTGGAGTCGGACCCTACACAGGACTATTACAAGGAACTAAGCAAGTTGGTATCTTGTCTGTCTGACAAATCCATAAGAGCTGATGACCTGATACCAGAAAGTCCAAGAACAGGGACATTCTACATGCTTCCCAAAATCCACAAAGCCGGAAATCCAGGGAGGCCGATTATTTCATGTGTGGACACCCTTACTGAGCAAGTATCTGGATGGGTAGAGGGTGTTCTTAAACCCCTGGTAAAGGATACACCCAGCTACATTCAGGACACAACTGACCTACTGAATAAACTAGCAGCAATAGGTTCTCTACCAGAAGGAACCATCCTGGCCACCATGGATGTGGAATCTTTGTACTCTAATATCCCACACCAGGATGGATTAAATGCCTGCAAAGTCTTCATGGGAAACACCGGGAATGATGCTGATTCTGTGGTGAAACTCACAAAATTCATCCTCACCCACAATTACTTTGAATTTGACAACAAGATCTATCTTCAGGAGACTGGCACAGCTATGGGAAGTAAAATGGCTCCACAGTATGCAAATCTTTTCATGGCCAAGCTTGAAAGCGAATTTTTGTCCTCATGCCCCATCAGGCCTCGGGCCTACTACCGCTACATTGATGACATTTTAATCATCTGTTCGGAGTCTGAACAACAGCTAAAGACGTTCCATGAACAGTTCAATCAATTTCATCCCACCATCAACTTAACACTTAACTACTCCAGCACTGAAATTAACTTTTTAGACACCACCATTAAGCTAAAGAACAATGAAATAGAGACATCCCTGTATCAGAAGCCAATCGACCGTCCAACATATCTTAAATGGGACAGTTTCCATCCAAAACACATAAAAAACTCTATTGTCTACAGCCAAGCCATCAGATACAATCGTATATGTTCCAACCCCATGGATAGAGATGAACACTTTGGTCGCCTCAGAAAGACTTTTTTGAACCAGGGCTACCATCCAAGAACAATTGAAAACCAAATTACAAGAGCCACCAGAATATCAAGGAATCACCTGCTACATTACAAATCTAAAGAAGAAAATAACCGGGTGCCTCTAGTGGTCACCTACAATCCAAGTCTGGAGATGCTAAGGGGAGCTGCACGGAAACTACAACCTTTACTACAAAAAGATGCCCGATTACAATCCATATTTCCAGACCCCCCACTACTATGTTTTAGGCAGCCCCCAAATCTAAGAAGCATCATTGTCAGAAGCTCCCTGTCCTCCCCAACAGCTGCAGGTACCTTCCCTTGCAAACAAAAGAAATGCAAAACCTGTGCATCTATAATGACCACGGACAGGATAAAGATCCCCAACTCCCATCAGGACTACAAGATACCAGGTACTTTCAGCTGCATCACATCTAATGTGGTGTACCTAATTATATGTACTAAATGTCCAACTGGGGGTCTGTATGTGGGGGAGACCGGGCAAAAACTGAGAACAAGGATGAATTCTCATCGCCACACAATAAGAGAAAAAAGAATGGATTTACCTGTGGCAAAACACTTTTGTATGCCCGGTCATAGCATGACGGATATGGAATTACTTGTATTAAAATCTAACTTCAAATCTGAGAAGGATAGAAAAGTCTGGGAATATAAACTTATGATGACCTTTGACACTCTTAGTGCTGGGATGAATATATCCCAGAGTTTTATGTCTTTCTACAACAATTAAGGAATCTGCTTCCCTGACCTTTTAGGGTCATCACAACACATTACCAGACCCCAATCAGAGGGTAATAAAACTTTCACTCCTTATCTATGAACTAGTCATATTTATGTTCATCCCTCTGCCATAATGACAGTTCTGCTTCACGTCACTTGTCTTACCTATTGCATTATTCCTGTGTCCTGTTGTGTATAAATATGTGATTCTTCAGCTTTTGTTTTAGTCTTTGCCTGATGAAGAGACCTGCGTAGTCTCGAAAGCTTGCAATTTGTTACCATCTTTTCAGTTAGCCATTAAAAGGTATCAACCACTGAGGACTCTCAAGTCTAAATATTTTTCTATCTACTGGCTAACACGGTACGAAGATACACATCTTTCCTATATCAAAATGGAGGATACCAGAATGTACCGCATCTTTATGGAACTGAAACCACTTCTGAAGAAACGTGCACAAATGGACAGCGACATTTTTTTCTTATCTAAATGCAAAAAGGAGAATCTAATTCCCAAAGGACTCTGGATTACAAACCCAATTCTTCACACCTACAATACCCATTATGCACAAAACCTTTGTCACAGGACTTCTGAAAGACTAAGGAACCATCTTTTGCATGTCTGCTACAGCATAAGGAGTAAAGTCCAAGGACAATTTGAAACTCTGAGGAAAACACTTACAGAAAGCACAGAGCAAAAATTACAACAATACTATAACAAACTACGGACCTTTCTGATTCAAAACAAGGAAAAGAAACTACACAGATTGCGCCTCCATTCCGGACTCTATACAAACAGATACAAAACAAAACCAAAACCTGACAACTCTGACAACCACTCCATTCCAGACACAAAAGCATCTAACTGTGTCATCAATCTCTCAGATTACAAACCCAACAAAGTGGAGCTTGCCGTGCTTTCTAGAGGACTCTCATTTTGTCCTACTAAGGCCCTGGATAAAACCGAACTCTGCAGTGATATGGAACATTTTTTCAGGAGACTGCGCCTGAGGGAATACTTCAATGATATAGAAGATTCAGAAAACACTCGGACTGAAGGAAGAGGGATCCCAACAACCAAGAAGAGGTCAGACTGGACACCTCCACCTGGACGTAACCCTCATTTGGATAAATATATAGACTCATTCAGACATTTGATAAAATCCACCATCATAGCCACCAACAAGAGACAAGCCTCCAACATCAGTGCCCAGGAGAGAAAGGCTATACAGTCTCTGAAAACCAACAAAGAAATCATCATTAAACCTGCTGACAAGGGAGGTGCAATAGTCATGATGAACACATCAGACTATATGAAGGAAGCAAACAGACAACTTACGGACACACGCTACTACAGAAAACTGGAGTCGGACCCTACACAGGACTATTACAAGGAACTAAGCAAGTTGGTATCTTGTCTGTCTGACAAATCCATAAGAGCTGATGACCTGATACCAGAAAGTCAAAGAACAGGGACATTCTACATGCTTCCCAAAATCCACAAAGCCGGAAATCCAGGGAGGCCGATTATTTCATGTGTGGACACCCTTACTGAGCAAGTATCTGGATGGGTAGAGGGTGTTCTTAAACCCTGGTAAAGGATACACCCAGCTACATTCAGGACACAACTGACCTACTGAATAAACTAGCAGCAATAGGTTCTCTACCAGAAGGAACCATCCTGGCCACCATGGATGTGGAATCTTTGTACTCTAATATCCCACACCAGGATGGATTAAATGCCTGCAAAGTCTTCATGGGAAACACCGGGAATGATGCTGATTCTGTGGTGAAACTCACAAAATTCATCCTCACCCACAATTACTTTGAATTTGACAACAAGATCTATCTTCAGGAAACTGGCACAGCTATGGGAAGTAAAATGGCTCCACAGTATGCAAATCTTTTCATGGCCAAGCTTGAAAGCGAATTTTTGTCCTCATGCCCCATCAGGCCTCGGGCCTACTACCGCTACATTGATGACATTTTAATCATCTGGACGGAGTCTGAACAACAGCTAAAGACGTTCCATGAACAGTTCAATCAATTTCATCCCACCATCAACTTAACACTTAACTACTCCAGCACTGAAATTAACTTTTTAGACACCACTATTAAGCTAAAGAACAATGAAATAGAGACATCCCTGTATCAGAAGCCAATCGACCGTCCAACATATCTTAAATGGGACAGTTTCCATCCAAAACACATAAAAAACTCTATTGTCTACAGCCAAGCCATCAGATACAATCGTATATGTTCCAACCCCATGGATAGAGATGAACACCTTGGTCGCCTCAGAAAGACTTTTTTGAACCAGGGCTACCATCCAAGAACAATTGAAAACCAAATTACAAGAGCCACCAGAATATCAAGGAATCACCTGCTACATTACAAAGCTAAAGAAGAAAATAACCGGGTGCCTCTAGTGGTCACCTACAATCCAAGTCTGGAGATGCTAAGGGGAGCTGCACGGAAACTACAACCTTTACTACAAAAAGATGCCCGATTACAATCCATATTTCCAGACCCCCCACTACTATGTTTTAGGCAGCCCCCAAATCTAAGAAGCATCATTGTCAGAAGCTCCCTGTCCTCCCCAACAGCTGCAGGTACCTTCCCTTGCAAACAAAAGAAATGCAAAACCTGTGCATCTATAATGACCACGGACAGGATAAAGATCCCCAACTCCCATCAGGACTACAAGATACCAGGTACTTTCAGCTGCATCACATCTAATGTGGTGTACCTAATTATATGTACTAAATGTCCAACTGGGGGTCTGTATGTGGGGGAGACCGGGCAAAAACTGAGAACAAGGATGAATTCTCATCGCCACACAATAAGAGAAAAAAGAATGGATTTACCTGTGGCAAAACACTTTTGTATGCCCGGTCATAGCATGACGGATATGGAATTACTTGTATTAAAATCTAACTTCAAATCTGAGAAGGATAGAAAAGTCTGGGAATATAAACTTATGATGACCTTTGACACTCTTAGTGCTGGGATGAATATATCCCAGAGTTTTATGTCTTTCTACAACAATTAAGGAATCTGCTTCCCTGACCTTTTAGGGTCATCACAACACATTACCAGACCCCAATCAGAGGGTAATAAAACTTTCACTCCTTATCTATGAACTAGTCATATTTATGTTCATCCCTCTGCCATAATGACAGTTCTGCTTCACGTCACTTGTCTTACCTATTGCATTATTCCTGTGTCCTGTTGTGTATAAATATGTGATTCTTCAGCTTTTGTTTTAGTCTTTGCCTGATGAAGAGACCTGCGTAGTCTCGAAAGCTTGCAATTTGTTACCATCTTTTCAGTTAGCCATTAAAAGGTATCAACCACTGAGGACTCTCAAGTCTAAATATTTTTCTATCTACTGGCTAACACGGTACGAAGATACACATCTTTCCTATATCAAAATGGAGGATACCAGAATGTACCGCATCTTTATGGAACTGAAACCACTTCTGAAGAAACGTGCACAAATGGACAGCGACATTTTTTTCTTATCTAAATGCAAAAAGGAGAATCTAATTCCCAAAGGACTCTGGATTACAAACCCAATTCTTCACACCTACAATACCCATTATGCACAAAACCTTTGTCACAGGACTTCTGAAAGACTAAGGAACCATCTTTTGCATGTCTGCTACAGCATAAGGAGTAAAGTCCAAGGACAATTTGAAACTCTGAGGAAAACACTTACAGAAAGCACAGAGCAAAAATTACAACAATACTATAACAAACTACGGACCTTTCTGATTCAAAACAAGGAAAAGAAACTACACAGATTGCGCCTCCATTCCGGACTCTATACAAACAGATACAAAACAAAACCAAAACCTGACAACTCTGACAACCACTCCATTCCAGACACAAAAGCATCTAACTGTGTCATCAATCTCTCAGATTACAAACCCAACAAAGTGGAGCTTGCCGTGCTTTCTAGAGGACTCTCATTTTGTCCTACTAAGGCCCTGGATAAAACCGAACTCTGCAGTGATATGGAACATTTTTTCAGGAGACTGCGCCTGAGGGAATACTTCAATGATATAGAAGATTCAGAAAACACTCGGACTGAAGGAAGAGGGATCCCAACAACCAAGAAGAGGTCAGACTGGACACCTCCACCTGGACATAACCCTCATTTGGATAAATATATAGACTCATTCAGACATTTGATAAAATCCACCATCATAGCCACCAACAAGAGACAAGCCTCCAACATCAGTGCCCAGGAGAGAAAGGCTATACAGTCTCTGAAAACCAACAAAGAAATCATCATTAAACCTGCTGACAAGGGAGGTGCAATAGTCATGATGAACACATCAGACTATATGAAGGAAGCAAACAGACAACTTACGGACACACGCTACTACAGAAAACTGGAGTCGGACCCTACACAGGACTATTACAAGGAACTAAGCAAGTTGGTATCTTGTCTGTCTGACAAATCCATAAGAGCTGATGACCTGATACCAGAAAGTCCAAGAACAGGGACATTCTACATGCTTCCCAAAATCCACAAAGCCGGAAATCCAGGGAGGCCGATTATTTCATGTGTGGACACCCTTACTGAGCAAGTATCTGGATGGGTAGAGGGTGTTCTTAAACCCCTGGTAAAGGATACACCCAGCTACATTCAGGACACAACTGACCTACTGAATAAACTAGCAGCAATAGGTTCTCTACCAGAAGGAACCATCCTGGCCACCATGGATGTGGAATCTTTGTACTCTAATATCCCACACCAGGATGGATTAAATGCCTGCAAAGTCTTCATGGGAAACACCGGAATGATGCTGATTCTGTGGTGAAACTCACAAAATTCATCCTCACCCACAATTACTTTGAATTTGACAACAAGATCTATCTTCAGGAGACTGGCACAGCTATGGGAAGTAAAATGGCTCCTCCACAGTATGCAAATCTTTTCATGGCCAAGCTTGAAAGCGAATTTTTGTCCTCATGCCCCATCAGGCCTCGGGCCTACTACCGCTACATTGATGACATTTTAATCATCTGGACGGAGTCTGAACAACAGCTAAAGACGTTCCATGAACAGTTCAATCAATTTCATCCCACCATCAACTTAACACTTAACTACTCCAGCACTGAAATTAACTTTTTAGACACCACCATTAAGCTAAAGAACAATGAAATAGAGACATCCCTGTATCAGAAGCCAATCGACCGTCCAACATATCTTAAATGGGACAGTTTCCATCCAAAACACATAAAAAACTCTATTGTCTACAGCCAAGCCATCAGATACAATCGTATATGTTCCAACCCCATGGATAGAGATGAACACCTTGGTCGCCTCAGAAAGACTTTTTTGAACCAGGGTTACCATCCAAGAACAATTGAAAACCAAATTACAAGAGCCACCAGAATATCAAGGAATCACCTGCTACATTACAAAGCTAAAGAAGAAAATAACCGGGTGCCTCTAGTGGTCACCTACAATCCAAGTCTGGAGATGCTAAGGGAGCTGCACGGAAACTACAACCTTTACTACAAAAAGATGCCCGATTACAATCCATATTTCCAGACCCCCCACTACTATGTTTTAGGCAGCCCCCAAATCTAAGAAGCATCATTGTCAGAAGCTCCCTGTCCTCCCCAACAGCTGCAGGTACCTTCCCTTGCAAACAAAAGAAATGCAAAACCTGTGCATCTATAATGACCACGGACAGGATAAAGATCCCCAACTCCCATCAGGACTACAAGATACCAGGTACTTTCAGCTGCATCACATCTAATGTGGTGTACCTAATTATATGTACTAAATGTCCAACTGGGGTCTGTATGTGGGGGAGACCAGGCAAAAACTGAGAACAAGGATGAATTCTCATCGCCACACAATAAGAGAAAAAAGAATGGATTTACCTGTGGCAAAACACTTTTGTATGCCCGGTCATAGCATGACGGATATGGAATTACTTGTATTAAAATCTAACTTCAAATCTGAGAAGGATAGAAAAGTCTGGGAATATAAACTTATGATGACCTTTGACACTCTTAGTGCTGGGATGAATATATCCCAGAGTTTTATGTCTTTCTACAACAATTAAGGAATCTGCTTCCCTGACCTTTTAGGGTCATCACAACACATTACCAGACCCCAATCAGAGGGTAATAAAACTTTCACTCCTTATCTATGAACTAGTCATATATATGTTCATCCCTCTGCCATAATGACAGTTCTGCTTCACGTCACTTGTCTTACCTATTGCATTATTCCTGTGTCCTGTTGTGTATAAATATGTGATTCTTCAGCTTTTGTTTTAGTCTTTGCCTGATGAAGAGACCTGCGTAGTCTCGAAAGCTTGCAATTTGTTACCATCTTTTCAGTTAGCCATTAAAAGGTATCAACCACTGAGGACTCTCAAGTCTAAATATTTTTCTAGCGTTTATACCATCATCGTCCCCAGAACTAACAGAGTTTAAGTCCGAGAAATCAAGATCTCTTGCAGCAGATCTCTCTGGAGCCTGAGGCTCGGACATGACAGAGCTCCTCTCGCAACACTCACAGTGAATGACTGCTGCAGTAGTCTTACGAGAACGGCTGGGGCAGTTTATAATGAAGTGCCCTGACTTACCACAGTAGAAACATAGATTTTCCTTTATACGATGTTCTTTGCGTGCATCACTAACCCGTCTTTGTAAAGAGTCCACCTGCATGGGTTCAGGTTCTGGTTCCCTTGTGATCCTACTCAAAGGTTCCTTAGCTGAGGAGGGAGGTAGTAAAAGGTTAGTGCGATTATTTTCGAACCATCTCTCTTGTCTGCGTTCAGTCAGACGAGCATCAATACGGATACAATAGTTAATAAAGTCACCTAACGCAGTGGGAGGGTCGGCACGAGCAAGTTCATCCTTAATCAGTGGAGACAACTAGTGTTGAGCGATACCGAATCCAAAATATGTAAAGATGTATCGCGAACAACAAAATCGCAACCAATAAAATCCTTTCTTACTCGTTGTTAAACACAAAATATACACACATAGAATACATATATATATATATATATATATATACATGTCATTGTGACATATATATACATATATTTATAGTTTATACAATTCTACATAGTAAATAGACTCTGATTCAATTGCCGGGTAAAGCCGTGACATACCCCATAGAAGTCGACGGGCTCGGTGCCGAGTACCCCCAAAACCTCTTGCTCTGTGCGACTCAACTTGGGCGTCACAAACAGGATTCTGTAGCTCGCTATAAGCGAGTCCTGTGTGCCTGAATTGAACTGTTTTTGTGCTTGAGAATTGCTAAATTCATCAGAGAATGTATTTGCCATTTTTCCGCCATATCTGCGTCACGACGAGGCACTGGTGAAGAAGAAGGGCGTGCTCTTCGTGGGTGTACACTCACTCAGTGGCCGACCACTCTAAATGGTACTGCAATGTAAGATCGTGCCCCACAGCTCTTGAGTTCCGCCTCCTCATCCTCCTCAGTGTGCGGAAACTAACACGAAGGTCCCGCCTCGCTACAAAAGAGGGGCCCTCTCCAGATGCTAATGACACATGTGACTTGGCAGAGATGGCTAATGGACACGAGCAGAAGTGTGAAGGGATGGAGCAGTCAGAGCTCTCCCCCCACGGAAGCGACCCGATCGCCACGGAACCACCGTTGGGCACCCGGCCTGGAAACCCTCCTACGCTGCAAGAAGCGGAGGATACCCTGAGAGACCTGGCCCGGCACCGGGAGGAGGTCGCCAGGATGGAAGCGAGCTGGCGTGCCCTAAAACTAAACTTGGAGCGGCGCCAATCCCTCTTACCTGAAGTGTCTGTACCGGAAGGTGAGGCACCCGTTCTAGTAGAGGAGTCCGTGCGGGCATCCCAGCCCTTGCAATGTGATCCGGTTGACGTTGTCGCAGTGGAGGCACCCGTTCCTGCAAAAACCTCTGCACCGGCAGCACCCCAGATCCCGCTGTCTGCCCCCGTCGCTGAGACAGAAGAAGCGACACCCGTCCTCATGGAGGAGGCCGCGCAGGCACCAGAGGTCTACCAGTCTGTACCGGAGCCCCGACTGTCATCTGTTCCAGAGTCGGCTGCTTCCTCCGCAGGTGAGCGCCGCCAGGACTGGGGGGCGCCAGGAGAGCTGCCGCAAACCGGACATCATAAGCTGCAGTTTGATGGTGGAGACGTGGAGATGCTGGAGGAGAATTACAACCGGCGTCAGGAGGAAGAGTGGAGACGTTGGGAGAAGGAAGCAGAGCGACAAAGGGAGCAGCGCGAATCCCAGAAACTTCGCCAACGTCACATCGAGAAGGACCGGGCAGATAAGGACCGGATGAGAAAAGATAAAGGAACCCTGAGGGAGCCGCGGCGTAAGGGTGCAGTACGGAGCTTTAAATTGAAAGGTGGTTGGGGCTTCATCCAGGAGCCTGGACTTTATTTAGAAGTCTTTGTGACCCGGCGGGACGTGGAGACTCACCTTCCAGAAGGACACCCAGGGAGGGACCTGTTGCCAGGAGACTTGGTGACTTACACCCGACACTGGGGTTACAATGGATGGTACGCCCTAAATGTTACCAGGTGCGACCCCTACTCCCCAGAGTGTCAGGAAACTGACAGACCCTCCGAGCCTTCAGCCTCCCCCAACCAGGCCTCTGCACAAGTGCCCACCCCACGCCGTAAATCTCCCCAGCCTCCCTCAGTGGTCTCCTCAGCAGCCCCAGCTATGGACATGATAACTATAGCTGGCCCGTACCCGGCGCCTGTTAGGCCCCTTGGGGTTCGTTCAGTCCGGGACATAGGGGTCCAGACCCGGAGGGAGACGAAAGAGGTGGCCACACAGACCCAGATAGCGGGTCACGACGTAACTGTACAGGCCACACGACGTCATCAGGTCTGGGTGGACCCTCCTGTCACGGATGTTTGGCAAGCTCCAGAAGAGTACCAGGTGGTACCTGTAAGAGGCCAGCCAAAGAAGTCTAAATAACCCGGACAAGGTCTCTGTATGTAAATCATTAATTATTGATGTACCCGGACGGGTGAATGTTCAGAAGAACAAGTTTATTGTTGCCTTTATATACCCAGGTTGGGTAATGGTGTTTCAATGTAATCAAAATGTTGAACTTTGAAGCCATGAACTGTACTGGCTCACAAACTTTTCTGTAAATAGTTGGCACTTCGGTGCTCCATCTTGGTTTTACAAAAAACTTAACTGTGCACTATTTTCAACTACCTCAGAAACAAAACCCGTTTGGTGTGGCCGAAAGTGAGGTCTGCTCAAGGAAAGTCTTGCAGCCCACCCAAGACCACAGTTGGAGGTTTGGAGCGGGTCCTCCACAAGCACAAGTAAAGGACACTGTGAAGTTACCCCGGTGGGGGTAGTCCTAAGAAGTCTCAACAAACTTCGGCAGTAATGCTATTTGCACTTTTGTAATGTTATTATTAAAATTTTTATTATGCAACGTTTAACTTGAAGTGTTTCCTGCTTTCTTACTACATCGCATAGTCCACTCTGCTACATCACTCTGCACCATTGCTCTATCTCACATCTATCTGCCCTGGAAGGATAGCGTGTTACCTGTAGAAGACTTATCACCTACCTGCACTACACCATCCCTTCCAGAGGACCTGCACAGCAGCGCTGGACACCCTGACCAGGTACTACAGGTGGCGTCACGACAAACTACACGAACATTCTATCATCCCCTGGAAATATCCCACATTCCAGTGATCGCCCAGGTCACGGACCGAGCTGTGCTACTCGTGACATCCCCCATAGAAGTCGACGTGATCGGTGCCGAGTACCCCCAAAACCCCTGTCTCTGTGCGACTCAACTTCCCTCACTGTGCTGGCACTTTACATTTACAATGCCTCTGGGTTTTTTTTTTGGGGGGGTGGGGAACATTCAGACTTTTGCTATGGGGCCCCATGATTTATATGTACGCCCCTGCTGCTGAGGCATGGTATTTAAGGCTGTTAAGGAGCCAACATACATGGACCTTGCCAGCAGCTTCGGACTGGAGTACCTTGGGCCCACCAGAGAAAATATATTCTTGGGGCCCACCATCATACTTCCCAACCTTTGAATAAGGGAAAGAGGGACAAAGGCTGTGGCACGCTGTGCCTGCTGCAGAAAATTTTAGGCCATGCCACGTTGCACCACAGACTGTCCAGGAGTTGGTGGATGCTTTAGTCCAGGTGTGGGAGGAGATCCCTCACGAGACCATCCGTCGCGCTCATCAGTAGCATGGCCAGAAGTTGTAGGGAGGTCATACAGCATACCTCCCAAATTTGGAAGACAGGAAAGAGGATTAAAGGCTGCGGCGCGTGTTGCGCGCCGCTGAAAATTTTAGGCCACGCCCCGACAACACCCATTTCACAGCTAATCACACCCATATCCTCGCCCCAAGCGTAACCATTTAGCACTGATGATCACACTGCCTGGTAATGAGGGCACAGTGGCTGGTACTGAGGAAAAGAAAGAAAGAGCAGCGAGAGAGAAAGAACAAACAGAGAAAGAAAGAGAGGAAAGAAAGAAAAGAGAGAAAGAAAGAACAGAGAGAAAAAAGAACAGAGAGTGAGAAGGAAAGAACAGAGAGCGAGAAAGAAAGACTAGAGAGAGAAAGAAAGACTAGAGAGAGAGCCATAGGCGTAGCTAGGGTTTTGGTTTAGTGGGGGCAAAACTTCTGAGTGGGCCCATCATCAGAGAACCTCAGCAAATGACCGCGCTGTTCGCCAAAATAATCTATATATAAAAAGACCAATATTGATATTACCGCCATATGGTCTGTGTTAAATAATACCAGTCCTACAGAACATATAGATTACAGCACAGGTACAGATAATGACTTACCGCTGATGTTCTTTCTAATGGAATTGTTCACTTTTCATGTCTTTACCATCTGGCCCACACCGACATGACGACTTCTCCAGCCAGGACTCGACTGCACCCCCATTAAAAAAAAAAAAAAAAAAAAAATACTCACCTCCCGGCTCCTGTGCTGCTCACTGTTCTCCCTCTCAGCGTCTGACAGCGGGCGCCGGCAGGTGATGTTATTGCGCCCGCTGTCATACGCTGAGAGGGGGATTATGGGAGAGAAGGAGCGCTCGCTCCTTCTCTCTCTATGCGGTCAGCTTTATCGGCTGGATGCCGATACAGCTGACCCTCCGATGACGGGTGGGGGGCCCACTGCTGGCACCGGGCCCCCCCAACGCCTGTTCAGGCCCCATAACTTCCGGGCGGCAGAGCAGGGAGAGCGATTCTCCCTGCTCTGCCGCAGAATGTAACTGTATCGTAGCTCCGGGTGGGCCCCCTCAGAGCACGGGCCCCGGGGCCACCGCCCCCTCTGCCCCGCGACCTATCCTTTCAAATCAGGGCCCACCACGCAGGAGCTGGGGCCCACCGTAGGTTTCTCTCCGGTGTCCCGGTGCCTCAGTCCGACCCTGCTTGCCAGCCTGATAGTACCAGGCCACAGCAGTCTGCTTATCTTTGCTGGTTAACAAAAATAGGGGATCCCCTCGAAAAAAAAAAGGCGTGGGGTCCACCCTATTTGTGTTAACAAGCCAGATGAAGCAGACTGCTGAGGCCTGGTTTTTCAGGCTGGTAATGAGCCAATATCCATGGACCTTGACAGTCTGATAATACCAGGCCACAGCAGTCTGCTTAGCTTGGCTGGTTAACAAAAATAGGGGATCCCCTCGAAAAAAAAAACGGCGTAGGGGTCCCCCTATTTTTGTTAACCAGCCAAGTAAAATGCAGACTGCTGCGGCCTGGTATTAAAAGACTGTCAAGGCCCATGGATTTTGGCCCTCAACAGCCTGATAATACCAGGCTACAGCAGCCCCACATTTGGCGCATCAAAAGATGTGCCAATTGTGGCACTTTACCCGGCTCTTCCCACTGCCCTGTAGCGGTGGCAAGTGGGGTAATAAGGGGTTAATGTCACCGTTGATTGCACGGTGACAATAAGCCCGGTTAATAATGGAGAGGTGTCAATAAGACACCGATCCATTATTAATCCCAAAGTTTTTAAATGTATAAAAAAAAAGACACAGCAAGAAAAAAGTATTTTAATGAAATAAAAGAGACAACACAGTTTTCATTTCTTTTATTATACTCTCATTCCTGCGACGCCATCGATCTCCTGTAAAAAAAGGAAAAAAAAAAACCAACAGTATACCACCTGTCCGACGCAGTCCATAGTAACGACTGTCCCACGACGATCCAGCTCTGCTACATCGGAATGACAGGCAGAGGCTGTCATCCCGGCGCAGCACAGCTGATTACCTGCTTCCCCGGCGGTGACGTCATCGGACTGACTGCTTTACGGCCGGGATTACCCAGCAGTCACTGCAGTTATCGCGAGAAACTGCATGTGACCGCCGGGGAAAGATGATGGCGGCCATCAACCAGTCCAGGCCGTGACCACCGGAGATCTTCTGCCAGGTAAGTGCCGCTGACTCCTGACAGACCCGACCGACGGACACTCACAGTGACAGTGACAATTCCGATTCCGGTATATGATATATGGGAAATATCGAAAGTCAATATCGAAAGTCCGATACAGCTAATATCGGCCGATACTCGATACTTGCGGTATCGTATCGCTCAACACTAGCCGCAACCAGTTTTATTGAAAGTCCACAGCAATACACATAAATCAAACCATAAAATAAAATCCTAAGCCTGGCAGGCTGCTAACTAGACACAGTTAGTTCCCTCACTACCGTGGTCTAGACTCTAACAGCCTGGCCACAACAACACCGATTTATAATTACCAGAGATTGGCTTGCAGGAGACTCCAGCAGCGTCTGAAGCCAGATTCAGACTGAGAGCTCTGTCTGTGTAACTCTACTACCTATTTCTGGCTGCTTAATTAAGCAGCTGTGTGTACTCAGGGTTGAGCTGCAAGCCTGTACTGGATGGGGAGTGGAGTGAACGTCGTACTGCCATCCTACCTTCACTCCTATATTCCTTATGCGACCCAGCTAAGAAACCTGGGCGAGATATATACCCCGTCCAGTACGCACCCCTTCACTGTCTCACAATATATATATATGTCACAATGACATATATATATACAGTACAGACCAAAAGTTTGGACACACCTTCTCATTCAAAGATTCTTCTGTATTTTCATGACTATGAAAATTGTAGAATCACACTGAAGGCATCAAAACTATGAATTAACACATGTGGAATTATACATTACACTTTACAAAAAAGTGTGAAACAACTGAAAATATGTCTTATATTCTAGGTTCTTCAAAGTAGCCACCTTTTGCTTTGATTACTGCTTTGCACGCAGAAAAGGTGAACGGATGGACTCTACATGCCTAGTTCCCACCGTGAAGCATGGAGGAGGTGGTGTGATGGTGTGGGGGTGCTTTGCTGGTGACACTGTTGGGGTATATTCAAAATTGAAGCGGTGAGCGGTCCAGCTCACCCCAAACCATCTCGATTGGGTTCAGGTCTGGTGACTGTGGAGGCCAGGTCATCTGGCATAGCACCCCAACACTCTCCTTCTTGGTCAAATAGCCCTTACACAGCCTGGAGGTGTGTTTGGGGTCATTGCCCTGTTGAAAAATAAATGATGGTCCAACTAAATGCAAACCGGATGGAATAGCATGCTGCTTCAAGATGCTGTGGTAGCCAGGCTGGTTCAGTATGCCTTCAATTTGAATAAATCCCCAACAGTGTCACCAGCAAAGCACCCCCACACCATCACACCTCCTCCTCCATGCTTCACGGTGGGAACCAGGCATGCAGAGTCCATCCGTTCACCTTTTCTGCGTGCAAAGCAGTAATCAAAGCAAAAGGTGGCTACTTTGAAGAACCTAGACTATAAGACATATTTTCAGTTGTTTCACACTTTTTTGTAAAGTGTAATGTATAATTCCACATGTGTTAATTCATAGTTTTGATGCCTTCAGTGTGATTCTACAATTTTCACAGTCATGAAAATGCAGAAAAATCGTTGAATGAGAAAGTGTGTCCAAACTTTTGGTCTGTACTGTATATATATGTAGTCTATGTGTATATATCTATTCTTTCCATTCTTTATTAATGTCAGTGTGATTTTATAGTATATCACACTGAATTGCCGGCTTTTCTAAAGGACACGGTGCGTATTTCTTGCAAGTCACACGTCTGGTCTGTGTGTAATCCGTATTTTTCTCGCCCCCATAGACTTGCATTGGCGATTCTCGGACGATATGCGGTGCAAATCGCAGCATACTGCGATTTTCTCAGCCCGTATAAAACGGCCGAGAAAAAATCGGCTGCTGGGAACTGCCCCATAGATTAACATTGGCCCGAGTGCAATGCGATTTTTTCTCACATTGCACTCATCTGTATATTTCTCTAGTGTGACTCCGGCCTTATACTGAAGCTACAGAAGCAAGGATTGGGGGAAATTATATGCAGATGGGTAAGGAAGTGACTTAATGACAGGAAACAAAGAGTTGTCATAAATGGTACGTTCTCTAAAAAGGATATAGTCAGCAGTGGGGACCGAAGGGATCTGTGCTAGGACCGATTCTTTTTAACCTCTTTATTAATGACCTTGTGAATGGGATTGAGAATAAAGCGTCAGTCTTTGATGAGGACACCAAACTATATAGGATATTAAAATATGACCTCGGCATTACAATATTGCAAAACGATCTGAATAAGATGACTGAATGGGCATACACTTGACAAATGAGATTTAATGTAGATAAATGTAAAGTAATGCACCTAGAACAGATTAATCCTATGGCTGCATATACATTAAATGGGAGTATACTCTGGACCACACAACAGGAGAAGGACTTGGGTATTTTGGTTACAAGTAAGCTGAGCAGCAATACTCAATGTCAAGCAGCAGCCGCAACAGCAAACAAGATTTTAGGATATATAAAAATAGAGTTAAAAAAGAAATAAAATTTTGCAATCCTAACGTATTATTATCCCTTTATCTCTACCTTTAAGTGTTAAGCGCTCTGCATTACTCCAAATTCATTACTCTGTCACAAAATGTATTGTGGTAGAAATACATTAAATATTGATAAATGAAAGCAGCATACTCAAAACTTATTCTCTTTTTGAGACATGCACCCATAACCCCCCATTGCTTATAATTCCATGATAAGAACATGGTGTTACTAATGTTGCCACCGTCCACCCGAGAGATATGTGCAAACCTGTTACTAACAGATCACTTTTTTCCTATAAGAAAGATGTAAAGAATGAGTCAGTTTCCTTATAATAGAAGTAACATCCCTGTGGCAACAGATTTGCTGATTTTATAAGTTTGCATCCATATAGCTGTAGATTTGATGTATTATAAGTGTTTTTTGGGCTTCACTCACAGATTTCCTTCAGCATTTCCTATTGATGCATTGAGGGGAAACCTGCTTCTGTCAGCAAAGATTTAGCCCTTCTGGTGTTATCTCTCCGAATTCCTTAGCAGCCTTGATTTAGCCAAGGAATATAAAAGGCAAAATGTTTACGTGTGTAGTACTTATAATGTCAGTATTGGAACATCGATAATGGTTACTACTTCATTACTTTGCATGTCATGCATTTTTTTTAATTAGGAAAAGAATGAAAGAAATATTTATCTTTGGATGGATGAATAATGATACATGCAGCAAGGTTAAAAAATATATATACATCTCCATCAAGTTCATTCATGGAAGGGAAGAGAAGAGAGGCATAAAGGAAGGAAATAAGGAGGGTAAGGGGGAAGGGAGGGAAGAATGGAGGAGTACTTCTTAGAACATTGGTTTATCATATTGATTCGAACAGCTGAAACTTTTCCTCATAAACCAAAAGGGAAAAATTCTTTCCTAACCCCCAGTGACTTAAACTTAGTCAACATTTAAGCAGGAGTTCTTTACATGTACATAAGCACTTATCTTATTTTGTAAGAAATTATGTACATCAGGGGTCTCAAACTCAGCTGGGTAAATGGGCCACACATAGAAAAAATTTGAAGTTGACAGGGCACATTACTTGAAAATGCGATGACAATTTCAGTGATACAATTTTTTTTTCAATAGGACATTTTGATCACTTTTTATGCCATTTTTTGTGTGCCAGTGTAATGAAAAAGCTACATTTTTAGCATGCATTTTTTATACGGTGTTCATTGCATGGGTTATGGTATAGTTCTATGTTATGTTTCGGTAGCTGAGGAGTGCAGGTAAAAAAGGCAATACACCAGAGCAGTTGGAATCTATGAGATTGCAGTACCCTGACTAACCACCACAACTAGAGGCAGCCGTGGAGCGTTCCTACGTTGGTCCTAGACGCCTCGTCACAGCCTGAGAAACTAACTACACCTAAATATAGAAAGAGGAAAGCTATCTGCCCCGGAGCAGATCCCCAAAGAACATAGAAAGCCCCCAAACATGTAATGGCGGTTAGACAAGAAGAAATACTGACACAGACAGAAAATAGTATGAGCAAACGTTGGGGCCCAAACTACCTAAATAGAAAAGGATAGGAAGGGCACTTACTGCAATCCCAAAAAACCCTGAAAAGCACCAACTCTACTAATTTCAAAAACACCTGAGATCACACGACCTCTACCACCTAAATTAGTTCTCTGGTGTAACAAAATCAAAACAGCAGCCACTGAAAAAACTGGAAAAAGCAAATGTATAAACATCAGTGGCTGAACTAAACTGAGAGGGCAAAAGCCCCCGGAGGGGACCCTGAAGGCCCCCACAAGTGCAGGACAAAATGCAAAAATCAAGCACAAAAACAAAAAGAAGAAAATGTCTTATCTGTTAGCAGGAGATGCAGACACGACACAGCAGGCTACAAAGGAAACATGAATCAAGGATTGAGACCAGAACAATTGGTCACCGGCAACCCTGATGGGAAGGCGACTCCCTTATATAAGACCAGTCAGTAACACCTGATTCCCAATCCTCACAATCTTCACTGGACAGTCCAGTACCGCTTGTAACCACCAGAGGGAGCCTCTGCTCAGAACTAATTTCAAGTCCTTTCACAACAGTACCCCCCCTTGAGGAGGGTCACCGAACCCTCACTTGAGCAACCAGGTCGGTCAGGATGAGTTCTATGATACGCACGGATGAGTCTCCTAGCATGGATGTCCGAAGCAAACACCCAAGAATTGTCTTCCTGACCATAACCTCTCCACTTAACCAAATACTGGAGTTTCCGTCTAGAAAACGAGAATTCAATATTTTCTCAACCACAAACTCCATATTGCCCTCAACCAGAACAGGGTCAGGAGGCAAAGCAGTAGGAACCACTGGCTCAACAAACCTCTTCAACAAGGACTTGTGGAACACGTTATGGATCTTAAATGTCCCTGGAAGAAGCAAACAAAAAGAAACAGGATTAAGAATCTCCATGATCTTATAAGGTCCAATGAACCTAGGCTTAAATTTAGGAGATGCCACTCTCATAGGAATATTTTTTGAGGACAACCAGACCAAGTCCCCCACTTTAAACCGAGGACCATCAGTCCTATGCCGGTTAGCAAACCGCTGGGCCCTCTCCTGAGAGAGGGACAACCTCTCCACTACCTGGTCCCAAATCTGTTGCATACGCTCCACAACAGAGTCAACACCTGGACAGACAGAAGCCTCCGTCTGTCCTGAAGAAAATCGAGGGTGAAACCCAGAATTACAGAAAAATGGAGACATCAAAGTGGCAGAGCTAGCCCTATTATTAAGAGCAAACTCAGCCAAAGGCAAAAAAGAGACCCAGTCATCCTGATCAGCAGACACAAAGCATCTTAGATAAGTCTCCAATGTCTGGTTTGTTCTCTCAGTTTGACCATTGGTCTGAGGATGAAACGCCGAGGAGAAAGACAATTGAACACCAAGTTTAGAACAAAAGGTCCTCCAAAATCTGGAAACAAACTGGACTCCTCTGTCAGACACAATGTTCTCAGGAATGCCGTGTAAACGAACCACGTGCTGAAGGAACAAAGGCACCAATTCAGAGGAGGAAGGCATCTTAGGTAATGGCACAAGATGTATCATCTTGGAAAACCTATCACAAATCACCCAGATGACGGTCATTCTCTGAGAAACAGGGAGGTCGGAAATGAAATCCATAGAGATATGGGTCCATGGTCTCTTGGGCACAGGCAATGGCATCAACAAACCACTAGAGCGAGAGCAAGGCTTGGAGCGAGAGCAAGTCCCGCAGGACTGCACAAATTCCCTGACATCACGAGACAAGGTAGGCCACCAAAAGGACCGACTAACCAAGTCTCTGGTACCAAAAATTCCGGGATGACCGGCCAACGCGGAACAATGAATCTCAGACATCACACTCTTTTTCCACTGGTCCGGGACAAACAATTTCCCAACAGGGCAACGCTCGGGCCTATCCTCCTGACACCCCTCCAGAGCCAGTCTCAAATTGGGCGAGATGGCGGAAAGAACTACACCTTCTTTCAAAATAACAGAAGGATCAGATACCTCAGGAGAGTCCGCAAGGAAACTCCTCGAGAGGGCATCCGCCTTAACATTCTTAGTGCCAGGAAGAAAGGAAACCACAAAATTAAAACGTGTGAAAAACAAGGCCCACCTGGCCTGTCTAGGATTAAGTCGCTTGGCAGATTCCAGATAAACCAGATTCTTATGGTCCGTAAGGACCACCACCTGATGTTTGGCTCCCTCCAGCCAATGTCTCCACTCTTCAAAAGCCCACTTCATGGCCAATAACTCCCGATTACCCACGTCATAATTACGTTCAGTAGGAGAAAATTTTCGAGAGAAAAAGGCGCAAGGGTTACTTTTAGAGGTCTCTGGATCTCTTTGGGACAAAACGGCACCTGCCCCAATTTCAGAGGCATCAACCTCCACCTGAAATGGCAGAGAAACATCAGGCTGCCGTAGAACAGGAGCAGAAGTGAATCTCTGCTTAAGTTCCTGAAATGCAGAGACTGCCTCAGGAGGCCAATTCACCACATCAGAACCCTTTTTGGTCAAATCAGTTAATGGTTTAACAATAACCGAGAAATTACCAATAAATTTACGATAAAAATTGGCAAAACCCAAAAATCTTTGAAGAGCCTTTAATGAAGTAGGTTGGACCCAATCACAGATGGCCTGAACCTTGACCGGGTCCATTCCAATAACAGATGGGGACAAAATGAATCCCAAAAATGAGATCCTCTGTACGCCAAAAAGACACTTTGATCCCTTCACATACAGAGCATTCTCTCTCAAAATCTGGAATACAGTTCGAACATGTTTCACATGAGAGTCCCAGTCATTAGAAAAAATCAAGATATCATCCAAATAAACAATCAGAAATTTATCCACAAAATCCCTGAAAATGTCATTCATGAAGGACTGGAAGACAGAAGGAGCATTAGTGAGCCCAAAGGGCATCACAAGGTACTCAAAATGCCCCTCAGGGGTATTAAATGCCGTCTTCCATTCATCCCCGTGCTTAATGCGAATAAGGTTATATGCCCCCTGAGGTCAAGCTTGGTAAACCAAGTAGCGTTTTTCACCCTGGAAAATAGGTCAGAAATCAAGGGTAACGGATATTGATATTTCACAGTAATATTGTTCAAAAGACGATAATCAATACACGGCCTTAATGAACCATCCTTTTGGCCACAAAGAAAAAACCGGCACCTAAGGGTGAAGAGGATGGTCTGATATGACCCTTCTCCAATGACTCCTAGATATAAGACCGCATAGCGTCATGTTCAGGTACAGACAAGTTAAAAAGGCGACCTTTAGGAAATTTACTACCAGGCACTAATTCAATAGCGCAGTCATAGCTCCTATGGGAGGCAAGGATGCAGATTTACTTTCGCTAAACACATCAGAAAAATCAATCAAAAAGTCAGGAACATCCTGAGCCTGGGGGGAGGCAGAAAAAACAGGAGTGTTGGTATTAACACATTGGCAGCCCCAACTGGTTACAGACACAGATTTCCAATCCAAAACAGGATTATGAGACTGTAACCAAGGGAAACCCAGTACGATAATGTCATGCAGATTATACAGAACCAAAAATTTGCAGCTCTCCTGATGATCAGGTTCAACCCACATTATCACCTGAGAACTGAGGTTTATTCTCAGCTAAAGGGGTAGAATCGATCCCCAGTAGGGGAATAGACTTCCGTAGGGGTATCAAGGGAAACCCACAACGTTTAGCAAAATCAAAATCCATCAGGTTAATAGCTGCTCCCGAATCAACGAAAGCCTGAGCAGAAAATGAGGACAGAGAGCATATCAGAGTAACAGTTAATAAAAACTTAGTCTGAACATGTCACGCGGTCTTATGATATGTGTACGATGTCAGTAAACTATTCTTAAAAGAACAACACTCTATACAACATATAGATTAGCAACATCAGCATGTAAATATAGAATAGATTTACCTGACACGATATCCGTTGAACTCAGGGTTAATCTTGAGGACTTGATACACTGTCACAGGAAAGAGGAGGACCGGGGGTCTAACCTGACCCTAAACTGGGTCCTAACTAATCCCTCACCTTGGAGGTACTGATAATGGTTCAGAGGTCCAAGTCTCCAGCCTAACCCTGTCTCCTATCAGTCCCTGAACCCTGTAATCAGTCCTAAGAAGGATACTGATTACCACCAAAGGAATATGGGCTGATCTCTGCTAAATACACAGATTAGACATATTAGACAGACTGGAGAAAACACAGACTTGCATACACACTCAAACACAGAAGGAACATAAATGATCTGGGATATTAAACTCTAAGCAAGGTGAGCTTAAAACAACTAAGGAGCTCTTTAACTTAAGTCTATACAGATACAATCCTATCTGTGGTCTGCATGAAGAATTTCACTGGCAACTCCCAACACAGACAACCAGAGATTTAAAGGAAACCAATCAACAAATAATTAATTGCAGCCGGGAGAAACTGCACCCAGTCCCAGAACTGAGCACAGACAGAATTAACTCCCTAACTGCCAAACACAAAGAAACAGCAACTCAGCTGTGAGAAGTCAGAATGTGCAACCGCGACGATCTTCGTGGCAATGCACACATGACAGTACCCCCCCTTCTACGAGGGGCCTCCGGACCCTCAGGGCCAGGTTTGCCCGGGTGAGTTCTGTGGAAGGTCCGCACCAAACGATCTGCGTTAATGTCAGACGCAGGAACCCACGTCCTCTCCTCTGGACCATACCCCTTCCAATGCACCAAGTACTGAAGGGACCGGCGATTCAGACGTGAGTCAATGATCTTTGACACTTGAAACTCCAAGTTACCATTGACCACCACTGGAGGAGGAGGTAGAGGTGATGGTATGACTGGTGCCACGTACCTCTTAAGTAATGACTTGTGGAACACATTGTGGATTTTAAACGTAGGAGGGAGGTCCAGACGAAATGCCACAGGATTAATTATGGAACTGATCCTGTACGGCCCGATGAATCTGGGGCCCAGCTTCCAGGAGGGAACTTTAAGTTTTATATTCCTGGTAGACAACCATACCAGATCGTTCACATTAAGATCTGGACCAGAAACTCTCCTCCTATCAGCCATACGTTTATAACGGTTCCCCATAGCACTCAGATTATTCAATACACCTCTCCACACTGAAGCAAGTGACGACGAGAAACGCTCCTCCTCAGGAACCCCAGAAGGGACCCCCCCATTGAATGTACAAAACTGGGGATGAAAACCATATGCCCCAAAAAACGGGGACTTACCAGTGGACTCGCTCCGCCTGTTGTTAAGAGCGAACTCTGCCAGAGGCAAGAAAGAAGACCAGTCCTCCTGGTTCTCTGAGACAAAACACCGAAGATAAGTCTCTAGGCTTTGATTCAGACGCTCTGTCTGACCATTGGTCTGCGGATGAAAAGCCGAGGAAAATGACAATTGCATCCCCCGACGTAAACAAAATGCCCTCCAAAACTTGGACACAAACTGAGACCCCCTATCTGACACCACATCAGAAGGCAACCCATGAAGTCTCACAATCTCCCCAATGAACACCTGCGCCAGAGTTTTAGCATTAGGGAGGGCAGGAAGAGCAATGAAATGTGCCATCTTACTGAACCTGTCAACAACCACCAGTATGACAGTCTTCCCTGACGACTGAGGAAGGTCCGTGATGAAGTCCATAGACAAATGAGTCCATGGACGCTCCGGAAGTTTCAAGGGTAAGAGGGTCCCAGACGGACGGGTATGAGGGGTCTTAGAGCGAGCACAAACCCCACAGGACGCGACAAAAGTTAAAACATCTTTATTAACGTTAGGCCACCAAAACCGGCGAGAAAGGAGATCTAAAGTAGCCTTACTCCCTGGATGTCCTGCTAAAGCAGAATTATGATGTGCCTCAATAACCTTTTGTCTCAACTGATTTGGGACAAACAGTCTCCCTGGAGGTCCTGCAGGGGCGTCCCCCTGAGCCTCTAACACCTCCTCCTCAAGCTCAGAACATACAGCCGACACTACCACCCCCTCCTGAAGGATAGGAATCGGGTCATCCATTTTCCCGGCCCCTGGGAAACTGCGAGACAAGGCATCCGCCTTAACATTCTTAGATCCAGGGCGATAAGTGACAACAAAATTAAACCTGGTAAAAAACAACGACCATCGAGCTTGTCTGGAATTCAGACGCTTAGCAGATTCCAAATACAGCAGGTTCTTGTGATCAGTAATGACGGTGACCGGGTGGACTGCCCCCTCCAAAAAGTGACGCCATTCTTCAAAAGCCAACTTAATGGCCAAAAGTTCCCTATTGCCGATATCATAATTCCTTTCGGCGGACGACAATTTTTTAGAAAAGAAAGCGCACGGATGCCATTTACCAGGGGACGGACCCTGGGACAATATTGCACCCACCCCTACGTCAGACGCGTCCACCTCCACAACGAACGGCTGTGATGCATCTGGTTGGATGAGAACGGGTGCCGAAGCAAAACATTTTTTCAAAGAGGAAAAAGCTTGGCAAGCTTTGTCCGACCATTTAGAAAAATCCGTCCCTTTTCTTGTCATGTCAGTGAGAGGTTTGACAACAGATGAGAAATTACAAATAAATTTCCGGTAGTAGTTAGCAAACCCCAGAAAACGCTGCAGAGCCTTAAGATCCTCTGGCTGATCCCATTCAAGCACTGCTCTCACCTTTTCAGGGTCCATACGGAAACCGGAGGCTGACACCAAGAAACCCAAAAACTGAAGTTCCTGTACGGCGAATACACACTTTTCCAGTTTGGCGTATAGTTTATTGTCTCGCAAGATCTGCAACACCTGTCTCACATGCTCCTGGTGAGACACAAGATCTGGTGAGTAAATTAAAATGTCATCCAAATATACGACCACAAACAGCCCCACCAGATGACGAAAAATGTCATTAACAAAATGTTGGAACACTGCTGGTGCAGTAGTCAGACCAAAAGGCATGACAAGGTTCTCATAATGTCCCTCCGGCGTGTTAAACGCCGTTTTCCACTCATCCCCTCTTTTATCCTAATCAGATTATACGCCCCCCTGAGATCCAATTTAGAGAACCATTTGGCGCCAACAATTTGATTGAAGAGATCAGGAATCAGAGGGAGTGGATACGGATCTCGAACAGTAATCCGATTAAGTTCGCGGAAATCCAAGCAAGGGCGTAGGCCTCCATCTTTTTTCTTCACAAAGAAGAACCCCGCGGCCACTGGGGAAGATGAAGGTCTAATATGCCCTTTGGCCAGACTCTCCGAAATATAATCTTTCATAGCCTGCCTCTCAGGACCAGAAAGGTTATATAACCTAGCTTTAGGTAACTTAGCATCAGGAAGCAAACTAATAGAGCAGTCATACACGCGATGAGGAGGCAACTCCTGACACCCCTCCTCAGAGAACACATCCCCAAAGTCCTCCAAAAAAGGAGGCAAAGTACCAGGCACGACCGCACTGATGACTGTGTTCATGCAGTTACTTTTGCAAAACTCCCCCCATTGGCTTATATCTCTGGACTGCCAATTAATCACAGGGTTATGTTTAACCAACCAAGGAAGTCCCAACACAATAGGAGTAGGTAGACCCTCCAACACATAACAAGATAATAGTTCCCTATGTATTGCCCCTACCCGAAGGTCAATGTTATGAACCTCATGAACAAAGCTACCTTGGCCGAGAGGCCTGGCGTCAATGGAGAATATAGGGATCGGTTTGACCAATACACTCAGATGCATACCTTGAGCCTGAGCAAACTGAGCGTCAACCAGATTAGCCCCGGACCCACTATCAAGAAGAACAGAAAATCTCTCCACTCTCGTACCAACCACCACCTCCACTGGTACAAGGAACTGAGAAGAACTAGCGGACGAAATACATACTCCCAGGTTGTCGTCCACCACACAACCTGGGATTAACAGTTTTCCGGCGACTTTTTGCTCAACAAGGCACGGGATGGACATCCCCCAACAAAATGTCCCTCTTTCCCGCAGAAGAAACACCTTCTAGTCCTGCGGCGTACCGCCAATCCCCTCCTACGAAATGATGTCCCTCCCAACTGCATAGGCTCCTCCGAACAGACAAGGGGAACCTCAACATAAGGGACTTTAGTAGTAGGTGGAGTAACAACAGGGGGCGGAGTTACCTCGCACCTCTCCCGGAGCCGTCTATCAGTACGGATAGCTAGGGCCATAGCAGCCTCCAGTGATGGAGGAGAATCATACTGAGCCAAAACGTCCTTTAATTTGTCAGAAAGCCCATGACAAAACTGGCTTCTAAGAGCTGGGTCATTCCACTGAGTATCTGTGGCCCATCTACGGAACTCAGAAGCAAATTCCTCCGCCGGACGATCTCCCTGCTGTATCTTACGTAATTTTGTCTCAGCAAGAGAGACCCGATCTGGGTCATCATATACCAAACCCAGGGCAGTAAAAAATCGATCTACTGACTGTAGAGCCGGGGATCCCGGAGGAAGGGAGAAGGCCCAGGATTGAGGGTCCCCTTGTAGGAGCGAGATAACAATTCCCACTCTCTGCTCTTCACTCCCTGATGATCGAGGCCGAAGCCGAAAATACAATTTACATGCTTCCCTGAAGGTAAAAAATTTGTCTCGCCCACCAGTGAACCTGTCCGGGAGAGCTACTTTAGGTTCAAATCTGGTTTGCTCCGAGGGAGACAAAACTTTGGACTTAATGTCCGTCAGCTCCATGGATAATCCCTGCAACTGCAGAGCCAGCTGGGCTACTGGATCCATGGCAACTGGGAATAATTTTATGGGCCAGTGAAAATGTCACGCGGTCTTATGATATGTGTACGATGTCAGTAAACTATTCTTAAAAGAACAACACTCTATACAACATATAGATTAGCAACATCAGCATGTAAATATAGAATAGATTTACCTGACACGATATCCGTTGAACTCAGGGTTAATCTTGAGGACTTGATACACTGTCACAGGAAAGAGGAGGACCGGGGGTCTAACCTGACCCTAAACTGGGGTCCTAACTAATCCCTCACCTTGGAGGTACTGATAATGGTTCAGAGGTCCAAGTCTCCAGCCTAACCCTGTCTCCTATCAGTCCCTGAACCCTGTAATCAGTCCTAAGAAGGATACTGATTACCACCAAAGGAATATGGGCTGATCTCTGCTAAATACACAGATTAGACATATTAGACAGACTGGAGAAAACACAGACTTGCATACACACTCAAACACAGAAGGAACATAAATGATCTGGGATATTAAACTCTAAGCAAGGTGAGCTTAAAACAACTAAGGAGCTCTTTAACTTAAGTCTATACAGATACAATCCTATCTGTGGTCTGCATGAAGAATTTCACTGGCAACTCCCAACACAGACAACCAGAGATTTAAAGGAAACCAATCAACAAATAATTAATTGCAGCCGGGAGAAACTGCACCCAGTCCCAGAACTGAGCACAGACAGAATTAACTCCCTAACTGCCAAACACAAAGAAACAGCAACTCAGCTGTGAGAAGTCAGAATGTGCAACCGCGACGATCTTCGTGGCAATGCACACATGACAGAACACTACCCAAGACAACTGAGCGTGGAAAACGTCTTCCCCGCTTAGGGCAGACTGAAATAGCATGAGAGGCATCACCACAGTAGAAACATAACCTATTGCGCTTTCGAAACTCATGACGCTGTGCCCCAGAAACCACTCTATCACACTGCATGGATTCAGAAGCAGGTTCACAAGGCAACACTATTCCACGCATACTTCTCCGCTCACGCAAACGTCTGTCAATTTGAATCGCTAATGACATAGAATCATTGAGACCAGAGGGGACAGGGAATCCCACCATAACATCCTTTACATTATCTGACAGACCCTTCCGAAAAAGGGCTGCCAGAGCGTCGTCATTCCATTTGGTCAGGACTGCCCACCTACGGAATCTCTGACAGTATAACTCAGCGTCATCAAGCCCCTGATTTAATGCCAACAAGGCTTTTTCAGCTTGATCAGAGACATTAGGCTCATCGTACAATAACCCCAAGGCCTGAAAAAATGCATCAACATCACTCAAAACAGGATCCCCAGGTGTCAGGGAAAAAGCCCAATCCTGAGGATCGCCGCGCAGGAGAGAGATGACAATTTGAACCTGCTGCGCTGCGTTCCCTGAGGACTTAGATTTTAAGGCAAAAAACAATTTACAATTATTTTTGAAATTCAGAAACTTGGCTCGATCCCCCAAAAACAAATCTGGCATGGGAATCCTAGGTTCCACAACAGGCAACCTAGCAAGATAGGTAGCAATACTCCGAACCTCAGTGGCAAGCTGATCCACACGGCCAGACAGCTGTGCAAACTCCATTGAGAGAAAAAATCCTCCCCAGCACCCAGAGATACAGAGGGAAAAAAAAAATGCAACAAACAGAAAAATATCTCTGACAACTCTGACAACCTTTTTTTCTTTCACAATATTTTTCCCTTCTGTGAGTACCATACAATTTTCAATTTTTAGGCCGGTGATACTGTTATGTTTCGGTAGCTGAGGAGTGCAGGTAAAAAAGGCAATACACCAGAGCAGTTGGAATCTATGAGATTGCAGTACCCTGACTAACCACCACAACTAGAGGCAGCCGTGGAGCGTTCCTACGTTGGTCCTAGACGCCTCGTCACAGCCTGAGAAACTAACTACACCTAAAGATAGAAAGAGGAAAGCTATCTGCCCCGGAGCAGATCCCCAAAGAACATAGAAAGCCCCCAAACATGTAATGGCGGTTAGACAAGAAGAAATACTGACACAGACAGAAAATAGTATGAGCAAACGTTGGGGCCCAAACTACCTAAATAGAAAAGGATAGGAAGGGCACTTACTGCAATCCCAAAAAACCCTGAAAAGCACCAACTCTACTAATTTCAAAAACACCTGAGATCACACGACCTCTACCACCTAAATTAGTTCTCTGGTGTAACAAAATCAAAACAGCAGCCACTGAAAAAACTGGAAAAAGCAAATGTACAAACATCAGTGGCTGAACTAAACTGAGAGGGCAAAAGCCCCCGGAGGGGACCCTGAAGGCCCCCACAGAAGTGCAGGACAAAATGCAAAAATCAAGCACAAAAACAAAAAGAAGAAAATGTCTTATCTGTTAGCAGGAGATGCAGACACGACACAGCAGGCTACAAAGGAAACAGGAATCAAGGATTGAGACCAGAACAATTGGTCACCGGCAACCTGATGGGAAGGCGACTCCCTTATATAAGACCAGTCAGTAACACCTGATTCCCAATCCTCACAATCTTCACTGGACAGTCCAGTACCGCTTGTAACCACCAGAGGGAGCCTCTGCTCAGAACTCATTTCAAGTCCATTCACAACAGTTCTATATCTTTGGTCATTCTGAATGTGGGCACAAAACATGTACTTTTCTTGTTTGCTTTCAATTTTACATAATGCAGTATTTTTAGTGGCAAAATATTTCTGTTATTTCTTCATACTTTATTTGGAACTTTTTAAAAAAAATTTTTACTTCTTTGCTTAGTTGCTACATGAGATTTTAACTTTTACTTGTCTAATTAATGATCTAACATTCTGCAATACTTCTGTACTGCAATATATTAGATTTGTCAGTTTTACACTGCATTTTGCTTGTTAGACCCTGCATATTGCATGCACCGTAGATGGCTAACTTTAAAGCTATTACTTGGCTTTGTATTGACGTGGCAACTATTAATGTATCCCATTGTGGAGTGTCCCAAATCAATAATATTATCCTCCAATAGACCCAAATAATATTAGCCCTCATCCTAGTCCCTATTCTGTAATAATGCCCTGTCCTCGCCCCATCCTGTAATAATGTCCTACATGTACTACATCCTGTAGTAATGTCCTTCGTCCTTGCCTCATCCTGTAAAAATATCCCCATCCTTTAATTAATGTCTCCAGTACTGCAATAATGGCCTCCATTCTGTAACAATGTCCTCTTATCTAGCCCTTATCCTGCAATAATGTCTCCAACCTTAGCACCAATGATGTAGTAATGTCCCCGTTCTGTAATAAGGTCCTCTGTCATGACCCAAATCCTATAATAATGTCTCCCATCTGGGACCCTATTCTGTAATAATGGCCTTCATCCTGCCGCTCTTCACATACACATAAAAAAAAACAAACGGTTCTTCTCACCTCTTCACGATGACGTCATGTGCCACCTGCGACAGGAACAACGACTTAAGTTTTCAGCCTGTGATTGGCTAACAGGAACCACTGCACTGCAATACATTTCAGTTGAATGTGTGCAAGGATGCTCATTGAACTGAAAATAGCACTGCTACAGGCGGGCCGCCTTCCTCCCATTGTTATTCTTCTAGTTTCTGGTGCCACATGGGCTGCAGAATACAGCCTCAGGGGCCGAAAGCTGCTTGTAGGCCACGTTTTTGAGACCTGTGATCTGGATCTATCTTGAAGTCATCAATTGTTTCTATTAAACTGAGTACTAATTTTTTATTGGTTTTAGATGTAACTGGTGATGAACAAATATGGTATATCCAACTACAATTATTTCAAATGTTTAATTCGAAAAAAAAAAAAACGGATTACTTACCAGTAATTGTGTATTATGGAGTCCACAACAGCACCCACTGAGAGAGGGGATCCGCTTCTAGGAACAGGAAATCTACAGATAAAAAGGGGCGCCAAGAAAATATTAGACAATCTTCATAAAACCACTCAATATGTATAAACAAATACTTCATTATATGCCACCACCACCCAGAGTGAATCACATACACGTCTCTGTCCATCTTTTTTTTCACCAAGGGAGGGAAGTGAGTGGGTGCTGTCGTGGACTCCATAAAACACAATTACCGGTTAGTAATCCATTTTTTTCTTTTTGCCACGACAGCACTCACTGAGAGACTTTCACAGAACCATCACCTGGGGGGACCACCGTACTGAGGACAGATCTGCCGAAAACCAAGTCAGAGGATGATGATAAATCAAGTCTATAGTGGTTGTAAAGGTAGATGGTAAAGACCATGTTGCAGCCTTACATATCAGATCATTTGAGATGTCCGCTCTCTCAGCCCAGGAGGATGCCATAGCCCCTGCCGAATGTGCCCTTATTCCATCCGGAGGACTTTCATCTTTTGCTGAGTAAAGGGTATGCCACACTAAATGAGATCGCTAACGAGATCGTTAACGACATCGCTAATACGTCACTATTTAGCGATCTCGTTAGCGACGTCGTTGTGTGTGGCATGTAGCAACGATGTGGCCCCTGCTGTGATGCCGCTGATCGTTCACTAGCGTTCTGGACAGTTTTTTGATCTTTGGCGTCCCGCTGGTGAGCCTGAATCGCTGTGTTTGGCACCTTTTGTGAACGATGTGCGACCTCGTCGACGACGCATTATGTCAGCGGCGCAGGCGGGACTGGGTTTTCTTTAGTTAACGCCCTTCAGCTCTGATTGGTGACCACAACATCACCTCAGCTATAACTGCGCCCCATCCATTGTTTCCAGAGCGCTTTGTGGGTGACTCCAACGGTGCTTTGTGCATTGTTGCGAGGATAGTATCGTGTGTCTGAGTTTTGCAATCCTGTTTGTGGCGCAGTGGTGGGTTTTGCGATCCTGTCTGAGTCGCTAGAGCGCTTCATCTTTTCTATTTGGATTTGGATCTTCAGGATATTTGGATTCAAGGTACATATTGTTTGTGATGTTGTTTGATACGTTTTTTGACCTTATTTTTTTTTTCCACTGCTTTATTTATTTTACACCCCCCACCATTTTAGGCATTTGTAAACTGTATTTTAAATGTTAACTGAAAAGTTAACAAACATTTTTTTTTATATATTTTTTATTTTATTCTTTATTTTATTTTGTTTAAACACTTTAGTAATAGTAATTAATTAGTAATTAACTTTTCTCTTCTTTACCGTACAGGTTGCACATAATGAACCTGACCACCGCGGAGCGTGTGATTGTGGCAGTTGCATTATCAATGGAGGCAGATCGACAAGAAGAGGCGCGGGTGGAAGAGAGGCGCTCCAAACGAAAGCGTCGCATGTGGACCAGAGAATGGCTGGAGCAGAGGTCCAAATTCACCCACATGCATCTAGTGAGGGAGTTGCAGGAGAAGAATCCGCAGGATTTCCGGAAATATCTACAGATGTCGGAGGATTCATTCAAGCTCCTACTGGAATGTGTGAGGCCACTCATTGAACGGCAGGATACCCGGATGCATGCAGCTGTTTCAGCAGAGGAACGTTTGGCAGTAAAGCTGCGATTTCTGGCAACCGGACGTTCAATGAAGGATTTGCAATTTTCTGCTGCAGTTTCTCGATCGCTGCTTGGAGTACTAATTCCGGAGACATGCAACGCCATCGTCCGCAGTTTACGGAGCTACATGCCTTTTCCCAAATCAGTGGCAGAATGGCAAATTATTGCCTCTGATTTTGAAAGGATTTGGCAGTTCCCAAACTGTGGTGGTGCCTTGGATGGCAAACATGTGCGGATCACGCAACCAGCCAAAAGCGGATCCTATTTTCATAACTACAAGGGCTACTTCAGCATGATCCTCATGGCCCTTGTTAATTCCAATTATGAATTTATTAACGTTGATGTTGGCATTAATGGAAGGGTTTCTGACGGTGGCGTTTTGGAGCACACAAGTTTTGGTGAACGGTTGTTTAATAATAAACTTAACTTGCCAACCAACATGGACACCACCGCCAACCTAAACTTTGTGTTTGTGGGCGATGAAGCCTTCCCCCTTCATGAGCATCTTGTGAAACCATATCCACAAAAGACTTTGACAGGGGAAAGGCGGATTTTTAACTACAGACTGTCTAGGGCACAGTGCGTTGTGGAGAATGCCTTCGGCATAATGGCCAACCGCTTCAGGGTTTTCCACACTCCAATCAACATGAAGCTGGAATCGATAGACTCTGTGGTGTTGGCCTGTTGTGTGCTGCACAATTTTCTACGAAAACGCGATGCTGGTACTTACAGTCCGCCAGGCTTTATGGACTCGGACAGCAATGGTGACGTGGTGCTAGGAGAATGGTGTGACAATGATCCCGCTATTGCAGGCCTTCAACCTGTCAATCAAGGCAGGAGCAAGGACGATGCGAAGGCCTGCCGAGACAAGTACTGCCAATACTTTAACGGGCCTGGTGCAGTGAGTTGGCAGCATCAAATCTAGTTTGCTTTTGAGAATGTTTTACTTTTGTCTTTTTTTAACAATCTTTTTATAATAAAAAATCTTTATTTTAAAAATGCATTTGTGTTTTTTTTCAATTATTTTACCAATATGGGAGAAGGGCTAATGATGGGTGAGATGTGGGGAGGGAGTAATGGGGATGGCAACGAGACATGTTACCAGCAGCTGTAGTTTTTAAAATCTTTTCTAATGTTTTTTGTTGTCTATATTTTTTTTTACATTGTATCTACTTGTCACACACGGGGTCATGGGAGTACCATAGGAGTTCATTGTTAAAAAAATAAAAAGAAAAAATTAAAAAAATTTACAATTATTTTAAAGGCCCATGGTCTCACTAGCGTTCAAACCTTATAATTAAAAATAACACATAATACACCACAGCTGCGTATATAAAGTTTAAATATATAATATATATTTTTAGTCATATATGAAAGATTAAAAAATTGAAATAAAAATAAAAAAAAATTTGGGAGGTAAAGCTCAACATTCACCAGGGAATCCTTTGTCACACTTGCGTTCTCAAATCCGACGCAAGACGCCACTGCGATCGCAAGGTGACGATTCTCGCATGATGCCCCAGCTATTCACAGATATGCGACGCCACTGTGATCGCAAGGTGACGATTCTCACATGGTGCCCCATCTATGCACAGACATGAGACGCCACTGCGATCGCAAGGTGGAGATTCTCACATGGTGCCCCATCTATGCACAGACATGAGACGCCACTGCGATCGCAAGGTGACGATTCTCACATGGTGCCTCAGCTATGCACAGATATGAGACGCCATTGCGATCGCCTAGCTTTGAAACATCATCTTGCGATCGCAACAGTATCTCATATCTGTGCTTGGCTGGGCGCATGGCTGCTGCGGTCACTTTGCGATCGCAATAGCGTCTTGCATCGCAAGTGCGATTTGTTTATAGCGTACGTACGTCGTGACGTCACGACGCTGGCGTCGTTCATGCGGCGTTATTACTATCCTGTGATAATGGC
This sequence comes from Oophaga sylvatica, assembly GCA_033576555.1. Taxonomy (NCBI): domain Eukaryota; kingdom Metazoa; phylum Chordata; class Amphibia; order Anura; family Dendrobatidae; genus Oophaga; species Oophaga sylvatica. The sequence goes on from JARQOD010000001.1 coordinate 730,922,845, forward strand.
GGCAAGACAGCGTGCAGCGGCCTGGGGGGACGGAGAGGTGCGGTACCTCATTAAAAAGTGTGATGCATGGGACTATTGGTGCACCATACCCACTGTACGTCCCATGCATCACAAAAAATCTGTCCTGCGCCGGATACAGAGGGGCCTTGCTAGGCGTTTTGGCGTTCAGCGAACGACGAAGCAGATACGGAAGAAGCTGGCGGACCTGCGCTACCGGTCGAGCGATAGGGTCGCCAGCATCAGGGCAGAGCTTCGGAGGCGTCGTGGTGAGTGTTGTGACGGGAGTACCAACCAGTAATGATGGGAGTACAGCAGTGACAGGGTTTGTAGAAGGATTATTTCACTGAATTGTATTTTTTATTTGCAGCACCACCTTCACCTGCACCACCAGCCCCCGCATCACCAGTTCTCCACACCCCTTCACCTGCAGCTACCCCGCCTCCACTGTTGGGGTCATCGTCCCCAGCCCCATCCACATCCACCCTGCGATTCTCTCCAGTGTCACCCCGTGACATGAATGCTGGCTCGCCAACAGGTAATTTACCCACATAATATAAGCTTCCGACAAGTTTGACAACTTTGTTAGGTCTTAAAATGTGAAATGGCTGTTGTGATATATCTATTTTTCTGTGTTTCCCTAGCCGGCGGTGCCGCAGCTTCTGGGTGGGCCGTAAGTGGGTCGTCAGGAGATATGCAGTCGCCCCAAAACCGTAAGTGCACAGCATATAATTTTTCTATGTTTTGGCTCTTTTATAGTATAAAACCAATTTTATATAAAAAATTATTATTTTTGCATCGCTTTATTCTGCGAGCTATAACTTTTTTATTTTTTCGCTGATGATGCTGTGTGATGGCTCGTTTTTTGCGGGACAAGATGACGTTTTCAGCGGTACCATGCTTATTTATATCAGTCTTTTTGATCGCGTGTTATTCCACTTTTTGTTCGGCAGTATGATGATAAAGCATTGATTTTTTGCTTTGTTTTATTTTTTTTTTTTAAGAGGTTCACTAAAGGGGTTAACTAGTGGGACAGTTTTATAGGGGGGGTTGTTACGGACGCGGCGATACCAAATATGTGTACTTTTATTGTTTTGGTTTTTTTATTTACAGGAAAAAATGAATATATTGGGGAATATTTTTTTTTTTTTATGATTTTTTTTTAAACAATTTTTATTTTTATTTTTTTAACTTTTTTACTTTGTCCCAGGGTGGGACATCACTGTATAGGGTCAGATCGCTGGTGTGACAGGGTGCACAGCACTCTGTCACACCAGCGATCGCTCTGGCATCGCTGCAGGCTTCTCAGTGCCTGCTCTCAGCAGGCACTGAGGAAGCCGCCTCCCTGCAGGACCCGGATGGACCCCGGCACCATCTTGGATCCGGGGTCCTGCAGGGAGGAAGGACCCTCGGAACAGCGCGACACATCGCGCTGCTCTGAGGGTCTCAGGGGAGCGCGCAGGGAGCCCCCTCCCTGCGCGATCCTCCCCTGTGTCCCCGGTACACCGCGATCATGTTTGATCGCGGTGTGCCAGGGGTTAATGTGCCGGGAGCGGTCCGTGACCGCTCCTGACACATAGTACTGGGTGTCAGCTGTGAAATATCGCAGCGTTTACAAGCGTTAGCACGTGTTTTTTTAATGCGCTTCATGTGCGCTCAAAGCGCAGCGCAAAAAAACGCAAGTGTGAAAGTGTACATCTTGATGTTGCAACTGAATTCCCTGTTAAGGGCTCATACTCACTTGCGCCGAAAACGGATGATATTCAGCCGAAAAAAAATCGGATTCAAATCTGACCAATGTTATTCAATAGGTGACATCTCATTTGCAATTTTTTTCTCAGCCGAAATTGGTGTGAGAAAAAAATTGCAGCATGCTGCGATTTGATGCGATTTTGGCATGATAATCTCCAATGCAAGTCAATGGGTGCGAGAAATCATCGCACAGCACTCGCACCATGCGAGTGCTGTCCAATTTATACGCACCAGTCTCCTTTGAAAAGCCGGCAATTCATCCCCGGCTACTGTAAAATCACACTGACAGCTCACAAAACACTAGATACATACACATAGAATACATATATATATATATATATATATATATATACATGTCATTGTGACACATACATATATATATTTATAGTTCATACACTTCTACATACTGTAATAGCCGCTAATTCAATTGCCGGCTTTTGTGAAATCACAGAAGCCGACATGAAATGATACATTGTTTACACACAGTTAACCATGTCATTTCATGTATTTTGATATATGGTTTTAACTTACAATTACATAAGTGTATGTGTGCAAAATTTCAGACATGTAGGGGTTAATTAAAGGTAAATTCGTTGAAAAAAATGCGTGGGCTCCCGCTGTATTTTCTCCACCAGACAGACAAAGCAAGCGAGTGGGGGCAGATAATAGCCTAGGGAGGGTACATTTTTTTGTGCCCTCCTGGCTACTAACATCTGCCCCCAGACACCCCAGAAAGGGCAAATCTATAATTAGATTCGCCCTTTCTGGCACTTTGCCCGTCTATTCCCATTGCCCTGTAGCGGTGGCGAATGGGTTAATAAGGGGTTAAAGCCACCTTGCAATTGAAAGGTGACTTTAAGCCAGGTTAATAATTGAGAGCTGTCAATTAGACAACTATCAATTATTAATCCTATTGTATGAAAGAAAAATCAAACACACACACTTTAATAAAAAAGAAGTTTAATGAAATAATCAAACAGTTTTTGACCATATTTTATTTTCCTGCTAAAACCATTTCCTGTAATAAAAATAAAATAAAAAAGCAAAATTATTCTTACCAATCCGATGCACAGTCAGGTCCCACGCTGTAATCCATCAGAAAGGGTTAACAGGTAACAGCTAGCAGGGAGCTAATGCTGCCTGATGAGCTGTTACTCCCTGAATGAATAAGTTCCTCTCCTGGGGAAAGGAGAGGAAGTGATTAATGAGTGGAGCTTAATTGATTTATTGCCACTTTCACTTCAGGTCAGGTCACCCTGACCTGACCTAAAGTGAAAGTGGGATGCAATCAATTAAGCTTCATTCATTAATCACATCCTCTCCTGTCAGCCGGAGATAAGCTCATTCATTCAGGAGCTTTCAGCTGAGCAGGCAGCATTACTTGCGCTGCTTGGCTGAAAGCTAGTTAACCCTTTGTGAAGGATTACAGCGTGGGACGTGACAGATCGCCGGATAGGTAAGAATAATGTTGTTTTATTATTTTTTCTTTATTATAGGAGATCAAGGGCTTCGCAGGGATTAAGAGTTAAATAAAAGATGGTCAAAAAAAATAGTTTTTATTTCATTAAAATTATTTATTCTTAAAGTGTGTGTGTTTTTTTTATTTACTTCAATAGGATTAATAATTGATAGTTGTCTAATTGACAGCTCTCAATTATTAACCTGGCTTAAAGTCACCTTTCAATTGCAAGGTGGCTTTAACCCCTTATTAACCCATTCGCCACCGCTACAGGGCAATGGGAATAGACGGGCAAAGTGCCAGAAAGGGCTAATCTAATTAGAGATTTGCCTTTTCTGGGGTGTCTGGGGGCAGATGTTAGTAGCCAGGGGGGGCACAAAAAAAATGCACCCTCCCTAGGCTATTATTATCTGCCCCCACTTGCTTGCTTTGTCTGTCTGGTGGAGAAAATACAGCGGGAGCACACGCATTTTTTTTCAACGAATTTACACCTTTAATTAACCCCTACATGTCTGAAATTTTGCACACATACACTTATGTAATTGTAAGTTAAAACCATATATCAAAATACATGAAATGACATGGTTAACTGTGTGTAAACAATGTATCATTTCATGTCGGCTTCTGTGATTTCACAAAAGCCGGCAATTGAATTAGCGGCTATTACAGTATGTAGAAGTGTATGAACTATAAATATATATATATATATATATATATATATATTATATATATATATATATATGTCACAATTAAAGCTGTCAGTGTGATTTTACAGTATAGCCGGGGATGAATTAGCGGCTATTATACTATGTAGAAGTGTATGACCTATATATATTTTATATATATATATATATATATATATATATATATATATATGTGTATATATATATATATATATATATACAATTATTTGCTTTTTGTGTACATTTTTTTTTTACAATGTGATTTTTACATGACTTTTTACATAGAGATAACTGCTCTATGTAAAACTTCATGTTAAAATCGCATTGCATACAGATGGAAAACTGATGGAAAACGCATGGAAAACGCATGGAAAATGCATGGTGCGATTTAAAATCGCATGCAAATCGTATGACATTTTACTAGAATCGTACCGTTTTTTCCGTCCAGAAAACGGACCGATTTTTTTCCCACTAGTGGGTATGAGCCCTTACTGTTACCATTACCTCCACAGAAATCCCCACTGCCCAGGACCTGCGGAAGTCCCAGCTCCGGATGATGGCAGCCGTGCAACAACACGTGGTGATGCTGGAGGGTTTTTTGGCTGCCCTAGAAAGGGGGGCAGTAGTTAATTTTTTTTTGTTTGTTTTTTTATTATTATTATTATTTCTATTTAATTGTTTTTTTATTTTTATTTTTTTATTACTGTTTGTTATATATATTTTATAATATATATGAAACTAATATACATTATATATATTAAGTTTATCTACGCAGGTGTGTTGTATTATTTTTTAGTATAAGGTTTTAGCGCTAGTGTGACCAGGGCCTTTAAAAGAAACGTAAATTTTTGAAATTTTTTTCATTACATTTTTTACCAATGTTGGTAGTCCTATGACCCCAAGTAGAAACAAGTAGATGTAATAAAAATACAAATTTTTAAGAGTTGTCAACAAAATTGATGACATAAATAAGAATACAAGACCACAATTCATTAGATAAATAAGATTTTTTATTCAAAAAATGTAAGTATTTAACCCCTCTCTGACATTAGACGTACTATCCCGTCCATAAAACCCGTGCCATTCTGACCATGGACGGGATAGTACGTCATAGGCGATTAGCTGCGCTCCCGGAGGGAGCGCAGCTAATCGCCGCCGGGTGTCAGCTGATTATCACAGCTGACACCCGTGACTGTGTGTCAGGAGCGGTCACGGACCGCTCCCGGCACATTAACCCCTTGCACACCGCGATCAAACATGATCGCGGTTGTACTGGGGGCACAGGGGAGGATCGCGCAGGCAGGGGGCTCCCTGCGCGCCCCCCTGAGACCCTCAGACCAGCGCGATGTGATCGCGCTGCTCTGAGGGCTTCCTCCCTCCCAGGACCCGGATCCAAGATGGCGCTGGGGTCCTGGAGGGAGGCGGCTTCCTCAGTGCCTGCCGAGAGCAGGCATGAGGAAGCGTCCTGCACTGCCTGTCACATCGCTGGTGTGACAGAGTGCTGTGCACACTGTCACACCAGCGATCTGATGAAATACAGTGATGTCCCACCCTGGGACAAAGTAAAAAAGTAAAAAAAAGTAAAAATAAACATGTGTAAAAAAAAATCCAAAAAAAAAAAAAAAAAAAAAAAATATTCCCCAATAAATTCATTACTTATTGTAAATAAAAAAAAATAAAACAATAAAAGTACACATATATGGTATCGCCGCGTCCGTAACGACCCCCCCTATAAAACTGTCCCACTAGTTAACCCCTTTTGTGAACCCCTTAAAAAATAAAAAATAAAAACGAAGCAAAAAATCAGTGCTTTATCATCATACCGCTGAACAAAAAGTGGAATAACACGCGATCAAAAAGACGGATATAAATAAACATGGTACCGCTGAAAACGTCATCTTGTCCCGCAAAAAACGAGCCGTCACACAGCATCATCAGCAAAAAAATAAAAAAGTTATAGCTCGCAGAATAAAGCGATGCAAAAATAATTATTTTTTATATAAAATTGTTTTTATTCTATAAAAGCGCCAAAACATAAAAAAATTATATAAATGAGGTATCGCCATAATCGTACTGACCCGAAGAATAAAACTGCTTTATCGATTTTACCACACGCGGAACAATAAAAACGCCTCACCCAAAAGAAATTCATGAATTGCTGATTTTTGTTCATTCTAACCTCCCAAAAATCGAAATAAAAAGCGATCAAAAAATGTCACGTGCTCAAAAATGGTACCAATAAAAGCGTCACCTCGTCCCGCAAAAATTAAGACCTCACATGACATTGTGGGCCAAAATATGCAAAAATTATAGCTCTCAAAATGTGGCGATGCAAAAAACTACTTTTTGCAATAAAAAGCGTCTTTTAGCGTGACAGCTGCCAATCATAAAAACTGCTATAAATAGTAAATCAAACCCCCTTTATCACCCCTTAGTTAGGGAAAAATAATAAAATAAAAAAAATGTATTTATTTCCATTTTCCCATTAGGGTTAGGGTTAGGGTTTCGGCTAAAGTTAGGGTTAGGGTTGGCGCTAAAGTTAGGATTAGGGTTAGAGTTAGGATTAGGGTTGGGATTAGGGTTGGGACTAGGGTTAGGGGTGTGTTGGGGTTAGGGTTGGAGTTAGAATTGGGGGGTTTCCGCTGTTTAGGCACATCAGGGGCTCTCCAAATGTGACATGGCGTCTGATCTCCATTCCAGCCAATTCTGCGTTGAAAAAGTCAAACGGTGTTCCTTCACTTCTGAGCTCTGCCATGCGTCCAAACAGTAGTTTATCCCCACATATGGGGTATCAGCGTACTCTGGACCCCAAGAGTTATTGTGAAATTTGTCCTATTTCTTCTGTTACCCTTGGGAAAATAAAAAACTGGGGGCGAAAATATTATTTTTGTAAAAAAAAATAAGATTTTTTTGTTTTTACGGCTGTACATTATAAACTTCTGTGAAGCACTTGGGGCTTCATAGCGCTCACCACACATCTAAATAAGTTCCTTGTGGGGTCTATTTTCCAAAATGGGGTCACTTGTTGGGGATTTCCACTGTTTAGGCGCATCAGGGGCTCTCCAAATGCGACATGACGCCCCCAGACCATTCCATCAAAGTCTGCAATCCAAAACGTCACTACTTCCCTTTCCGAGCCCTGACATGCGCCCATACAGTAGTTTTCTCCCACATATTGGGTATCAGCGTACTCAGGACAAATTGGACAACAACTTTTGGGGTCCAATTTCTCCTGTTGCCCTTGTGAAAATAAAATATTGGGGGCGAAAAAATCATTTTTGTAAAAAAAAAAAGGATTTTTTATTTTTACGGCTGTGCGTTATTAAACTTCTGTGAAGCACTTCGGGGTTCAAAGTGCTCACCACACATCTAGGTAAGTTCCTTGTGAGGTCTATTTTCCAAAATGGGGTCACTTGTGGGGGGTTTCCACTGTTTAGGCGCATCAGGGGCTCTCCAAATGCGACATGACGCCCCCAGACCATTCCATCAAAGTCTGCAATCCAAAACGTCACTACTTCCCTTTCCGAGCCCTGACATGCGCCCATACAGTAGTTTTCTCCCACATATTGGGTATCAGCGTACTCAGGACAAATTGGACAACAACTTTTGGGGTCCAATTTCTCTGTTACCCTTGTGAAAATAAATATTGGGGGCGAAAAAATCATTTTTGTAAAAAAAAAAAGGATTTTTTATTTTTACGGCTGTGCGTTATAAACTTCTGTGAAACACTTCGGGGTTCAAAGTGGTCACCACACATCTAGATAAGTTCCTTGTGGGGTCTATTTTCCAAAATGGGGTCACTTGTGGGGGGTTTCCACTGTTTAGGCGTATCAGGGGCTCTCCAAATGCGACATGACGCCCCCAGACCATTCCATCAAAGTCTGCAATCCAAAACGTCACTACTTCCCTTCCGAGCCCTGACGTGCACCCATACAGTAGTTTTCTCCTACATATTGGGTATCAGCGTACTCAGGACAAATTGGACAACAACTTTTGGGTTCCAATTTCTTCTGTTACCCTTGTGAAAATAAAATATTGGGGGCGAAAAAATCATTTTTGTAAAAAAAAAAAAGGATTTTTTATTTTAAGGCTGTACGTTATAAACTTTAGTGAAACACCTGGGGGTTCAAAGTTCTCACCACACATCTAGATAAGTTCCTTGAGGGGTCTAGTTTCCAAAATGGTGTCATTTGTGGGGGGTTTCCACTGTTTAGGCAGATCAGGAGCTCTCCAAACACGACATGGCGTCCAGCCAATTCTGCGTTGAAAAAGTGAGATGGGGCTCCTTCCCTTCCAAACTCTGCCATGCACCCAAACAGTGGTATACCCCCACATATGGGGTATCCGTGTACTCAGGACAAATTGCACAATAACTTTTGGAGTCTTGTTACCCTTGGAAAAATAAAAATTGGGGTGAAAAGATCATTTTTGTGGAAAAAATATGATTTTTAAATTTTACGGCTCTACGTTATAAACTTGTGTGAAGCACTTGAGGGTTCAAATTGCTCACCAAAGATCTAGATAAGTTCCTTAGGGGGTCTAGTTTCCCAAATGGGGTCATTTGTGGGGGGTTTCCACTGTTTAGGCACATCAGGGGCTCTCCAAATGCAACATGGCATCCAATCTCAATTCCAGCCAATTTTGGTTGGAAAAAGTCAAATGGTGCTCCTTCCCTTCCGAGCTCTGCCGTGCGCCCAAACAGTGGTTCCCCCCCACATATGGGGCATCAGCGTACTCAGGACAAATTGGACAACAACTTATGTGGTCCAATTTCTCCTGATACCCTTGGGAAAATAAAAAATTAGTGACTAAAAGATAATTTTTGTGGGAAAAAAATAGGATTTTTTATTTTCATGCCCGGGCATTATAAACTTGTGTGAAGCACTTGGGGGTTCAAAGTGCTCACCAAAGATCTAGATAAGTTCCTTAGGGGGTCTAGTTTCCAAAATGGGGTCACTTGTGGGGGATTTCCACTGTTTAGGCTCATCTGGGGCACTGCAAACGGAACATGACCCCCATCAACGTCTGCATTCCAAAACGTTACTACTTCCTTTCCAAGCCCTGCCGTGCGCCCAAACAGTTTTCCACCCCCACATATGGGGTATCAGCGTACTCAGGACAAATTGGACAACAACTTTTGGGGTCCAATTTCCTTGGAAAAATTCAAAAATTTAGGACTAAAAAATCATTTTTGTGGAATTTTTTTTTTTTTTTTTTCACACCCAGGCATTATAAACTTTTGTGAAACACTTGGGGGTTCAAAGTGCTCACAACAGATCTAGATAAGTACCTTAGGGGGTCTAGTTTCCAAAATGGTGTCACTTGTGGGGGGTTTCCACTGTTTAGGCGCATCAGAGGTTCTCCAAGCGCGACATGGCGTCCAATCTCAACTCCAGCCAATTTTAGTTTGAAAAAGTCAAACGGCGCTCCTTCCCTTACGAGCTCTGCCGTGTGCCCAAACAGTGGTTTTCCCCCACATATGGGGTATTGGCGTACTCAGGAGAAATTGCATAACAACCTTATCTGTCCATTTTCTCCTTTTACCCTTGTGAAAATAAAAAAAAGTTTGTAAAAGATCATTTTTGTGGCTAAAAAGTTAAATATTCATTTTTTCCTTCCACGTTGCTTTAGTTCCTGTGAAGCACCTGAAGGGTTAATAAACTTCTTGAATGTGGTTTTGAGTACCTTGAGGGGTGCAGTTTTTAGAATGGTGTCACTTTTGGGTATTTTCTGTCATGTAGACCCCTCAAAGTGACTTCAAATGTGAGGTGGTCCCTAAAAAAAATGGCTTTGTAAATTTTGTTGTAAAAATGAGAAATCGCTGGTCAACTTTTAACCCTTATAAACTTCCTAACAAAAAAAAATTTTGATTCCAAAATTGTGCTGATGTAAAGTAGACATGTGGGAAATGTTATTTCTTAACTATTTTGTGTTACATATTTCTCTGTTTTAAGGGAATAAAAATTCAAAGTTTGAAAATTGCTAAATTTTCAAAATTTTCGCCATATTTGCGTATTTTTCAAAAATAAACGCAAGTTATATGGAAGAAATTTTACCACTAACATGAAGTACAATATGTCACGAGAAAACAATCTCAGAATCGCGAAGATCCGTTGAAGCGTTCCGGAGTTATAACCTCATAAAGAGACAGTGGTCAGAATTGTAAAAATTGTCCCGGTCATTAACGTGCAAACCACCCTTGGGGGTGAAGGGGTTAAAAAAAAAATATACAACAAAAAACTTTAGAAAAAAAATTAAAAACTACAGCTGCTGCTAAGATGGATCGTTGCCATTACCACGTTGCCTCTGCGGTGTATAAAAATAAGGTGGTGTAACAACGTTTTGGTTTGGTGGATTTATCCCAATTGGGTTCGGCACAGGATTGTGCGACCATGAGTATTCCGGGTACTGCGGTCTTGGCATGACGACATAATTGTTATCCAGGTTTCCTAATAACGCTTGAGTCAGGACCTCAAACATGAGTCTCTCTGCATGAATCCGCTGTATAGGATCCAGTGTTGGCAGCTTCTCATTAGTGAAGTAAGCAAAGCCAGTAATTTTTGTTTGGTCTTTTTCCGCCGTAAGCACTTTTTTGGCAATTTCAACCAATTCTGGAGTAGCCGAGGTGGGAGCCTTCCTTTTTCTGCCAGAAAGTGTAAGCCGGCTCCGCACAAATAAGGATGGTGGCTTAACTACTTCGTCGTCTTGGACCAACGCCATGCTGTCTTCTTCAGTCGGAGGTGTGGAGACAGCCTCTTCTGTGTCCTGCATGAACAAAAAACAAATGGTAAATCACAAAGAAAAAGAAATTTATCTTCACACTATACCCAAATACAGCAAAAATGTGAAAACGACACTTGTAAAGACAAAGACATTTATCTTCACACTATAAATGTCACGCTGTATAGCAGATATATATATGAGATGTCAGTAATCTATATCAAAAGGGCAACATACTATATAACATGCGCATAGATATATTATAACATGGATTTACCTGACAGAATGTCCAGTGGGTCAAAACGGAATCCGTTATACGCTGTCTCCGACTAGAGGGTGACCGGGGTCTAAGCTGACCCTAAACTGGGGTCCTAACTAATCCCTCAACCTGGAGGTACTGTAAAAGGTACAGAGGTCCAGGCCACCAGCGTAAACCCTGTCTCCTATCAATCCCTGCCAACTGTATTCTAGTCCTAAGAAGTACCCTGAATACCACCAAAGGGAATGAACAGGTAACGGATAATGAACAGAAAGACATACAAGAAAGAGAAGGAATAAAGTAAATAAAGTCTTACACACAACACTCACACACAGTAGGAACACCTAAGGTCTCAGAGATAAACTATAAGCTATAAGAGTAAAAACAACTAATGAACTCTTAGCTTAAATATTCTCAGAACCGATCCAGTCTGCTGAACTACATGAATGCTTTCACCGGCGTCTAACACCCAGACTGGCAGAAATATAAAGGAAACTAATTAGAACATAATCAAAAGCAGCCGGGCGAGGCTGCACCTAGCCTTAGCAAAGAGCTAGGAAAAATTAACTCTCACATTACCAAAAAACAAAGAAACAGCAGCTCAGCTGTGAGAAGTCAGAATGTGCAATCGCGACGATCTTCGTGGCGATGCACCCATGACAGTACCCCCCCTTCTACGAGGGGCCTCCGGACCCTCATGACCAGGTCTGTCCGGGTGAGTTGTGTGAAAGGTCCGTCCACGTTATCATTGACCACCACTGAAGGCGGAGGTAGAGGTGACGGTATGACTGGTGCCACATACTTTTTAAGTAATGACTTGTGAAACACATTATGATTTTTAAACGTAGGAGGGAGGTCCAGACGAAATGCCACAGGATTAATTATGGAACTGATCCTGTACGGCCCGATGAATCTGGGACCCAACCTCCAGGAGGGAACTTTAAGTTTAATATTCCTGGTAGACAACCACACCAGATCATTCACCTTCAGATCTCGACCAGAAACTCTCCCCCTATCAGCCATCCGTTTGTAACGGTTCTCCGTAACCTTCAGTCTTAACTGATCTGGAACTATCAGTCTCCCTGGAAGTCCCACCGGGGCGTCCCCCTGAGCCCCCAATACCTCCCCCTCAAGCTCAGAGCATACAGCTGACACTACAACTCCCTCCTGAGGAATAGGAACCGGATCATCCATCCTCCCGGTCCCTGGGAAAGTACGAGATAAGGCATCAGGAAGCAACTTTATTGAGCAGTCATATGCGCGATGAGGAGGTAACTCTTTACACCCCTCCTCTGAGAACATCTCCCCAAAGTCCTCCAGAAAAGGAGGCAAAGTCCTAGGCACAACCGCACCGATGACCGTGCTCATGCAGTTATTCTTGCAAAATTCACCCCACTGGCTTATCTTTCTGGATTGCCAATCAATCACTGGGTTATGTTTAGCCAACCAAGGAAGTCCCAACACAATAGGATTAGGTAGACCCTCCAACACATAACAAGACAATTGCTCTTTATGTATTGCCCCTACTCGAAGATCTATGTTATGAACAGCTTGAACCAAGCTACCTTGACCAAGAGGTCTAGAATCAATAGAGAGTATAGGGACCGGTTTGGCCAATACACTCAGTTGCATACCATGCACCTGGGCAAACCGAGCGTCCACCAGATTAGCCCCGGACCCACTATCAAGAAAAACAGAAATCCTCTCAGTTCTAGTACCAATCACCACCTCCGCAGGCACGAGAAACTGAGAGGGATTTGGGGACGAAATACAGACTCCCAGGTTAACCCCTTGGGTCAAAGAGGTCCGGGATGGACACCCCTCAACAAAATGTCCCTCTCTCCCGCAAAAGAAACACCTTCTAGTCTTGCGGCGCACCGCCGATTCCCTCCTACAAAATGATGTCCCTCCCAACTGCATGGGTTCCTCAGAACAGACCAGGGGAACCTCAGTATAAGGGACTTTAGTAGTAGGTGGAGTCATCATGGGGGGCGGAGTTACCTCGCGTCTTCCCCAAAGTCGTCTATCAATGCGAATAGCGAGGGCCATAGCAGCCTCCAGTGATGGAGGAGAATCATACTGAGCCAACACATCTTTTAATTTGTCAGACAACCCTTGACAAAACTGGCTCCTAAGAGCTGGGTCATTCCACTGAGTATCTGTTGCCCATCTACGGAACTCAGAAGAATATTCCTCCGCTGGACGATTTCCTTGCCGTATTTTACGTAACTTTGTTTCAGCAAGGGAAACTCGATCCGGATCATCATATACCAGACCCAGGGCAGTAAAAAATCGATCCACTGACTGGAGATCTGGGGAGCCTGGAGGAATAGAGAACGCCCAAGATTGAGGGTCCCCTTGTAAGAGCGAGATAACAATTCCCACCCTCTGCTCTTCACTCCCAGATGAACGAGGCCGCAGCCGAAAGTACAATTTACATGCCTCCCGGAAAGTAAAAAATTTGTCCCGCCCACCAGTGAACCTGTCCGGGAGAGCAACCTTAGGTTCAGATCTGGTTTGCTCCGGGAGGGACAAAACCTTGGACTTAATGTCTGCAAATTCCATGGACAACCCCTGCAACTGTCGGGCCAGCTGGGCTACTGGATCCATGACAGCTGGGGAGAATCTTTAGTTTTGGGCCGGTGAAAATGTCACGCTGTATAGCAGATATATATATGAAATGTCAGTAATCTATATCAAAAGGGCAACATACTATATAACATGCGCATAGATATATTATAACATGGATTTACCTGACAGAATGTCCAGTGGGTCAAAACGGAATCCGTTATACGCTGTCTCCGACTAGAGGGTGACCGGGGTCTAAGCTGACCCTAAACTGGGGTCCTAACTAATCCCTCAACCTGGAGGTACTGTAAAAGGTACAGAGGTCCAGGCCACCAGCGTAAACCCTGTCTCCTATCAATCCCTGCCAACTGTATTCTAGTCCTAAGAAGGACCGTGAATACCACCAAAGGGAATGAACAGGTAACGGATAATGAACAGAAAGACATACAAGAAAGAGAAGGAATAAAGTAAATAAAGTCTTACACACAACACTCACACACAGTAGGAACACCTAAGGTCTCAGAGATAAACTATAAGCTATAAGAGTAAAAACAACTAATGAACTCTTAGCTTAAATATTCTCAGAACCGATCCAGTCTGCTGAACTACATGAATGCTTTCACAGGCGTCTAACACCCAGACTGGCAGAAATATAAAGGAAACTAATTAGAACATAATCAAAAGCAGCCGGGCGAGGCTGCACCTAGCCTTAGCAAAGAGCTAGGAAAAATTAACTCTCACATTACCAAAAAACAAAGAAACAGCAGCTCAGCTGTGAGAAGTCAGAATGTGCAATCGCGACGATCTTCGTGGCGATGCACCCATGACAATAACACCCATATACAGCAAAAATGTGAAAACGACACTTGTAAATGGATAGGCCTCAACCGTTGAGATAGATAAATTCTCAGTACATGAAGGGATAAATTCAGCTATTTTATCTACATTTCACATTAAAATGTGTTTTAATACAAAGGTACTTACATGTACGACAGGGGAGTCCGGCTGGATTACTGGGTCTAGATCCAACATGGAAGTCGCTTGTCTGGGTACTTCTTGGTCCCTTGTGAAAGAAAACAGCTCAAAGTACCACAATTTGGGGACATACACATCTTCGGCCCCGGCTCCAGATTTGATTGAATTTTGGACTTTATTTAACTTTTTTTTTGTAAACAGTGCGGAGGGCCTGAATACGTTTTTTCACCGATGACTCATCCGCTGGTTCATCGGGGTAACGGTTCTTGCACAGCTCCACCAGTTTTTGGTACACGTCCTTCTTTTTAAGCCTGTTGCAGTAATCCGCCGACTTTATTTTCCACAGGCAAGGCATCGAGCGGTACATCTCGATGAATTCCCGCAGAAATTCATGCTTATCGGCCATCTGTAATAAAAAAGGATTATGTGAGAACGGCAGAATGGTTAAATAAAATGCTTACATAGCCTACAACATAGCACACAGCAGGGATCATAAAATGGTGGTTGTGGGCGCAGCAGGCGAAAACAATGGCAGACCAAACTAAAAGTCATAGATGGACAACTACGGTAAAAACAGAAGGGATCATAAAATGGTGGTGGTGGGCGTGCCTGAACAAAACAATGGCAAACACAAAAAAATGGCAAAAAAAAAAAAAAAAGCATTGATGGACGACAATGGATAACAACAGCTGGGATCTAAACAATGCATCTGTAAAATTTAAAAAAAAAATAAAATAAAAAATTAAATGTGACAAAAAAATACCTACCTTACAAGACTTGTGATCCTGGGAAAAAAAAAGGAAACGCAATAGCGCCACAAACTGGATCGCAAAAAATATTACGACACAGCCTGGATCGCAGCAAATGCAAGAGGCACAGACTGGATCGCAGAAGAAAAAAAATATAAAAAATAACGGTGCAGACTGGATCGCAGGAAACGCAATAGTGGCACAAACTAGATCGCAGTAGCTGCAAAGAAGGCTAGCAGGAAGCACTGGAACGATGCTGGAGATTTAAAAGAACCGCTTCTACTCGAGAGCAATGAAAGGAGCGCTGATACGTTGTCTTTTATGACGCGGTCATCCAATCGTAAAGCGAGAGAGCTGTGATAAATAGTCATGACATAAATAGTGACCACCATCTTGTCTTGCGATCGCAACTGCATCTCATATCTGTGCTTGGCTGGGCGCATGGCTGCTGCGGTCCCTTTGCGATCGCAATAGCGTTTTGCATCGCGAGTGCGGCCGCACGTACGTACGCACGCACGCTGTGACGTCATGGCGCTGGCGTCCCCAATGCGTTGTTGTTTAAAATGGCGGCGAGACAGCGTGGGGCAAAGTGGACAGAGGCTGAGGTCCGTTTTTTAATAAAAAAAAACGGACCTGTGGGGCTATGACTGCAGGCTACCTGTGGCGCATCCTATGCGCCACAAAAAGGTAGTCCTGCAGAAAATCCGGCGGGGCCTGGCGAGGCGCTTTGGAGTTCAGCGGACCACCACCCAGATCCGCAAGAAGCTGGCGGACCTTCACTACCGCTCCCGCGAGAGGGTCGCCAGCATCCGGGCCCAGCTATGCAGGCCTCTGAGTGAGTATTGATGAGGGTATCTGGAGAGGTTATGTTTTGTGGGTTATCTGCCTATATCAATGCACCCGCAGTGATGGGAGTACCGGCAGTGATGGGGCAGGCAGTGATGGGAGTACCAGTCGTGAGGGGGTTTACAGGCATAGATGGAAGTACTGGCAGTAACGGGAGGACCAGTAGTGATGGGAGTACCAGCAGTGATGGGGCAGGCAGTGATGGGAGTACCAGTCGTGAGGGGGTTTACAGGCATAGATGGAAGTACTGGCAGTAACGGGAGTACCAGTCAGGGCCGGCGTCAGCACCCGGGCAAGTGCCGGGACCCTGAGCAGGCGGGGTGGCCCACTCGCCGTCGGGCACCCCGGCGCCCGTTAGCAGTGTCAGCGCCACCACTGGGCCCCCCCGCTTGCTCAGGGCCCCGGCAGAAGCCAGCGCAATACTTACCTCTCTCGTGCCACCGTTGCGGCAGCTCCGAGCTCTGTGTGTATCAGTGTGTGTGTGTGTGTGTGTGTGCCTGCGTGTGTGTGTGTCTGCCTGCCTGTGTGTATGTGAGAAAGTGCTGCCTGCGGTGCTGTATGTGTGATGGTGGTGGGTGGTGGGAGGCAGTGATGGTGGTGAGGAGGCGATGATGATGATGATGGGGAGGCAATGATAATGGGAAGGCAATGCTGATGATGATATTAATGGGCAGACAATGATAATGGGAAGGCAATGATGATGATATTAATGGGGAGGCAATGATGATGAGCGGAGGAAATGATGATGATAATGGGCAGGCAATGATGATGATAATGGGGAGTCTGAATTGTATATTTCATTTACAGCACCACCTTCAGCATCACCAGCTCCAGCTGCTCCACCGTCCCCAGCTACCCCTCCACCTCCATCATCTCCTTCCCCGGCTACCCCTCCACCACCATCATCACCTTACCCCGGCTACCTCTCCACCACCATCATCACCTTACCTCCCGACCCCTTCTCCTGCAGCAACCCCCCTCGTGATTTGGGGTCTTCCAGCCCTTTCCAAGAATATGGCTTCTCTCCAGTGTCACCCCGTGACATGGATGCAGGCTCCCCATCAGGTAATTATTGCACATTATATAAGCTTCAGACAAGTTTGAGAACTTTGTTAGGTCTTATGTGTAATGGCTGTTGTTATATAATTTTTTTTTTCTGTGTTTCCCTAGCCGGCGGACCACGGGGTGATGCTGGAGAGGCTTGTGGCTGGACTGCGGGGCCCACAGTAGTTTTTTTTTTTTTTTTTATTATTTGTATTTTGTATATATTTTGTTTATAATTTTTTATTTTATTATTATGTTATTGTATTGTGTTTTTATTTACATTTTATTTATTTAAAAAAAAATACATATACAGTTATATGAAAAAGTTTGGGCACCCCTAGTAATCTTAAGCTTAATGTTTGATAAAAATTGGTGTTTTTGCAACAGCTATTTCAGTTTGATATACCTAATAACTATTGGACACAGTAATGTTTCTGCCTTGAAATGAGGTTTATTGTACTAACAGAAAATGTGCAATCTGCATCCAAACAAAATTTGACAGGTGCATAAGTATGGGCACCTCACCAGAAAAGTGACATTAATATTTAGTAGATCCTCCTTTTGCAAAAATAACAGTCTTTAGTTGCTTCCTGTAGCTTTTAATGAGTTCCTGGATCCTGGATCAAGGTATTTTTGACCATTCCTCTTTACAAAACAATTCCAGTTCAGTTAAGTTTGATGGTCGCCGAGCATGGACAGCCCTCTTCAAATGATCCCACAGATGTTCAATGATATTCAGGTCTGGGGACTGGGATGGCCATTCCAGAACATTGTAATTGTTCCTCTGCATGAATGCCTGAGTAGATTTGGAGCGGTGTTTTGGATCATTGTCTTGCTGAAAGATCCATCCCCTGCGTAACTTCAACTTTGTCACTGATTCTTGAACATTATTGTCAAGAATCTGCTGATACTGAGTGGAATCCATGCGTCCCTCAACTTTAACAAGATTCCCGGTGCCGGCATTGGCCACACAGCCCCAAAGCATGATGGAACCTCCACCAAATTTTACTGTGGGTAGCAAGTGTTTTTCTTGGAATGCTGTGTTTTTTTGACGCCATGCATAACGCCTTTTTGTATGACCAAAAAACTCAATCTTGGTTTCATCAGTCCACAGGACCTTCTTCCAAAAATAAATTGGCTTCTCCAAATGTGCTTTTGCATACCTCAGCCGACTCTGTTTGTGGCGTGCTTGCAGAAACGGCTTCTTTCGCATCACTCTCCCATACAGCTTCTCCTTGTGCAAAGTGCATTGTATAGTTGACCGATGCACAGTGACACCATCTGCAGCAAGTTGATCCTGCAGCTCTCTGGAGGTGGTCTGAGGATTGTCCTTCACTGATCTCACCATTCTTCTTCTCTGCCTTTATGATGTTTTTCTTGGCCTGCCACTTCTGACCTTAACAAGAACTATCCCTGTGTTCTTCCATTTCCTTACTATATTCCTCACAGTGGAAACTGACAGGTTAAATCTCTGAGACAGCGTTTTGTATCCTTCCCTGAACAACTATGTTGAATAATCTTTGTTTTCAGATCATTTGACAGTTGTTTTGAGGAGCCCATGATGCCACTCTTCAGAGGAGATTCAAACAGGAGAACAACTTGCAAGTGGCCACTTTAAGTAGCTTTTCTCATGATTGCATACACCTGGCTATGAAGTTCAAAGCTCAATGAGGTTACAAAACCAAAAAAAGTGCTTTAGTAAGTCAGTAAAAAGTAGGTAGGAGTATTTAAAACAAGAAAATGATAAGGGTGGCCATACTTATGCACCTGTCAAATTTTGTTTGGATGCAGATTGCACATTTTCTGTTAGTACAATAAACCTCATTTCAAGGCAGAAACATTACTGTGTCCAATAGTTATTAGATATATCAAACTGAAATAGCTGTTGCAAAAACACCAATTTTTATAAAACATTAAGCTTAAGATTAATAGGGGTGCCCAAACTTTTTCATATAACTGTATATATATATATATATATATATATATATATATATATATATATATATATATATATGAGGCAAATATATATTATATATTTAACGTTTATCTACGCAGGTGTGTTGTATTCTTTTTTAGTATAAGGTTTTAGCGCTAGTGTGACCAGGGGCCTTTAAAAGAAATGTTGTTAATTTTTGAAATGTTTTTCATTTCATTTTTTACCCTATGATGGAACTCCTATGACTGCTGGTACTCCCATGACCCCGTGTGTTACAAGTAGATGTAATAAAAATACAAATTTTTAATAGTTGTCAACAAAATTGTTGACATTAATAAGAATACAAGACCACAATTCATTAGATAAATAAGATTTTTATTAAAAAAGGTAACAATGTAAAAAAAATATAGACAACAAAAAAACTTTTGTAAAAAATTTTAAAAACTACAACTGCTGGTAAGATGGATCGTTGCCATTACCACGTTGCCTCGGCGGTGTATAAAAATAAGGGGGAGCACCAACGTTTTGGTTTGGTGGATTTATCCCAATTGGGTTCGGCACAGGATTGTTGGGCCATGAGTATTCCGGGTACTGCGGTCTTGGCATGACGACATAATTGTTATCCAGGTTTCCTAATAACGCTTGAGTCAGGACCTCAAACATGAGTCTCTCTGCATGAATCCGCTGTATAGGATCCAGTGTTGGGAGCTTCTCATTAGCGAAGTAAGCAAAGCCAGTTATTTTTGTTTGGTCTTTTTCCGCCGTAAGCACTTTTTTGGCAATTTCAACCAATTCTGGAGTAGCCGGGGTGGGAGCCTTCCTTTTTCTGCCAGAAAGTGTAAGCCGGCTCCGCACAGATGAGGATGGTGGCTCAACTACTTCTTCGTCTTGGATCAACGCCATGCTGTCTTCTTCAGTTGGAGGTGTGGAGACAGCCTCTTCTGTGTCCTGCATGAACAAAAAACAAATGGTAAATCACAAAGAAAAAGAAATTTATCTTCACACTATACCCAAATACAGCAAAAATGTGAAAACGACACTTGTAAAGACAAGAAATTTATCTTCACACTATACCCAAATACAGCAAAAATGTGAAAACGACACTTGTAAAGACAAAGAAATTTATCTTCACACTATAACAACCAAATACAGCAAAAATGTGAAAACGACACTTGTAAAGACAAAGAAATTTATCTTCACACTATAACACCCATATACAGCAAAAATGTGAAAACGACACTTGTAAAGACAAAGAAATTTATCTTCACACTATACCCAAATACAGCAAAAATGTGAAAACGACACTTGTAAAGACAAAGAAATTTATCTTCACACTATAACACCCATATACAGCAAAAATGTGAAAACGTCACTTGTAAATGGATAGGCCTCAACCATTGAGCTACATAAATTATCTGTACATGAAGGGATATATTCTGCCATTTTATCTACATCTCACAATTATATTTTTAATTTCAAGTCCACTTTGGCATGTACATTAAAATGTGTTTTAATACAAAGGTACTTACATGTATGACAGGGGTGTCCGGCTGGATCACCGGGTCTAGATCTAACATGGATGTCGCTTGTCTGGGTACTTCTTGGTCCCTTATGAAAGAGAACAGCTCAAAGTACCACAATTTGGGGACATACACATCTTCGGCCCTGGCTCCAGATTTTGTAGAATTTTGGAATTTATTTAACTCTTTTTTGTAAACAGTGCGGAGGGCCTGAATACGTTTTTTCACCGATGACTCATCCGCTGGTTCATCGGGGTTACGGTTCTTGCACAGCTCCACCAGTTTTTGGTACGCGTCCTTCTTTTTAAGCCTGTTGCAGTAATCCGCCGACTTTATTTTCCACAGGCAAGGCATCGAGCGGTACATCTCGATGAATTCCCGCAGAAATTCATGCTTATCGGCCATCTGAATTAAAAAAAGGATTATGTGAGAAGGGCAGAATGGTTAAATAAAATGCTTACATAGCCTACAACTTAGCACACAGCAGGGAACATAAAATGGTGGTTGTGGGCGCAGCAGGAGAAAACAATGGCAGACCAAAATAAAAAAATCATAGATGGACAATTATGGTAAAATCAGCAGGGATCATAAAATGGTGGTGGTGGGTGCAGCAGGAGAAAACAATGGCAGAACAAAATAAAAGTCATAGATGGACAATTACGGTAAAACCAGCAGGGATCATAAAATGGTGGTGGTGGGCGCAGCAGGAGAAAACAATGGCAGACCAAACTAAAAATCATAGATGGACAATTACGGTAAAACCAGCAGGGAACATAAAATGGTGGTGGTGGGCGCAGCAGGAGAAAACAATGTCAGAGCTAAATAAAAGTCATAGATGGACCACTATGGTAAAAACAGCAGGGATCACAAAATGGTGGTTGTGGGCGCAGCTGGAGTAAACAATGGCAGAGCTGGGATCATAAAATGGTGGTGGTGGGCACGCCAGAACAAAACAATGGCAAAAAAAAACAAATTTGATGGACGACAATGGTTAACAACAGCTGGGATCTAAAAATGGATCTGTAAAATTTAAAAAAAAAAAAAATTAAATGTGACAAAAAAATACTTACCTTACAAGACTTGTTTGTGATCCTGAAAAAAAAAAAATAAAAAAATAGGGAAACGCAATAGCGCCACAAACTGGATCGCAGAAACTATAACGGCACAGCCTGGATCGCAGCTAATGCAAGAGGCACAGACTGGATCGCAGCAAATGAAATAGAGGCACAGACTGGATCGCAGAAAAAACAACGGCGTAGACTGGATCGCAGCAAACGCAGTAGTGGCACAAACTGGATCGCAGTAGCTACAAAGAAGGCTAGCAGGACGCACTGGAACGATGCTGGAGATTTGAAAGAACCGCTTCTGCTCGAGAGCAATGGAAAGGAGCGCTGATACGTCGTCTTTTATGACGCGGTCATCCAATCACAAAGCGAGAGAGCTGTGACAAACATTCATGACATAAATAGTGACCACCAATCTGTGATGAGGGGCGTGGAAAAGGTTGCGCTCAATCACGCCTATTGAGGTCGTGATCTTTCACAATACATGCAGTGTGGCACATCCCAACGACCGCCGAAGTCGTTATACAGATCGCTGATCGCTGATGCGTCGTTAATGAGATCGTCAAGTTTGGCAGCTACTAGCGACCTTAAAGCGATCACACCAACGATCTCGTTAGCTTGCGTCGTTATCGTGATCGCTAGTGAGATCGTTTAGTGTGGCAGTACCTTAAGACAGACAGATTGCATATCTGATCCATCTTGATAAAGTGCTCTTTGTGACTCCAAAACCCTTCCTGTGGCTCTTAGAGGACACAAACAGAGCCCTACTATGCCTCCAGGGATAAGTTATGTCTATATAACTCAGGACAGCTCTCCTCACATCTAAGGTGTGGAACCCCTCTTCCTCAGGAGTAGAAGGGTTATCAAAAAAGGAGAGAAGGAAAATCTCCTGACTTCTATTAAATCTAGCAGCTACCTTAGGGAGGTAGGAAGGGTCTGGTTTCAGCACTATACTATCAGGAAATATTAAAAGGAAAGGAGGGTCAATAGATAGAGCCTGTATGTCACTAACTCTTCTAGCTGATGTTAATGCAACTAACAGAGCAATTTTTATTGACATGTACTTTAAAGCGACTGACTCTAAAGATTCAAATGGAGAACTCATCAGGACCTCTCTGCAGAAACTCAAGAATTGCACCAACTGGAACCTCATTAGAGGAGGACCTAGCATGAAAATCAAGGTACTTTCTCCACACTCTACTGTATATCTTTGTCGTGTATTCCTTCCTACTCTGCAGAAGGGTGTTAATTAGGTTATCAGAAAACCCCCTCAATTTCAACAACTGCCTCTCAGGTTCCACGCCGTCAAGTGGAGACCCATCACCTGGGGATGATGGAATGGAACCTGAGAAAGCAGGCCCGGATCTGATGGGAGGATCCAGGGGTCGGATATGGACATGGCTCTGAGCCAAGAAAACCAAAGTTTCTTGGCTCTTGGGCCAAAAAGAAGCGATGAGGATCACCCTCGCTCCTTCCACCTTGATCTTCCTGATGACCAACGGGAGTACCACCATCGAGGGAAATGCATAGGCCAGATCAAGCTGCCAAGGGGACTGGAGGAAATCGACCATCTCCAGCTGATCTGCCCTTTTCAGAGATGCAAACCTTCTGACTTGTCTGTTGGCTCTGGTAGCGAACAGGTCTATCTCCGGAAGCCCTCACAAGTCCACTATCTTCCTGAAAATTTGGTGACTGAGCACCCATTCCCCCTGATGTAAAGTATGGCAACTGAGGAAGTCCACTTTGAAATTGTCCACTCCCCTGATGTGAAGGGCTGACAGGGACAAGAGATGGGATTTGGCCAGTTCGAGGATCTCCTCCGTAGTAGACATCAGAGTCCTTGATCGAGTTCCGGCTTGCTGATTTATATACGCGACTGATGTGGAATTGTCTGACAGGATCCTCACATGAGCCCCCTGCAGCTGTGGGAGAAAGTGATGTATTGTATGAACGATAGCCTTTAACTCCCTTAAGTTTGAGGAGTCATCAACTTCTTCTATGGAACACTGTCCCTGGGCCAAGCTATCACCCACATAAGCCCCCCATCCATCTGAACTAGCATCAGTAGTAACTACCCCAGGGGGTCTCACTACCCATGGAACCCCTCTGGAAAGATGATCCCGATCCAACCACCAGAACAGGGAGTTAATTACTTCCAACGACAGTCATTTTGCCACTAAGGCAACCTTGCAATTGCTCCTCCGCCCAGAGGATCTCCTGCTGCAGATGTCCAGTATGAAATTGGGCCCACTGAACAGCTGGAATGCAGGATGTAAGGGAGTTATCTATTATAACTAGCATCTTTACCTCCGGGAGGAGACATCTTTGACTTACTGAATCTAGATGTAGACCCAGGAAGGACTGAAGAGTTACCGGGACCAGTCTGGATTTGACCAAGTTGATTATCCAGCCCAATGCCTGTAAAGATGAAATTGTGTCAGCAAGTCGACCCCTACACCGGGAGGCAGATTTCCCTACTATCAATAAATCATCCAAGTATGGAATTATCAATGTGTCCTTCAGATGCACATAAGCCATCACCTCCAGTATCTACTTTGTGAAGAAACGATGAGCCATGGATAGACCAAATGGCATCGCAGCGAATTGAAAATGTCGGATATGACCTCCCATGACGACTGCCACTCTGAGATACTGTTGGAACTCGACATGTATGGCTTGTTGGTAATAGGCATCTTTCAGGTCCAGAACAATCATGAAGCATCTGGGAAATAAAAGTTTAATAGCCTATCCTATAGACTCCATCTTGAAGGCGTGAGCTTGAAGGAAACTATTCAATCTCTTTAAATTAATGATGGTTCTGCAAGAACCATCTGGTTTGGAGATCAGGAACAAAGGAGAATAAAACCCCCTTCCCTCCTGGTCTATTGGGACCTCTACCAGGACATGCTTAGATAACAGACTTAGGCTATGTGCACAAATTGCGGATTTATTGCGGATCCGCAGCGGATTTTCCACTGTGGATACGCAATAAATCCGCAAGTGTGCATCAAAACAATTATAAACCTGTGGAAAAAAATTTGCAGTGCACATGCTGTGGAAAAAAATGTGTGGATTTGCGGCGTTTTATTTTCTGCAGCATGTCAATTCTTTGTGCAGATCTGCAGCATTTCTGCACCCATTGACTTGCATTGAGTCGGGCACATCTGCAGCAAAACCGCAGGTCTAAAAAAGATCTGTGGTTTTGCTGCAGAGTAAACGCTGCCGATCGGGAGGTGGGAAGTGTGTGGGCGGAGTGTGGGCGGTGACTGTGCGTGTATAGTGTGTGGGTGGTAACTATGTGAGTGTATGGTGTGTGCAGGGCACTGCGTGTATGTGTGTGTGTGTCTGTGTGCTGGTGTGCGCGTGTCTGTGTAAGCATCCATTGTCTGATAGGACTACTGATCCCATCCGGCAATGAATGCTCACAGTAATAGCATTGCCGATGATGGGAAAGTAGTCCCATCAGACAATGCATATGATTAGTAGTAAAAAAAAAAACATACAGAACATACAGTACATACATATAACATACAGAACATACATATAACATACAAAACATAACATAGAGTACATACTTACCAAACACTTAGTCCCCGACGCTCTCGTCTCCTTTAATAAAAATAAAATAAAAAATCAACCTATACTTACCTTTCCGCCGTAGTCCATTTATTAACGAGTGTCCCACGACGATCTCAGGTGTAGAACACTGACATCGGGTGATGTGAGTGTCCTACACGGCCTCCGTGACGAACTGACAGCGGGGTAATCCTCCGCGATGTATATCCTTCCGGGAGAGAGGTCTCTTCAGTTCATTCTCTCACCGGCAGCGCTGTGTGAGAAAATTCCCACGCAGCATTGCCGGAAAGTGAGAGAATGAACTCAGGTAACCTCTTCATTGATGCACTTCAGGAGGATTACCTATAGGTATAGGCCCTATAGAGCAGTGACATCACCCGATTCTTATGTGTGTGTTTTTTAACCCTTTCATACTATAAGATTAATAATGGAGAGGTGTCATATTGACACCTCTCCATTATTAACCGGGCTTAATGTCACCTTACAATACAAAAGGTGACATTAACCCCTTATTACCCCATATGCCACGATACACGGCAGTGGGAAGAGAGGGGCTAAGTGCCAGAATTGGCGCATCTTACAGATGTGCCATTTCTGGGGTGGCTGTGGGCTGGTGCATGAAGCCAGGTAGGGGCCAATATCCATGGTCCCTTCCTAGTCTATGAATATCAGCCCACAGCTGTCTGCGTAGCCTTTCTGGCTATAAATTATAGGGGGATCCCTATTTTAATAGCGAGTAAAGGCTATGCAGACAGCTGCGGGCTGATATTCAATGCCTGGGAAGGGGCCATGGTATTACCCCCTTCCCAGGCTATAAACATTGGCCCCCAGTCACTGGCTTTCCCTCTCTGGACTTGAAAATTGCACGGGAGCCCATGCAATTTTTTGTTTCCATTTTTTTTAAATTAAATAGATATTGCGTTTAAGGCTGGGGTCACACTTTACAAAAAACTCACATGAGTCTCGAACCTCAATACCCGGCACTCGGGACCGGAGTGTGCAGCTGCATGTCTAAGTGCGGGCGGCAGTGCCGGGTATTGAGGTGCGAGACTCGTGAGAGTTTCTTGGAAGTGTGACCCTGGCCTAACGCAGATTTTTTCTATCTATAGATATGTCTATCTATCGATAGATATATAGATAGATAAAAAACATACTGATAGGGAATCTAGATTGTGAGCACCATCGGGGACAGCGACAATAATGTATGCAAACTGTAAAGCGCTGCGGAATAAGTTAGCGCTATATAAAAATAAAGATTATTATTATTATCTATAGATATACAGATATATCTATAGATAGATGTTGTGAATTCTCTAGATTCTGAGCTGAGGTTCCCTCTGGTGGTTGCTGATGGTATTGAAGCTGTGTTGAATAACAGATGTCCATCACCTGTAAGCGATGAGTGGCAATCAGGGGGGACGGACTGGGCAGATATAAGTGAGCTGCCCTCCCATGATCCTCGCCGGTGATCAATTGTTGTTTCCTGGTCCATTTGGAAGTCAGCTGGTGTCTTGCTTTCGTCTGCTACTTTCAGATAAGTTATTTGCTGCTTGTTTCTATCTTGTTTGCTATTTCCATTTTTTATCTGCACTTTTGTGGGAGGTTAGCCGGGTTCCCCTCCAGGGGCCTGTGCTACTCTCTGTTTTTCAGTAGCCACTGTTTATTTGTTCATTTGCTCTGTCCCTGCTATTTAAGTGGCTGCAGGTTAGCCGCTTTTTCACACCAGAGATCTGATTTAGCGGGTGGCGAGATCATGTGGTCTCAGCATTTTTTGAAATCAGAAGTGTTGGAATTTTTCTAGGGTTTTTCTGGGTTGCAGATAGTATTCTGTCCTGTCCTGTCCTATCTAGGCAGTATTTGGCCCCAGCGTTTGCTCACTTTATTTTCTGCCTGCGTTTGTCTTTCATCTTGTCTAACCGCCATTATATGTGTGGGGGCTACCTATTACTTTGGGGCGCTACTCCGGGGCAGTTAGCTTTCCTGTTTCTATCTTTAGGTGTAGCTAGCTCTCCGGCTGTGCCGAGGAGTCTAGGTCACCGTAGGTACGTCCCACGGCTGCTTCTAGTTGTGCAGTTAGTTTAGGGATCTGCAACCCATTAGTTCCCAACCTCTCTGGGTGTTTGGCTGCCTTTGCTGTTTTTTGCTCCTGTCCTCCTCAGCTACCAAATCATAACAGATAAGATCTATCTATAGATCTATCTATCTATCTATCTATCCATCCCATATCTATCACATATACAGTACAGACCAAAAGTTTGGACCACACCTTCTCATTTAAAGATTTTTCTGTATTTTCATGACTATGAAAATTGTACATTCAAACTGAAGGCATCAAAACTGTGAATTAACACATGTGGAATTATATACGTAACAAAAAAGTGTGTAACAACTGAAATTATGTCTTATATTCTAGGTTCTTCAAAGTAGCCACCTTTTGCTTTGATGACTGCTTTGCACACTCTTGGCATTCTCTTGATGAGCTTCAAGAGGTAGTCACCGGAAATGGTTTTCACTTCACAGGTGGGCCCTGTCAGGTTTAATAAGTGGGATTTCTGGCCTTATAAATGGAGTTGGGACCATCAGTTGTGTTGTGCAGAAGTCTTGTGGATATACAGCTGAAAGTCCTACTGAATAGACTGTTAGAATTTGTATTATGGCAAGAAAAAAGCAGCTAAGTAAAGAAAAACGAGTGGCCATCATTACTTTTAAAATGAAGGTCAGTCAGTCCGAAAAATTAGGAAAACTTTGAAAGTGTCCCAAGTGCAGTTGCAAAAACCATCTGTCACGACGTATAACAGATATATTCTATGATAGTAACATATATCTAATGAGACAACATTCTATATTTCATATTATAGAAAATATCAACATGTATACGTAGAATCTGCCAGCAATGTCTTACCTGACATAATATCCAATGTATTGTGGGTCTATACTGTGCACGTGAAACGCTGTCTCAGGATAGAGGTGGACCGGGGTCTATGCTGACCCTGAACTGGGGTCCTGACTAGTCCCTCTACCTGGAGGTACTGTTAATGGTACAGAGGTCCAGGCCGCCAGCGTAACCCTGTCTCCTGTAGATCCCTGACCACTGTAATCTAGTCCTGAGAAGGACCCTGATTACCACCACAGGGAATGGGCAGGTAACAGCTTACACACAGTCAAATACAAACAAGACAGACAGGGGGTAAAGAAAACACTGCCTTGCATACAAAACTTCCACTACAGAGGAACACAAAAGGTTAAGAAGATAAACAATAAGCGAGGAGAGGAAAAACCACAACAGGCACTCTTAGCTTAAGTCTTCTTAGAAACGATCCGCTCTGCTGGTCTGAATGAATGCTTTCACCGGCAACTTCCCCAGCAGACCAGCAGGTATATGAAGGAAGCTAATTAACAAAACATCAATCGCAGCTGGGCAGGCTGGTCTGTCCAGCATCCAGAGAGAAAGAATTAACTCCCTCAGTGCTGAAAAATACCCAGCACCAGAAACTCAGCTGTGCGAAGTCAGGGTGTGCAATCGCGACGATCTCCGCCGCAACACACCCGTGACACCATCAAGCGCTACAAAGAAACTGGCTCACATGAGGACTGCCCCAGGAAAGGAAGACCAAGAGTCACCACTGCTTCTGAGGATAAGTTTATCCAAGTCACCAGCCTCAGAAATCGCAGGTTTACAGCAGCTCAGATTAGAGACCAGGTCAATGCCACACAGAGTTCTAGCAGCAGACACATCTCTACAACAACTGTTAAGAGGAGACTGTGCAGCTGGCCTTCATGGTAAAATAGCTGCTAGGAAACCACTGCTAAGGACAGGCAACAAGCGAAAGAGACTTATTTGGGCTAAAGAACACAAGGAATTGACATTAGACCAGTGGAAATCTGTGCTTTGGTCTGATGAGTCCAAATTTGAGATCTTTGGTTCCAAACACCGTGTCTTTGTGCGAAGCAGAAAAGGTGAACGCATGGACTCTACATGCCTGGTTCCCACCGTGAAGCATGGAGGAGGAGGTGTGATGGCGTGGGGGTGCTTTGCTGGTGACACTATTGGGGATTTATTGAAAATTGAAGGCATACTGAAGCAGCATGGCTACCACAGCATCTTGCAGCAGCATGCTATTCCATCCGGTTTGCCTTTAGTTGGACCATCATTTATTTTTCAACAGGACAATGGCCCCAAACACACCTCCAGGCTGTGTAAGGGCTTTTTGACCAAGAAGGAGAGTGATGGAGTGCTACGCCAGATGACCTGGCCTCCACAGTCACCAGACCTGAACCCAATTGAGATGGTTTGGGGTGAGCTGGACCGCAGAGTGAAGGCAAAAAGGGCCAACAAGTGCTAAGCATCTCTGGGAACTTTCTCAAGATTATTGGAAGACCATTTCCGGTGACTACCTCTTGAAGCTCATCAAGATAATGCCAAGAGTGTGCAAAGCAGTCATCAAAGCAAAAGGTGGCTACTTTGAGGAAACCTAGAATATAAGACATAATTTCAGTTGTTACACACTTTTTTGTTAAGTATATAATTCCACATGTGTTAATTCATAATTTTGATGCCTTCAGTGTGAATGTACAATTTTCATAGTCATGAAAATACAGAAAAATCTTTAAATGAGAAGGTGTGTCCAAACTGTTGGTCTGTACTGTATATCCCCTATCTATCTATCTATCTATCTATCTATCTATCTATCTATCTATCTATCTATCTATCTATCTATCTATCTATCTATCTATCTATCTATCTATCATCTATCTATCATCATCATCTATCTATCTATCTATCTATCTGTCTATCTGTGTGTGTAATGGAGTGTGGGTTGGACAAATGTAAAAGAGAAGGTTGGACAAGAAATAACATCACAAATCTTTTTTTTAAAACAACATATCTTTATTTAGCTTACAAAAATGCATACAAATCCGCATGAAAAACGGGCATGAAAATCTGCATCAAAAACGCATAAAAAACGCACCTGCGTTTTCTGCCAAGAGGTGCGGATTCTGTGCAGAAAATTCCACAGGCTAATCTGCAACGTGTGCACATACCCTTAAAATCTCCGATTCATGAGCCTCCTGTTGTGCAGGGAATTTGAGAGAGGTCAATATAAAGGAATCTGGAGGAATTCAACAAAATTCCAGCTTCAACTCAGATGACACTAGGCTCACAGCCCAGGGATTGGATGTAATCTCTTCCCACCTTTGGACAAAGAATCTTAACCTGCCACCCACCGGAGGGTCCGGGCTAGTAGAACTTGTTTCCGCTCTTGGTGGAAGATCTACTAAAAAGGGCACCTTTTGTTTGGTCTCCCTAGTATCCCACCGATCCTGGTTCCTATAGAACCTCCTCCTACTGAATAATAATAATAATTTAATTTCTATAGCGTCAACATGTTCCGCAGCACTTTACATTATAGAGGGGACTTGTACAGACAATAGATATTACAGCATAACAAACACAGATCAAAGTAGATACCAAGAGGAATGAGGGCCCTGCTCGCAAGCTTACAATCTATAAGGAAAAAGGGGAGACACAAAAGGTGGATGGTACTGAATGGCTGCTTCTTGAAGGCCCTCCTGTAGGACAGAACAAATTGGTTAGGGAACCCCTTCTTCTTTTCCCCTGCCTTGGTAAGGATGTCATCGAGCACTTTGCCAAACAGGTTCTCACCCTGGCATGAAATTACGCACAACTTAGATTTAGATTGAACATCCCCCTTCAAGCCCTTTAGCCATAAGGCAAGGGAGCAGCATTTGCCAGCTCGGCTGATCTAGCAGCCAGGCCTAGGGAGTCTGCAGAAGCATCCGCTAAATATGCAGTAGCTCCCCTGATCAATGGGATAGAAGACAATAATTTTTCTCTAGAAACTCCCTTCATGATTTTCTCCTCCAACTGAATAACCCAGACCAACATTGATCTTGCTGTACATGTGCCAGAAATAGCCGGTTTAAAGGCCCCAGTACAGGATTCCCATGACCTCTTAAGGAGCACCTCTACTTTGCGGTCTAGGGGGTCAAATAGAGTCCCGGAGTCCTCTACGGGCAGGGCGGAATGTTTTGAAGTCGAAGCCACCGCCATGTCCACCTTAGGAACTTTGGACCAAGATGACAAATCCTCATCATCAAAAGGATACCTTCTTTTGGAAGATGAAGAGAGGAATCCTCGCTGCCCCTGCTTTTCCCACTCTTCCTGACCAAGTCTTTCACCACTGTGATCATCAGAAATGTCCTCCTGTTTTTTTGCGAGAGGCCCGCAAACATGATCTCTTGCGTGGATCTTGCCTCTTTTGCCTCTGAAATCCCCATCATACCTGTAACCAACTTTACAAGGTTGTCAATACTCTCTACGGGGAAACAGGGATGTCCTTCCTCATCAGACGATGATGCTGAATGAGAGGAACCAGTGGACCTAACCCAGAAGAGGGGCTAGAGATGGGGGTAGCACTCTTTGCACTGGTCCTATGTTTCTTAGCTTTGCCCAAGCTTTAAAGGGATTGAAGCTCCTCCCTAATCATTGCTCGTATATCCGCGGACCTGACGGATGATTGCTCCTCTATAGTCCGGCTGATACAATTTTGACACAGTCTCGAAACATAGAAGTCAGGAAGGGGCTGCGAGCACAAGGCACATTCTCTGTTTAGTCTTTCTAGCTTTTTTAGCCTAAAGGGGTCATACAGAAAGAAGGGGTAATCTGCTTAATAGGCAGAGTCATGTAACACTCACCCAGTGAAGCTTGTCAATATGGTACCGGTTCTGGAGGTTGAGGCACAGCATGAGTTGTAGGCTCCATGGACTTCTTGCATCGTACACTATTTTCAGTAGAGTCGCCCTCTTGGGAGAGCCCACTGTTGCTCTTCGACTTGCCGTGAATCTGCACTTCCACCACCTGTGGGTACACCTCAGAATCTCTTGGAGAGGACATCTTTGGAGCACACCAACAGCAGGAGGCAGTCGGATTTTTTACATACCACCATTGATCCACCTCCAGCTTGAGACACACCTTCCTGGTCCCCTGGAAGTGATCCCCAGGCACTTTCGGGCCAGGAGCGATGACTGACCATTGTGCATGCGTGGGCCCGAAACCCGGAAGCAAGGCACAGTGGAGGAGCAGGGTGACCGAAGCCCGCACCCCACTCCCCCAGGCAGAGTGCCGGCCGTTTCGACCACACCGCACTCCGACGTGAGCCAGGGCGGCCCCTCCCGGACCTTGGCCTCACGCCATCCACCGACAGACGAGGGCGAGAGACTGACCGTCAGGGCTCCCCCGACGCTGCTTCTTGTCCCGCAGGCCGTGCCATTCTCACAGACCCCGCACAGGCGGGCTGACCTCATTTCCGGCCGTCAGCTGTTACAGCACGAGGAGGTAATAGTCGTTCGGGAGGACAGAACCAGCGGCGGCACATCCAGCGCTCCATGCAGTACCCGGCTCTCACGCCAAGACATGATGATCCCAGATCCTTCCTGTTTCACTCTCACATGCTGCCGCTCCATGCCGGGTACTGTATGCAGCGCTCATCTGTCCACCGGGGGAGGGATTGTTTACAGCCAGAGAGTGACGCAGGCAGGGTTTAGGCACTGCACTGTGCCAGCCATTTGTTTCCACATCATCCTCAGTGCTGGCACAGTGTAGCGCCTAAGCCCTGCCTGCGTCGCTCTCTGGCTGTAAACAATCAGTGTCTCACTTGGCTGTGGTATGCAATATGCCTCAGGACTGAGAGATAGTATACCAGTGGTATCTCTCAGTCCTGAAGCTCCTGATTCAGTAGTGTAGAGATCCAGTCATGAAGCTGACTGACAGCAATTGGCACCATGTCGATGGGTCAGTAGGATTCCTCTGTAAGGCCGGGTTCACATTGAGTCAATGGCAATGCACTGACGGCATCCGTTACATAGCGGCACTAACGCTATGTAACGGATGTGTTAGCGCACCCATAGACAGCAATTATGTAGCGCATCGCTAACGCATGTTGTTATGTTATGGTAGCTGAGGAGGCAGGAGCAAAAAACCGCATAGGCAGCCTAACACCAGAGAGGTTGGAAACTAATAGGTTGCAGACCCCTAAACTAATCGCACAACTAGAAGCAGCCGTGGTCCTACGGTGGTCCTAGATGCCTCGGCACAGCCGGAGAGATAGCTATCCCTGAAGACGGAAAGAGGAAAGCTAACTGCCCCGGAGTAGACCCCAAAAGAGTAGGAAGCCCCCAAACATATAATGGCGGTTAGACAAGATGAAAATACGAACACAGACAGAAAATAGATTGAGCAAATGCAGGGGGCCCAAAACTGTCTAGATAGGACAACACAGGAGAGATTACTTTCTGCAACCCAGAAAAACCCTAGGAAAAACTCCAACACTTCTGAATCCAAAAACACTGAGACCACACGGTCTCAACCACCTATATCAGATCTCTGGTGTGGACACGTAGCTACCCAGCAGAAAAATATCACAAGAACTGAGCAAATGAACAAATACAAAAAACGAATGGAGACCAGCCAAAGCCCCCCATAGGGGACCCGGCTGAAGACAAAAAGCCATGCAGCAAAAAGCAAGGAATTCAAACCACAGTAAAAAAAAACTGAAAGAGACTTATCTGAACACAAGCAGGAGACAGCAGAAAAGCAAGCTGAATTCCAACCTAGACCAGGAAGAACAATTGATCACCGGCGAGGATCATGGGAGATCAGCTCACTTATATCAGGCCAGTCAGTACCACCTGACAGCCACTCGTTATCTGCAGGTGTAGGACTCTTGGTATTCAACATAGGTTCAATACCCTCAGCAACCACCAGAGGGAGCTTCAGCTCCGAAGTCATCTCCAAAACGTTCACAACAGCATGTCATATTTGGCATGTGTTAGTGATGTGCCGTCATTCTGTGATGGACCCTCGGACGCGGTCTGCAGCATTAGGCTAGGTTCACATTGCGTTAGTGCAGTCTGCTCAACGTATGCATTAAACGGACTGCGCTAACGCAAGTGCCTTTTAGAGATCGCGTTATGTGATCGTGCTAGAGGTGATGGACCCCCGAATGCTGCAGACCGCATCCGAGGGTCTGTCACAGAATGACAGCACATCACTAACACATGCCAAATATGACATGCATTAACGATGCGCTACATAATTGCAGTCTATGGGTGCGCTAACGCATCCGTTACATAGCGTTAGTGCCGCTATGTAACGGATGCCGTCGGCGTATTGCCATTGACGCAATGTTAACCCGGCCTTCGGGGTCCGTCACCGCTAGCGCAGATGGAGCATCTGCGCTAGCGCGATCGCATAACGCGATCTTTAAAAGGCACTTGCGTTAGCGCAGTCCGTTTAACGCATACGTTGAGCGGACTGTACTAATGCAATGTGAACCACCTAACCTAAGATAGAGTAGAATTATGTCTATCTGCTTCTTTCTCCAATGAAGACTTTCCTATATATACAGTGTTGATGTAGTGTACTGGGAATATATATATAGTGTATAGTGTACAGGCTATATATGTACAGTGTACATGTAGTGTACGAGGTATATACAATGTATAATTGCATTGTGTACAGGGTATACAGTGTACACTGTATAAATATGTAGTGTATAGTGTGTCAATATATAGTGTGCATATGTACTGTTACACTGGCACATGTTGGGGGCAGTGTATATACTGGCACATGTCGGGGGCCTGCACACTTCCTGTCAGGGCTGTCATGTGCTTCTTTTTGAGCCACTCCTTTGTTGCCTTGGATGTATGTTTGTTGTCATTGTCTTCCTGGAAGACCCAGCCACGACTCATTTTTAATGTCCTGGCGGAGGGAAGGAGGTTGTCAGTCAGGATTTTACGGTACGCTCCATCCATTCTTGGGTGTGGTTGGGGCGTGGATATGGGTGTGACTAGTGAAATGGGCGTGGTTTGGGGCGTGGTCTAAAATTTGCCTTTGTCCCTCTTTCCCTTCTTCATAGGTTGGGAGGTATGCTACAATGGTTTATCTTATTCTACCTAATGTGTATGGCTACCTTAAGATTCTCCATGACTTATTAGCTTTGTTTATTTTTTTTTATACCTATTAAGGTGAATGCCCACGCTCAGGAAATAGCAGCGCTTTGGACACAGCGTATTTTCGATGCATCCAAAACTCTGCGATCCACTCACGCAGGTAAATGTGTTCACTGAACAATGCAAATTTACCGCTTCCAATACATTTCCATGGAAATTTCTGTTGTGGAAAGTAGCGTCTCTGTAACAGAAATTGACATGCTGCAGGTGAATTTACACAGCTGTAAGGGGTTGAAGGTTTTACCCCTTAAGCTCCCTATGCTGCTAATGTATCATATGTATATTTCGTTGTTATGTGATTTTGTTATAATGCTGTATTTAATATGTGTATATATATTGATATGTACTTTTTAGTGTAGTAATGTTCATGGGCCTCAAGATGGGGCACTGTAGTGTATATAGTACAATAGAGGGTTTAGTGGGAATGTAGATAGTTAATGTAGGAGGGGCCACTTAGTGTAAAGGAGAGGAGCTTCCTGGATTAGTGCAGTGGGGGCGAGTACGCCCATAGAGCTCGGGTGGCCTCTGGCCCGGGCAAGTTAGATACCCCACAATGTTAGTTATAAGTGAGTGCCCAGTCATCCAGGAGGTGGGGAACAGAAGCATACAACTACAAAAGAGGAAGTAAAGTTACAGCTAGAGGGGAAACTGCACAGGAGTACACGGCAGGACAGACGGGCGGTTCACTCATCAGTGCCTAGCATGATTTTTCCGCACCGAATCCGCACCTCTTGGCAGGAAACGCATGTCTTTTTTTGACGCGGTTTTGACGCGGTTTTTCATGCTTTTTCTCATGCGTATTTGACAGCTAAATAAAGATATGTTGCTTAACAAAAAAAAAAGATTTGTGATGTCATTTCTTGTCCAACCTCCTCTTTTACATTTGTCCAACCCACACTCCATTACACACACACAGATAGAGATAGATAGATAGATAGATAGATAGATAGATAGATAGATAGATTAGATAGATAGATAATAGATACCAGTAGATAGATAGATAGATAGATAGATAGATAGATAGATAGATAGATAGATAGATAGATAGATAGATAGATAGATAGATAGAAAATACATAGATAGATGGATAATAGATAGTTAGAAATATATATAGAAAGGTACAGTCAGGGCCAGAAATATTTGGACAGTGACACAATTTTCGCGAGTTGGGCTCTGCATGCCACCACATTGGATTTGAAATGAAACCTCTACAACAGAATTCAAGTGCAGATTGTAACGTTTAATTTGAAGGGTTGAACAAAAATATGTGTTAGAAAATGTAGGAATTGTACACATTTCTTTACAAACACTCCACATTTTAGGAGGTCAAAAGTAATTGGACAAATAAACATAACCCAAACAAAATATTTTTATTTTCAAAATTTTGTGGCGAATCCTTTGGAGGCAATCACTGCCTTAAGTCTGGAACCCATGGACATCACCAAACGCTGGGTTTCCTCCTTCTTAATGCTTTGCCAGGCCTTTACAGCCGCAGCCTTCAGGTCTTGCTTGTTTGTGGGTCTTTCCCTCTTAAGTCTGGATTTGAGCAAGTGAAATGCATGCTCAATTGGGTTAAGATCTGGTGATTGACTTGGCCATTGAAGAATGTTCCAATTTTTTGCACTCATGAACTCCTGTGTAGCTTTGGCTGTATGCTTGGGGTCATTATCCATCTGTACTATGAAGCGCCGTCCAATCAAGTTTGCAGCATTTGGCTGAATCTGGGCTGAAAGTATATCCCAGTACACTTCAGAATTCATCCGGCTACTCTTGTCTGCTGTTATGTCATCAATAAACACAAGTGACCCAGTGCCATTGAAAGCCATGCATGGCCATGCCATCACGTTGCCTCCACCATGTTTTACAGAGGATGTGGTGTGCCTTGGATCATGTGCCATTCCCTTTCTTCTCCAAACTTTTGGCTTCCCATCATTCTGGTACAGGTTGATCTTTGTCTCATCTGTCCATAGAATACTTTTCCAGAACTGAGCTGGCTTCTGGAGGTGTTTTTCAGCAAATTTAACTCTGGCCTGTCTATTTTTGGAATTGATGAATGGTTTGCATCTAGATGTGAACCCTTTGTATTTACTTTCATGGAGTCTTCTCTTTACTGTTGACTTAGAGACAGATACACCTACTTCACTGAGAGTGTTCTGGACTTCAGTTGATGTTGTGAACGGGTTCTTCTTCACCAAAGAAAGTATGCGGCGATCATCCACCACTGTTGTCTTCCGTGGGCTCCCAGGTCTTTTTGGATTGATGAGTTCACCAGTGCTTTCTTTCTTTCTCAGGATGTACCAAATTGTAGATTTTGCCACTTCTAATGTTGTAGCAATTTCTTGGATGGGTTTTTTTCTGTTCTTGCAGCTTAAGGATGGCTTGTTTCACCTGCATGGAGAGCTCCTGTGACCACATGTTTCCTTCACAGCAAAACCTTCCAAATGCAAACACCACACCTCAAATCAACTCCGGCCCTTTCATCTGCTTAATTGAGAATGACATAACAAAGGGATTGCCCACACCTGTCCATAAAATAGCCTTGGAGTCATTTGTCCAATTACTTTTGGTCCCTTTAAAAACAGGGTGGCACATGTTAAGGAGCTGAAACTCCTAAACCCTTCATACAATTTTAATGTGGATACCCTCAAATGAAAGCTGAAAGTCTGAACTTCAACTGCATCTGATTTGTTTTGTTTCAAATTCATTGTGGTAATGTCTAGAACCAAAATTAGATAAATGTTGTCTCTGTCCAAATATTTATGGACCTAACTGTAGATATATAGATAGACAGGAAGATATATAGGTAGATAGATAGATAAAATGGTACATAAATAGCTAAAGACACACGCTTCCCTACACACAAAATCTTCACGCAATAGTTAATAAAAAAAAAATAGGAAAAAAAATGGCGTGGGCTCCCGCGCAATTTTCTGCGCCAGAGGGGGAAAGCCGACAGCCGGGGCCAATATTTCTAGCCTAGGAAGGGGTTAATACCCATGGATCTTCCCAGGCTATGAATATCAGCCCGCAGCTAGCCTTCACTGGCTATTAAAATAGGGGGACCCCCCAAAAAAATGACGTGGGGTCCCCCTATAATTTATAGCCAGAAAGGCTACGCAGACAGCTGCGGGCTGATATTCATAGCCTAGGAAGGGGCCATGGATATTGACGCCCCCCCTGGCTAAAAATACCAGCACCCAGCCGCCCCAGAATTGTCGCATCTGTACGATGCGCCAATTCTGGCACTTAGCCCCTCTCTTCCCACTCCCCTGTAGTGGTGGGATATGGGGTAATAAGGGGTTAATATCACCTTGCTATTGTAAGGTGATATTAAACCCGGTTAATAATAGAGAGGCGTCAATAAGACGCCTATCCATTATTAATTTTATATTGATAAAGGGTTAAAAAAAACAACACACGCATAAGAATTAATTATTTTAATGAAATAAAACACAACACGGTTTTCATATCTTTATTATACGCTCAGATCCAAGCGACGCCCTCGATCTCCTGTAATAAAACGTAAAAAAATAAAACAACCGTATACTCCCTGTCTGACGCAGTCCAATTAATAACGAGTGTCCCACGACGGTCTCCCCTATAGAACAGTGACATCAGGTGATGCCACTGCTCTGTAGGGCCTCCCAGTGATGCACTGACAGGAGACAATGGCTCCTGCAGTGCATCACTCAGGTTACCTGAGTTCATTCTCTCACTTTATGGCAATGCTGCGTGGGAATTTTCTCACCCAGCATTGCCGTGAGAGAATGAATGGAAGTGACGTCATCTCTCTCCCGGCGGCAGAGCGGTACACAGATCGATGGCGTCGGGGAATAGGCGAGTATGTGCTCAATGTTATGTGTTGTATGTCATTGTATGTTCTGTATGTCATGTGTATGTTATATGTTGTATGTAATGTATGTGTTTTTTTTTTTTACATTTAGCACATTAGCCGGATGATGGGACTACTACTGTACCATCATTGGCTAATGTGTCAGTCACTGTCACTGTAGCAGGCATAGCCCGATGGGACTTGTAGTCCCATCCGACGATGCCTGCATATACAGGTCACGCACACAGCCCCGCACACCGCCGCACATACACAGATCACGCACACAGCCCCGCACACCGCCGCACATACACCTATCATGCACACAGCCCCGCACACATACCGATCACGCACACAGGCCCGCACAACGCTGCACATACACCGAACCTGCACACCGCCGCACATACACCGATCCCGCACACAGCCCCGTACAACGCTGCACATACACCGATCCCGCAAACAGGCCCATACACCGATCACGCAGACACCGGCACACAATCACCGCTAACACACATAGCGCCGCACACTATACACGCCCACGCACCACCCACACACATAGCGCCGCACACTATACACGCCCACGCACCACCCACACACAGCGCCGCACACTATACACGCCCACGCAGCGCCCACACACATAGCGCCGCACACTATACACGCCCACGCACCGCCCACACACTTCCCTCCTCCCGAACTGCAGCGGTTTCACCCGCAGCAAAACCGCAGATCTTTTTTAGACCTGCGGTTTTGCTGCGGAAGTGCCCGACTCAATGCAAGTCAATGGGCGCAGAAACGCTGCAGTTCCGCACAAAGAATTGACATGCTGCGGAAAATAAAATGCGGCAAAACCACGCGTTTTTTTCCGCAGCATGTGCACAGCAGACCTGCGGTTCCCATTGGATTACATTGCATGTGCACTGTGCTGCGGGTTTGATGTGTTTCCGCACGTTGAAAAACACAGCGGAAACGCATCTAAA
Organism: Oophaga sylvatica; assembly: GCA_033576555.1. Lineage (NCBI taxonomy): Eukaryota > Metazoa > Chordata > Amphibia > Anura > Dendrobatidae > Oophaga > Oophaga sylvatica. The sequence goes on from JARQOD010000001.1 coordinate 730,962,831, forward strand.
AACGCAACGTGTGCACAGGGCCTTAGTATTTGATGTGAATCAAACTTATATAGAATATTCAGAAATTCACTAAATCCAGCAAATTAAAACTACTCGCAATTCAATTTATGCGAGTCACCAAATATGTCTGTGGCTTCAGAAGGTTGTATGAGCCACAGAAGGCTCACTTTACTTTGAGTTCGGTTGGGCGAGCTTCTCCATACTGCCTTGTAGCTATCACATCACAATGTATACCACAGTAAATCAGGAGGGACTATTGTAGCCCATATAAAAACAGAGGCAGGGAATGCAGATGTCAATTTGGAATGATTCAGGATAGTAAGAGGACATTACAGCTCATAGCTTTACATTAGAGAAAAGGAAAGAAAGCCCTAAAACATTTAACAAATTCAACAGAATTTCCCAATCCGTTTTCCCATTTGCCAAATATAAAGAGGTCACTTTGACATTACTAAGGCTGTATTCGCATTGAGGAGGACTTGTTATAGCTTTTGCTCTTTTTTTATTTGTACTGATCCCAAGTATTCAATTATTTTTTTAACCCCTTCAACCCTAAGACATTTTACGTTTTTGCAGTGGGTTCTGTTTTTTGCTCACCTTTTTCCCAGAGCCATAACTTTTTATTTTTCCTTCAATATGGCCGTGTGAGGGATCTTTTTGGCGGAACGAGTTGTACTTTTGAACTACACCATTGATTTTACCATATAATGTACTGGAACACGGAAAAAAAATCTAAGTGAGGTGAAATTGCAAAAAAAGTGCAATTCCACAATTTTTTTTAGGTTTTAGTTTTTACCATGTTCGCCAAATGCTAAAACTAACCTGCCATTATGATTATCCAGGTTATTATGAGTTCGTAGATACCAAACATGTCTAGGTTCTTTTTTTTTTAAAGTGGTGAAAAAAAATCCAAAGCTTGTTTTTTTTTTTTTAAAAAGGCGCCATTTTCCAAGACCCATAGCGTCAACAGTTTTTGGGATCTGTGGCTGGGTGAGGGTTTATTTTTTACACACCAAACTGACATTTTTATTGATACCATTTTAGTATAGGTATGATGTTTTGATGATCTGTTATTGTATTTTATTGTAATGTTGTGAAGACCAAAAAAAGTGATCTAGCGTTTCGATTTTTTTCTCATTATACCGTTTACCGGCAAGAATGGGGTGGTTTGAACTTTTATATTTTTAAAAGTTTTTAAATAGTTTTAAAAACTTTTTTTCTTCACTTTTTACATTCTTCAATAGTCTCCATGGGAGACGTGGAGCTGCTGAGCTGTGTAGTAGAAATGCTCATCTGCTATGAACAGGCTGCGCTCATAGCAGATCGGCAATGACAACCGCTGGGGTCACCTGCAGACCCAAGGTTGTCATGCCAACCCACCGGCGCCCTGCAATCATGTGACAAGGGGGCGCCGATGGGGGTGGTTTGTGACACACTTCCAGCTTGTGCATGTTAGGTGCTGCTGTCAGAGATTGACAGAGGCATTTGATATGTTAACAGCCGCGGGTGGATCACAATTCTCCCTCTGCTGTTAGGGGCACATGTCAGCTGATCAAATCAGCTGTTATATGCTGGAAAGGATATGGACTCAGCAAAGAAGCCTACATCAAAGGGGGAGACACGACATGTGTGAAGTGGTTAAAGATATGGACCTTTTTATTTATTGATATTTATGGTCTTTACAAGCGGGAGTGACTCATAGAATTCACTTCAGGCAAATCTTTAGGCTCTGCATCTTTACCCAGAGTATTGACTCCTTGGGAAATAAAAAAGTAGCACCAAATAAAAAGCTTCATATTTCCGGAACTGTATAGCATATTTGAAAAATAATCAAAAAGTGGAGTATTAAGTGGAACAATGGGTATAACATAACAGTAAAAACCTGCTACTTTTGATCTTGTTACAGGTCCTCTTCAAAGAACTTAAAAGGGATTAGATACAGTCCTAGGAGACTTTAGAGTGTTGTGAACGTATTTTCTGAGCAATTGCAGTATTTGTAATTTGCTGTGAATTGAAATTTTGGGAAAAATTAGCTGAAGCTGGCAAAATTTAAATTGCAAAAGATTCACTCTTAGCTAGTCCAACTCATTTCAATTAACTATTTGGCCAGAAATAAACTGCATGTTATTTGAGACAGTAGTAATACTTTAGTGGTATGATTACATAATACTTAAGTAAAATATTCATACAGCAAAACAAAAGAAGTTAAACCAGTAATAGTAAAGACGTACAGCTAAATGTGTCATTTAAAGATTTGCTAAAGCTGTACAGTGTAATTTGGCGCCCACACAGGGCATTTGACCAGAGAGGGCTCCACCTACAGCTTAATGAATAGCACACACACAGTGAGTCAAAATGCTACCTGCTTCACCTACTGGTTAGCTATTTATATTCCTATAACATAGGTCACTACTGATAATCTGCTAAATAAGGGTTGGTGTGAATAGTACTTTATACCCTCCACCACAGCAAACATATTTAATCTTCATGTTTTAAGCTCTCAGTGAGGATTCTATTTTTTTCCTCTTCCTATATTTATGTAGTTTCCCAGAATTGTGCAGCACTTTAGAACAGGCTGTCACTATACAAATATAAAACCATTGTACTCAGTCCGCAGGATAAAATCCAGGCAGAAGTTTGCCATCCCTTGATTTTACAAACATTTAACTGATTTTAGCTCTTTTTTGATTGCTACTAACACACGTCCTTTCTCCATCAAACAGTTTTGGTGACGGAAAAGTGTACTTAAAACAAAACCTAGAAATGATTGTAAAAGATTTAGCAAAGCCAACGGTTTGCAAGTCATCAAAAATGTCTGCAATAAAAAATAGATTTTCCTTAGTTCATCACTGTGAAGGACACCCAGTTCCTTCCACGTCACCAATGTGACGTAACTACACTGTCACAGCTCTCCGGCGCCCCCTTTGTCTCCCAGGTCAGTAAGGGAACTGCACCTAGAGCAAATGGCCGCCAGGGAGGATGTCCTGTTACCCACTGGGTATTCAAAGATTCGTAATCAGAGTAAAAGCATCAGCCCAAAATTAATTTTATGGTTTAATTGCCTTAAGGGCGCACTAGATACCTACAGAAATATACAGTAAGCTATACAACGGAATCACAGTAGATTTGCAGTCAGAGTAAAATATAACAATAATGGTACAAGGCTTAGAAGTATTAAGCTAGAGGTCAATTTTACCAGACTGTAGGTTGCATGTGGATGCCATGAGCTCTGCGGTCCACAGGTAAGAATGTTAGTTGCCGGACAGTCCCCAAAACGTGTGCCGCTGCTCCCTTGGCAGATCTGTCCCCTGTTCCTTCTTAGCATTATCGTCTTGTTCTTCTGTGAGAATCAGAGCGTCTGCCATGCACTCACAGTTCTTAAACCTGCTAGGTTCCTCCCCTCGGTGTCAGAGGGTGGGCTAATAATCTCCACCCTTTAGCTACCTGCAGAATTTATTACCAATATCTAAGAAAGGGGGTAACTTTCTCCAGGACGATCGGATCAGGACACGAGCGGTACCAGTGAATGCAGTTTGTTTTGCCTGTCTCGTGGAGAACAAACATGGCCTGATTGGCCCTCCACAGCAACCCAATCTCTATATCTCAGGTCCCCGAGCCATCACCGACTCGGGAGTCGCACTGTCAGATGCGCGAGGTCCGCAAGATCATGCAGATATTTTTTATGAGTCTGGACCTCGAAAGGCGTGCTCATAATCCATAATCCGAGAATGTAGTCGGAGTGGCTGGGAGAGACAATGGATGTGTATTTCTGTGTCTAGCTGACATGTATAATCTAATTGAAGCCCCCAGGCTTCTCCAGGCCCCATGCTGGCGTGGCTCCATACTAAAGCTTTGAAGTCCTGTTTTGGCCTTATCTCATTATCATACTAAAGGACCTTGCTATTCAATATTCGAGCACTAAATCCTGTCTTCTTCAATATGCCCACAGGCCATAGGGGCTAGGAGCAGTTAGCTGCCTGTGGCTCTGTGAACTCAGACAAAATGGCACCTGGGACAGGCCAAGCTCAGACATGAGTGGAGCATTATGCCCCATATCCAAGATGGTGGCTGTTCCTTCATCACACCTCCCTGCTTTAGAGGGCGCTAGGGAGTATCACATTCCTGTGTTCCCCCATGCGCCCTTCCGCACCCTCTCATTGCTGGTACAACCCATCAGTGTTACCATGGTCCCTGCCTCTTGTGGCGAATGGTGAAGTGATACTGCTGGAGAGCGAGGCTCCAGCGTAGCAACCTCCCATTCATCCCAGAGACCATGTGTAACCAGCTGAGGGGGTTGCGGTCTGTTTCCACGGTGAATTGGCGTCCGTACAAGTATGGCTGCAGACGCTGCAGGGCCCACACAATTGCCAGACATTCCTTCTCCATCGTGGAATAGGCAACTACTCTCGGCAGGAGCTTCCGGCTCAGGTACAAAACGGGTGTTCATGGCCCGTAGTGTCGACCTGGCTGAGTACAGCACCGAGGCCCAAGTCGCTGGCGTCGGTCTGCACTAAGAACGGCCACGTGAAGTCGGCTGCCTGTAGTACAGGAGAACTAGAAAGGGCAGTCTTGAGCGCCTGGAAAGCTGTCTCGCAGGCGACTGTCCAGTCGACTGCGACGGGCAGCTTTTTCTTGGTGAGGTCCGTCAGGGGCTTGGCCAGGGCACTATAGTGTGGAACAAACCTCCTATAGTACCCAGCAGTCTCCAAGAAGGACATCACCTGCTTCTTGGTCCTGGGGGTGGGCCAGGATGCGATGGCATCCACCTTCCTGGGCTCTGGCTTCAGAGCTCCCCACCTACCCAGTGTCCCAGGTAGTGGACCTCACTCATACCCAGCTGGCATTTTTCTGGCTTAATGGTCAAGCCTACTCGCTGGATCCGCCCTAGCACCTGCGCCAGGTGCTCTAGGTTATCCTCCCAGGTGGGACTGAAGATGGCAATGTCATCCAGGTACGCGGTCGCGTATCCTTCCAGTCCCTCGAGCAGCGTGTTGACCATCCGCTGAAAAGTGTCATGGGCATTCTTTATGCCGAACGGCATCACCGTGGACTCGTACAGTCCGAATGGGGTGATAAAGGCAGAGCGTTCCTGTGCCCCAGGGGTCAGGGGAATCTGCCAATACCCCCTGCTCAGATCCATGATGGTCAGGTACCTGGCCCCGGCCAGCTGATCGAGCAGGTCATCGATGCGCGGCATTGGGTATGCATCGGTGACCGTCACAGCGTTGAGCCCCCTTTAGTCCACGCAGAACCGTGTAGTTTGGTTCTTTTTAGGGACGGGGACTACAGGTGAAGCCCACGCGCTGTTGGATGCTTGAATCACCCCCAGCTTCAGCATCTCGTCTATCTCTTGGCGCATTTGCTGCTGCACCTCAAGAGAGACCCGATATGCTGAACGCCGGATCAGGGGGTGATTGCCAGTGTCCACGTCATGGACGGCTGCCTCAGTCCTTCCGGGCAGGCTGCTGAAGAGCTCCCGAAAGGGGTGTAAGGTGACCCCCAGCTTGGAACGTTGGTCCTCCGAGAGCTGGTGGCCAACCCCCACATCTTCGATGGATCCACCCGCCTTGGTTTGGGTGAGCAGATCCAGGAGGGTTTCTGCCTCTCCTTCCTCGGGAAGGTTGCACACTGGGTGGGCACAAGCCTCAAGCTCATGATGGGCCTTCATCATGTTCACGTGGAAGGCCTTCCTCCTTCCACGGGTGTGGTCCAGGGTGACCAGATAGGTGACGGCGTTGAGCTGCTGGTGCACGAGGTATGGACCCTCCCAGGCTGCCTGAAGCTTGTTTTGAGGTACAGGGACCAGTACCCACACCTTTTGACACACCTGGTAGGTCCGCTCACAAGCATTCTGGTCATACCACCACTTCTGGTCAGCCTGGGCTTGGGCCATATTGTCATGCACCAGCCGTGTCAAGGCCATCATTCGGTCCCGGAAGCCCACGACATACTCAATGACCGACACTCCAGGGGTGGCCAAATCCCCTTCCAATGCTTCTTTCACCAGAGCAAGTGGCCCCTGTACACGTCGCCCGTACAGGAGCTCAAAGGGGGAGAACCCCGTTGAGGCCTGTGGGACCTCCCGGTAGGCAAACAGCAGGTGTGGGAGATAACGCTCCCAGTCTCTCCCGTGGGAGTTGACCAACATCTTCACCATCTGCTTTAAGGTGCCATTGAACCGCTCACACAGGCCATTGGTCTGTGGGTGATATGGGCTGGCTTCCAGATGTTGCACCTGTATCTGCTTACAGAGAGACTCCATCAGCTGTGACATGAACTGGGTCCCTCGGTCGGTGAGCATTTCCTGGGAAACCCCACTCTGGAGAAAATCTCCAGTAAGGCAGTGGCCACTTTCTTGGCCCGAATGGACGACAAAGCTACCGCCTCCGGATACCGGGTGGCATAGTCCACTACCGTTAGTATGAAGCATTTCCCAGAGTGGCTGGGAGTGGACAGAGATCCAATGAGATCCACAGCCACCCTCGAGAAAGGCTCTTCGATGATGGGCCATTGGGTTACCATTGGGGCTTTGGGGCGCCGCCCCGCCTTCCCCACCTTCTGTCAGGTGTCACACGAACGGCAGTATGCAGTCACCTCGGTCCTCATTCCAGGCCAGTAGAAATGCTGAGCTAGCCTGGACCTGGTTTTAGCGATCCCTAGGTGTCCGGCCATGGGAATCTCGTGTGCGATCCGCAACAATTCCGCCCTGAACGGATAGGGTACCACTAACTGTCGGTCCCTGGGCCACGCCTCCCTGGGACACTAGCTGCCCCAAATCGGTCCCAAGCAACACATTGGCAGGAATATTTGGCGTTACTCCCACCTCCCGCATTCCCCTCCCGGCGCCCCAGTCCAAAAACACCTTGGCGACGGGCAGCGCCGGTTCAATGCCTCCAATTCCGGAGACAGAAAGGGTTTTCCCAGGTACCAAGTCTTGAGGGGACACCACCTCAGGACGTACCAGGGTTCTTTCAGCGCCTGTGTCCCGCAGTCCCATGACCGCTGAGCGGCCGATGGTGACGGGTTGGTAATTGTCCAGGGACCTCCCACCACCCCTCCCACACATAAAACTGTTATGTTCTGCTACAAGCACTAAGGAAAGAAGGGATATCTGTCCCTACGATAGAACTAAGCTAGATCCCTACGATGTAACGGGGAACCTGATCCTGCGATCAGACCCGCTAAAGTCCTCAGCTAGTCTGTACGAAGACCTATAGATGCGAGGGAGGGATCCCTACAAGAACTAGGGACTGGGAGAAAGATGGACACCTCCTAACAGAAGTTGTAGCAGTAAAAGACAAACAAACAACATAGAACATAGAGGTCCGAAGACCAAGCAAAACTGACTGAGTAAGGTAACAAAGCACCTGGCTAGCTTAAGAGTAGAAATTACAATGAAGTCCAGCAAAGCCAGAAGGGCGGAGCAGGATTAAATAGGCAAAAATGATCATGTGACCAGCAAACTAGAAAAAACCTAACAGGAGAGTTCTAACAGTACCCCCCCTTCTAAGAGGATCCTCCGGATCCCCTATGCCCAGGCTTACTCGAAAACCTCTTGTGAAACGCTCTGACAAGTCTGGACGCAGAAACATCATCCGCCCTCACCCATGAGTTATCCTCGGGTCCGAAACCCTTCCAAGTGATGAGATACTGCAAACTCCCTCTATACCGTCTAGAATTTAGGATGCGGGAAATTTCATATTCCCCGTCCTCCACCACCGGGGGAACAGTGGCAGAGGCGTCTACATCCGACACATCAGCTCTTTTCAACAGAGAAACATGAAACACCGGATTAATCTTCCAGGAGGCAGGAACCTCCAACCTAACAGCAGATTGGTTAACAACCTGAAGCACCTTAAAGGGCCCTACAAACTTGGGACCCAATTTTTTAGAAGGAATCCTCAACCGCAGATTCTTAGAGGACAACCAAACCATGTCACCAATAGCAAACAAAACCTCTTGCCGTTTCCTATCAAAGTACCTTTTAGATTTTCTGTTAGCCTCCTGAAGATTACCACGCACATCCGTCTAAACTCTCTCCAAATCACCGGAAAAATTCTCCTCTTTAGGCACGACCGATACCAATTTGGAGAATGACCCAAACGACGGTCAACAAAAAAAAGGCGAACAACCAGCAGAAGAGGATGTATGGTTGTTAAGAGCAAATTCAGCAAGTGGCAGAAACTCAGACCACCCCTCTTGATTGTCTGCCACAAAACAACGTAAGAACTGCTCAACATCCTGGTTTTTCCTTTCTGTCTGGCCATTAGACTCAGGATGATATCCGGATGAAAACGACAAATGAACTCCCAACCTGTCAAAAGGTGCGCCAAAAACGAGCCATGAACTGAGGTCCCCTATCAGAAACAATGTCAGTAGGAACGCCATGTAGTCTGACAATTTCCTTGACAAAGGCCTTAGCGAGAGTCTTAGCGCAGGGCAGTTTGATGAAAGGAACCAAGTGACATATCTTGCTAAAACGGTCCACGACCACCCAGATGACAGTGAAACCCTCAGAGGGGGGAAGGTCAGTAATAAAGTCCATAGCCAAATGTGTCCAAGATGCACTAGGAACCTCCAGAGGGCAAAGCAACCCCGCAGCAGGAGTATGTGAAGACTTAGATCTAGCACACACAGTGCATTGACGCACCCACTTAATGACTTCCTTCTGCCATCCAGGCCACCAAAAACTGCGACCCACAAGTCTCTTGGTCTCAGAGATTCCAGGATGACCTACCAACCGAGACTCATGACGCTCAACAAACAAATCTCTCCTAAAGGTCCCAGGCACAAACAACCTCCCATGGGGAGTGTTAGATGGGGCATTCTCCTGTGCTTTAAGAATCTCATCTTCCAACACAGAGTCCAAAGCCGCAATCACAACCCCTTCTTGTAAAATGTTCTCCTCCTCCTCAGCATCGACCATGGAGAAAAGCTGCGAGACAAAGCATCGGCTTTAACATTCTTAGTACCTGGGATGTAAGTAACGGAAAAATTAAACCGCGAGAAAAAACAGTGCCCACCTAGCCTGACGGGCATTCAAGCGCTTGGCAGCATCAAGATAGATCAGATTTTTATGATTAGTGAAAACCTGAACGGGAAATTCAGCACCTTCCAAGAGATGACGCCAGTGTTCAAATGCGAGTTTAATAGCCAACAATTCTCGATTACCAATATCGTAATTCAGTTCAGTCTCAGAAAATTTTTTTGAAAAAAAGGCACAGGGATGTACTCCATCCCTGTTTTCCTGAGACAACACCGCGCCGACCCCCACAGAAGAAGCATCAACCTCAACCAAAAATGGTTTAGTCACATCAGGCTGCATAAGGATGGGAGCAGAGCTAAACCTCTCCTTTAGAAACACAAAAGCTTCAATGGCCTCAGTAGTCCACTGAACCGCATTAGCACCTTTCCTGGTGAGATCGGTCAGTGGTTTGACAATAATAGAAAAATTTTTAATGAATTTTCTATAATAATTGGCGAAACCCAAAAACCTCTGTAACGATTTCAAACCAATAGGCCTAGGCCATTCCTGCACAGCTTGAACTTTCACCGGGTCCATCTCAAAACCTTCGCTGGAGATAATGTAGCCCAAAAAAATAATTCTCTGTACAGCGAACTCACATTTCTCTAGCTTAGCAAAAAGCGAATTGTCAATTAATAACTGTAATACCTCACGTACGCTCCGCCAATGAGACTCCAGATCCGGCGAATAAATCAAAATGTCATCCAAATACAAAAACACATTTTTGCCGATCAAAGGTCTAAGGATGTCATTAATAAGATTCTGAAAAAATGCAAGAGCATTGGTAAGACCAAAAGGCATAACAAGATTCTCAAAATGACCCACAGGAGTGTTAAAAGCAGTCTTCCATTCGTCACCCTCCTTCATGCGCAACAAATTGTATGCCCCCGAAGATCAATTTTAGAGAACCACTTGGCCCCCACTAACTGGTTAAACAAATCAGGAATCAATGGCAGTGGGTAAGGATTGCGTACAGTAATTTTATTAATCTCACGAAAGTCCAGAAAAGGACGTAAACCGCCGTCCTTTTTTTTAATAAAAAAAAACCAACAGCCACAGGAGACTTGGAAGGCCTAATGTGACCGGCGGCCAAGCTTGTCTGTATGTATTCCTCCAAAGCCTTTCTCTAAGGAATAGTAAGATTAAATAAACGACTTTTAGGAAGAGTCGCTCCAGGGACAAATTCAATAGTACAATCATAGTCTCTATGGGGAGGTAAAATCTGCGATTCCTTCTCAGAAAAAACTTTCCAAAAATCCTGAATAAGTACAGGTAATTCCCCTTTATCCACAGCAGCAATACGCCTGTTACAACACTTGTCATAACACTTAGGGCTCCAGGACTTAATTTCATTGGTAGACCAATCCAATACAGGATTGTGCAATTTTAACCAGGGTAACCCCAAAACCACCGGAGAAGGCAAATTATTCAATACTACCAAATCCAAATTCTCTCGGTGAACACCATTAATAGTGAGGGGAAATTCACAGACCTTGTGAGTAACATTCTTCAAGGGAGAGCCATCAACAGAAACCATGGCAATAGGGGATGACAAAGGTCTGGGTTTTAATTTAAGTTTTTCCAAGAATCCCCCATCAATCACATTCAGAGTAGAACCACAATCGACAAATACCCGAAATTCCATTAATTCTTCCTGAGCAGCAGTAGTGGCAGAAAGAAAAACACCCTTAGTGTTTAAACAGGCTATACGGGCGGAACTGACCTCTTTTTTTTTTTCTTTGTTCATACGAAGCACACAGTTCTTAATGAAATGGTCAGATTTGCAGCAATAAAAGCACAAACCTTCAGAAAACCTGCGGTCTTTTTCCTGAGAGCGGGGTGCCATCGCTCCAATCTCCATCGGCTCTCTAATGTCAGTACAGACCCTCTCAAGACTTGGAGCTGACATGGCAGAGGATTTACTCTCATTAACCCTTGCACGCAGTCTCCTATCCACTCGTATAGCTAATTGCATAGCCTCCTGAAAGTTACCAGGTATGGGATAAGCAATCAGCAAATCTTTATCCCTTTCACCTAGCCCTGCAAGAAACAAACTTTTCAAAGCTGAATCGTTCCACCCCACCTGAGTAGACCATCGACGGAAGTGAGTACAATATTTTTCCACATTACCTGATCCCTGCCTCAAACGTCTCAATTCTGTCTCAGCTGATGAGACACGATCAGAATCATCATACAATAACCCCAAAGCAGAAGAAAAACTATCCACTGATCTAAAGCATGGATCACAAGGTTGTAGAGAAAAGGCCCATTCCTGAGGTTCTTTGCGCAAAAGTGACATTATGAACCCTATACGCTGTGATTCATCACCAGAGGATCTGGGTCTCAAACGAAAATACAACAAGCAGGCATTTTTAAAAGAAAAAAATCTTGTTGTTCACCAAAAAATAAATCAGGCAAACGTACCTTTGGCTCAATGAAATGTGCTCCAGAACAGCTACTCACGTGTTGCTAGAGCTCGGCCACCTCCAGAAAGAGTCCCTGCAGGCGTTGAGCCAAGTCCTGAACCGACACCATGATGGAAACTGGAAATCTTTCCTTAGAGATATTTTTGGGCTGGACTTACTGTTATGTTCTGCTACAAGCACTAAGGAAAGAAGGGATATCTGTCCCTACGATAGAACTAAGCTAGATCCCTACGATGTAACGGGGAACCTGATCCTGCGATCAGACCCGCCAAAGTCCTCAGCTAGTCTGTACGAAGACCTATAGATGCGAGGGAGGGATCCCTACAAGAACTAGGGACTGGGAGAAAGATGGACACCTCCTAACAGAAGTTGTAGCAGTAAAAGACAAACAAACAACATAGAACATAGAGGTCCGAAGACCAAGCAAAACTGACTGAGTAAGGTAACAAAGCACCTGGCTAGCTTAAGAGTAGAAATTACAATGAAGTCCAGCAAAGCCAGAAGGGTGGAGCAGGATTAAATAGGCAAAAAAGATCATGTGACCAGCAAGCTAGAAAAAACAGGAGAGTTCTAACAAAAACAGTGGATGGTTTCTGGGACAGGGATGGGGCCTTATGGCGCTGGGGACACGCAGCCTTAAAGTGTCCCGGCTGGTTGCAATGATGACAACGCCTGGGTTCTGTTCCTGGCCTGGAGAGGGCAGCAGGGGGGTACACCCCTTGCACTCTTGGGGCTGGGGGGACCCGGGCAGCAGGATTGGGCTTACCCCCTCTTCAGGTGCTGCTGGCAGGCTTCTTCAGCTCAGGCGCCCTGTTGTTGGCATACTCGTCTGCCAGGACGGCTGTAGCAGAAGCCCCCTTTGGTTTCCGGTCACGGAGGAACTGCTGGAGGTCCTCTGGGCAGTTCCACAAGAACTGCTCCGTGACGAACAGTTCCTGGACCTCGTGGCGGGTGGTGAGCTCAAGACCCGAGGTCCAGTGCTCCGCAGCTCTCAGCAGGGCCCGCATGTGGTCGGTCCAGGTGTCCTTTGAACCCCGCTGCATGCTCCGGAACTTCCTGCGGTACGACTCCGGGGTGAGGTTGTAGTGCTGGATCAGGGCCTGCTTGATGCTGTTGTAGTTCTGTTCCTCCCCGGCAGGTAAGTCCCCCAAAACTTCCAGGGACTTACCCCTCAAATGGGGTGTCAGGTACCTTGCCCACTGATCCAGGGCCAGATGGTGTTGGAGGCAGGTTCTCTCAAAGGCCAGCAGAAAGGAATCCAGGTCTCTATCCTTTTCAAGCAAGGGAAAGTCCTCCGCCCGGACCTTGGAAGCCTTGGTCTCCGGTGGGGCTGGAGAGTCCGATGGGAGCCCGTGCTGAGCCATCTCCAGCCGGTGCCGGCGCTCCGTAGCTTCACGGCATTCTGCAGCCTGGAGCACACATTCTGTATGTTAACGCTCCTCTGCTTTCTCTGCCGCCACCAGGAGTCTGTCATGGGCGGCGTCATTACCAGCCTTGAGCTGTGCCATAGCCGCTTGGAAAAGGGCCTCCGATCTGCACAGGCTGGGACGGGCAGGTGGTGGACATTCCACTGCAGGACTGAGCACGGGGTCTGGCTCCTTGGGGAGCCCTGGCTGAGCTCCCCCTCGCCTTCATCGGTATCTGTCACGCTGTCACTGCGTACAGGAGGTCAGGGTCCTATGCTGACCCTAAGCTGGGGCCCTGACTAATCCCTCTACCTGGAGGTACTGTTAATGGTACAGAGGTCCAGGCCGCCAGCGTAACCCTACCTCCTGAGAATCCCTGAACCTCAGTAATCTAGTCCTGAGAAGGACCCCGATCACAACAGTAGGGGACAGGGTAGTAAATGCTTATACACAGTACTAGACGAACGAGACAGTACAAGGGGAAAACCAAAAACCACCTTGCATACAAAAACTCACACCACAATAACAGAGGGAACACAAATGGGTAAGGAGATAAATGATAAAGCGAGGAAGGGAAAAAACCACACCGAGTACACTTCGCTCCAAACTCTTCAATACCACGATCCGCTCTGATGGTCTGTATGAAATGCTTTCACCGACAACTACCCTATCAGACCGGCAGGTATTTGAAGGAGTCCCAATACTGCAGAATTAACTGCAGCTGGGTGAGGCTGGGCCTCGTCTAGCACAGAGAGAGAGAATTAACTCCCTCACTGCCGAAAAACACCAAGCACCAAAAACTCAGCTGCGAGAAGTCAGGCTGTGCAATCGCGACGATCTTCGTGGCGACACACCCGTGACAGTACCCCCCCTTCTACGAGGGGCCTCCGGACCCTCAGGGCCAGGTTTATCCGGGTGAGTCGTGTGGAAGGCCCGAATTAATCGGTCTGCGTTAATATCCGACGCAGGAACCCACATCCTCTCCTCAGGACCATACCCCTTCCAATGAACCAGGTACTGAAGGGACCGGCGATTAAAACGTGAATCGACGACTTTCGATACCTGAAACTCCAAGTTACCATTGACCACCACTGGAGGAGGAGGTAAAGGTGACGGTATCACCAGCGCCACATACCTCTTAAGCAAAGATCTGTGGAACACGTTGTGAATTTTAAACGTAGGGGGGAGGTCAAGATGGAATGCCACCGGATTAATTATAGAACTGATCCTGTAAGGCCCGATGAACCTGGGACCCAGTTTCCAGGAGGGAACCTTAAGTTTTATATTCTTGGTAGACAACCATACCTGATCGTTCACACTTAGGTCCGGACCAGACACTCTCCTCCTATCAGCCATACGTTTGTATCGGTTCCCCATAGTACTCAGATTGTTCAGCACCCCTCTCCACACTGAAGCGAGTGATGACGAAAATCGTTCCTCCTCAGGAACCCCCGAAGAGCCCCCCCTACTGAAAGTACAAAACTGGGGGTGAAAACCATATGCCCCAAAAAACGGGGACTTACCAGTGGACTCGCTCTGCCTATTATTAAGAGCAAACTCCGCCAGAGCTAAGAAAGAAGCCCAGTCCTCCTGGTTCTCTGACACAAAACACCGGAGATATGTCTCCAAGCTCTGGTTCAGACGTTCCGTCTGACCATTGGTCTGAGGATGAAAAGCCGATGAAAATGATAAATGCATCCCCCGCCGTGTACAAAATGCCTTCCAGAATTTGGACACAAACTGAGACCCCGATCCGACACCACATCGGAGGGTACCCCGTGAAGCCTCACAATCTCCCCAATGAACACCTGCGCAAGAGTTTTAGCATTAGGAAGAGCAGGAAGAGCGATAAAATGTGCCATCTTGCTGAACCTGTCCACTACAACGAGTATGACCGTTTTACCCGAAGACGGCGGGAGGTCCGTAATAAAGTCCATAGACAGATGAGTCCAAGGACGCTCCGGAATCTTCAAAGGTAAGAGGGCCCCAGACGGACGGGTCTTAGAGCTCGCACAAACCCCACAGGACGCAACAAAAGTTACCACCTCCCTATGTAAGTTAGGCCACCAAAACCGACGCGAGAGGAGATCCACAGTTGCTTTACTCCCTGGGTGTCCTGCCAAAGCTGAGTTATGGTGTGCCTCGATCACCTTTTGTCACAACTGATCTGGAACAAACAGTCTCCCTGGAGGTCCAACAGGGGCGTCCCCCTGAGCCTCCAATACCTCCTCCTCAAGCTCAGAGCATACTGCCGACACCACCACCCCCTCCTGAAGGATAGGAACCGGGTCATCCGTATTCCCGGCCCCAGGGAAACTACGAGATAAGGCATCCGCCTTTAAATTTTTTGACCCCGGACGATATGTGACAACAAAATTAAACCAGGTAAAAAACAACGACCACCTAGCTTGTCTGGGATTCAGACGTTTTGCGGACTCAAGATATAGCAGGTTCTTGTGATCGGTGATGACGGTGACCTGATGGACTGCCCCCTCCAAAAAATGGCGCCACTCCTCAAAAGCTAACTTAATGGCCAAGAGTTCCCTATTGCCGACATCGTAATTCCTCTCAGCGGACGACAATTTTTTAGAGAAAAAAGCGCACGGATGCCATTTACCAGGGGATGAACCTTGTGATAATACTGCTCCCACCCCTACCTCAGAAGCGTCTACCTCTACAATGAACGGCTGTGACGCATCAGGTTGAATGAGTATGGGTGCCGAGGCAAAACATTTTTTCAAGGAGGAGAATGCTTGACAAGCCTTGTCAGACCACCTAGAAAAATCCGTCCCTTTTTTTGTCATGTCTGTGAGAGGTTTAACCATGGACGAGAAATTACGAATGAATTTCCGGTAATAATTAGCAAACCCCAGGAAACGTTGTAGTGCCTTAAGATTCTCTGGCAGATCCCACTCAAGAACTGCCCGCACTTTCCCAGGGTCCATACGAAAACCGGATGCTGACACTAGGAAGCCTAAAAACTGGAGTTCCTGTACGGCGAACACACACTTTTCCCATTTGGCGTACAGTTTATTATCCCGCAAGATCTGTAAAAACCTGCCTAACATGCTCCTGATGAGACACAAGATCTGGCGAGTAAATTAAGATATCATCCAGATATATGACAACAAACTGTCCCACCAGGCGGCGAAAAATGTCATTAACAAAGTGTTGGAACACCGCCGGAGCATTAGTCAGAACGAATGGCATGACAAGGTTCTCATAATGCCCCTCCGGAGTGTTAAACGCCGTCTTCCACTCATCCCCCTCCTTCATCCTAATCAGATTGTACGCCCCCCTGAGATCCAACTTAGAGAACCATTTGGCGCCCACGATCTGATTGAAGAGATCGGGGATAAGTGGGAGCGGATACGGATCTCGGACCGTAATCCGATTAAGTTCACGGAAATCCAGGCAAGGGCGAAATGATGTCCCTCCTAACTGCATAGGCTCCTCTGGACTGACCAGGGGAACCTCCATATAAGGGGCCCTTGTAGAAGGTGAAGTCATCACAGGGGGCGGAGTTACCCCGCACCTCTCCCGAAGCC
>JARQOD010000001.1:730979335-731072411 GCA_033576555.1 Oophaga sylvatica
CTTGCTAGGTTGCCTGTTGTGGAACCTAGGATTCCCATGCCAGATTTGTTTTTGGGGGATCGAGCCAAGTTTCTGAATTTCAAAAATAATTGTAAATTGTTTTTTGCCTTAAAATCTAAGTCCTCAGGGAACGCAGCGCAGCAGGTTCAAATTGTCATCTCTCTCCTGCGCCGCGATCCTCAGGATTGGGCTTTTTCCCTGACACCTGGGGATCCTGTTTTGAGTGATGTTGATGCATTTTTTCAGGCCTTGGGGTTATTGTACGATGAGCCTAATGTCACTGATCAAGCTGAAAAAGCCTTGTTGGCATTAAATCAGGGGCTTGATGACGCTGAGTTATACTGTCAGAGATTCCGTAGGTGGACAGTCCTGACCAAATGGAATAACGACGCTTTGGCAGCCCTTTTTCGGAAGGGTCTGTCAGATAATGTAAAGGATGTTATGGTGGGATTCCCTGTCCCCTCTGGTCTCAATGATTCTATGTCATTAGCTATTCAAATTGACAGACGTTTACGTGAGCGGAGAAGTATGCGTAGAATAGTGTTGCCTTGTGAACCTGCTTCTGAATCCATGCAGTGTGATAGAGTGGTTTCTGGGGCACAGCGTCATGAGTTTCGAAAGCGCAATGGGTTATGTTTCTACTGTGGTGATGCCTCTCATGCTATTTCAGTCTGCCCTAAGCGGGGAAGACGTTTTGCACGCTCAGTTGTCTTGGGTAGTGTTCAGACTAAGTTTTTATTAACTGTTACTCTGATATGCTCTCTGTCCTCATTTTCTCCTCAGGCTTTCGTTGATTCGGGAGCAGCTATTAACCTGATGGATTTTGATTTTGCTAAACATGGGTTTCCCTTGATACCCCTACGGAAGTCTATTCCCCTACTGGGGATCGATTCTACCCCTTTGGCTGAGAATAAACCTCAGTTCTCTACTCAGGTGATAATGAGGGTTGAACCTGATCATCAGGAGAGCTGCAAATTTTTGGTTCTGTATAATCTGCATGACATTATCGTACTGGGTTTCCCTTGGTTACAGTCTCATAATCCTGTTTTGGATTGGAAATCTGTGTCTGTAACCAGTTGGGGCTGCCAATGTGTTAATACCAACACTCCTGTTTTTTCTGCCTCCCCCAGGCTCAGGATGTTCCTGACTTTTTTGATTGATTTTTCTGATGTGTTTAGCGAAAGTAAATCTTCATCCTTGCCTCCCCATAGGAGCTATGACTGCGCTATTGAATTAGTGCCTGGTAGTAAATTCCCTAAAGGTCGCCTTTTTAACTTGTCTGCACCTGAACATGACGCTATGCGGTCTTATATCAAGGAGTCATTGGAGAAGGGTCATATCAGACCATCCTCTTCACCCTTAGGTGCCGGTTTTTTCTTTGTGGCCAAAAAGGATGGTTCATTAAGACCGTGTATTGATTATCGTCTTTTGAACAATATTACTGTGAAATATCAATATCCGTTACCCTTGATTTCTGACCTGTTTTCCAGGGTGAAAAACGCTACTTGGTTTACCAAGCTTGACCTCAGGGGGGCATATAACCTTATTCGCATTAAGCACGGGGATGAATGGAAGACGGCATTTAATACCCCTGAGGGGCATTTTGAGTACCTTGTGATGCCCTTTGGGCTCACTAATGCTCCTTCTGTCTTCCAGTCCTTCATGAATGACATTTTCAGGGATTTTGTGGATAAATTTCTGATTGTTTATTTGGATGATATCTTGATTTTTTCCAATGACTGGGACTCTCATGTGAAACATGTTCGAACTGTATTCCAGATTTTGAGAGAGAATGCTCTGTATGTGAAGGGATCAAAGTGTCTTTTTGGCGTACAGAGGATCTCATTTTTGGGATTCATTTTGTCCCCATCTGTTATTGAAATGGACCCGGTCAAGGTTCAGGCCATCTGTGATTTGGTCCAACCTACTTCATTAAAGGCTCTTCAAAGATTTTTGGGTTTTGCCAATTTTTATCATAAATTTATTGGTAATTTCTCGGTTATTGTTAAACCATTAACTGATTTGACCAAAAAGGGTTCTGATGTGGTGAATTGGCCTCCTGAGACAGTCTCTGCATTTCAGAAACTTAAGCAGAGATTCACTTCTGCTCCTGTTCTACGGCAGCCTGATGTTTCTCTTCCATTTCAGGTGGAGGTTGATGCCTCTGAAATTGGGGCAGGTGCCGTTTTGTCCCAAAGAGATCCAGAGACCTCTAAAAGTAACCCTTGTGCCTTTTTCTCTCGAAAATTTTCTCCTACTGAACGTAATTATGACGTGGGTAATCGGGAGTTATTGGCCATGAAGTGGGCTTTTGAAGAGTGGAGACATTGGCTGGAGGGAGCCAAACATCAGGTGGTGGTCCTTACGGACCATAAGAATCTGGTTTATCTGGAATCTGCCAAGCGACTTAATCCTAGACAGGCCAGGTGGGCCTTGTTTTTCACACGTTTTAATTTTGTGGTTTC
This sequence comes from Oophaga sylvatica, assembly GCA_033576555.1. Classification (NCBI taxonomy): domain Eukaryota; kingdom Metazoa; phylum Chordata; class Amphibia; order Anura; family Dendrobatidae; genus Oophaga; species Oophaga sylvatica. Next base: position 730,981,801 of record JARQOD010000001.1, read on the forward strand.
CTTTCTTCCTGGCACTAAGAATGTTAAGGCGGATGCCCTCTCGAGGAGTTTCCTTGCGGACTCTCCTGAGTTATCTGATCCTTCTGTTATTTTGAAAGAGGGTGTAGTTCTTTCCGCCATCTCACCCAATTTGAGACTGGCTCTGGAGGGGTGTCAGGAGGATAGGCCCGAGCGCTGCCCTGTTGGGAAATTGTTTGTCCTGGACCAGTGGAAAAAGAGTGTGATGTCTGAGATTCATTGTTCCGCGTTGGCCGGTCATCCCGGAATTTTTGGTACCAGAGACTTGGTTAGTCGGTCCTTTTGGTGGCCTACCTTGTCTCGTGGTGTCAGGGAATTTGTGCAATCCTGCGGGACTTGCTCTCGCTCCAAGCCTTGCTCTCGCTCTAGTGGTTTGTTGATGCCATTGCCTGTGCCCAAGAGACCATGGACCCATATCTCTATGGATTTCATTTCCGACCTCCCTGTTTCTCAGAGAATGACCGTCATCTGGGTGATTTGTGATAGGTTTTCCAAGATGATACATCTTGTGCCATTACCTAAGTTGCCTTCCTCCTCTGAATTGGTGCCTTTGTTCCTTCAGCACGTGGTTCGTTTACACGGCATTCCTGAGAACATTGTGTCTGACAGAGGAGTCCAGTTTGTTTCCAGATTTTGGAGAACTTTTTGTTCTAAACTTGGTGTTCAATTGTCTTTCTCCTCGGCGTTTCATCCTCAGACCAATGGTCAAACTGAGAGAACAAACCAGACATTGGAGACTTATCTAAGATGCTTTGTGTCTGCTGATCAGGATGACTGGGTCTCTTTTTTGCCTTTGGCTGAGTTTGCTCTTAATAATAGGGCTAGCTCTGCCACTTTGATGTCTCCATTTTTCTGTAATTCTGGGTTTCACCCTCGATTTTCTTCAGGACAGACGGAGGCTTCTGTCTGTCCAGGTGTTGACTCTGTTGTGGAGCGTATGCAACAGATTTGGGACCAGGTAGTGGAGAGGTTGTCCCTCTCTCAGGAGAGGGCCCAGCGGTTTGCTAACCGGCATAGGACTGATGGTCCTCGGTTTAAAGTGGGGGACTTGGTCTGGTTGTCCTCAAAAAATATTCCTATGAGAGTGGCATCTCCTAAATTTAAGCCTAGGTTCATTGGACCTTATAAGATCATGGAGATTCTTAATCCTGTTTCTTTTCGTTTGCTTCTTCCAGGAACATTTAAGATCCATAACGTGTTCCACAAGTCCTTGTTGAAGAGGTTTGTTGAGCCAGTGGTTCCTACTGCTTTGCCTCCTGACCCTGTTCTGGTTGAGGGCAATATGGAGTTTGTGGTTGAGAAAATATTGAATTCTCGTTTTTCTAGACGGAAACTCCAGTATTTGGTTAAGTGGAGAGGTTATGGTCAGGAAGACAATTCTTGGGTGTTTGCTTCGGACATCCATGCTAGGAGACTCATCCGTGCGTATCATAGAACTCATCCTGACCGACCTGGTTGCTCAAGTGAGGGTTCGGTGACCCCTCCTCAAGGGGGGGGTACTGTTGTGAATGGACTTGAAATGAGTTCTGAGCAGAGGCTCCCTCTGGTGGTTACAAGCGGTACTGGACTGTCCAGTGAAGATTATGAGGATTGTGAATCAGGTGTTACTGACTGGTCTTATATAAGGGAGTCATCTTCCCATCAGGGTTGCCGGTGATCAATTGTTCTGGTCTCAATCCTTGATTCCTGTTTCCTTTGTAGCCTGCTGTGTCGTGTCTGCATCTCCTGCTAACAGATAAGACATTTTCTTCTTTTTGTTTTTGTGCTTGATTTTTGCATTTTGTCCTGCACTTCTGTGGGGGCCTTCAGGGTCCCCTCCGGGGGCTTTTGCCCTCTCAGTTTAGTTCAGCCACTGATATTTGTACATTTGCTTTTTCCAGTTTTTTTTCAGTGGCTGCTGTTTTGATTTTGTTACACCAGAGAACTAATTTAGGTGGTAGAGGTTGTGTGATCTCAGGTGTTTTTGAAATTAGTAGAGTTGGTGCTTTTCAGGGTTTTTTGGGATTGCAGTAAGTGCCCTTCCTATCCTTTTCTATTTAGGTAGTTTGGGCCCCAACGTTTGCTCATACTATTTTCTGTCTGTGTCAGTATTTCTTCTTGTCTAACCACCATTACATGTTTGGGGGCTTTCTATGTTCTTTGGGGGTCTGCTCCGGGGCAGATAGCTTTCCTCTTTCTATCTTTAGGTGTAGTTAGTTTCTCAGGCTGTGACGAGGCGTCTAGGACCAACGTAGGAACGCTCCACGGCTGCCTCTAGTTGTGTCAAGTATAGTGTACAGTTCCTATAGCGTCTTGTGCTTGGGTGCGAGGAAAACACAGGAGACATAGGTTGAAATGAAATGACTTGTATTACTTCATACAAGCATGCTGAAAAGTTCACACAGTTTGCAGGAACAGCGACAGGAGACACAGCAGGCCAGAGTAACTTCAAGCACTACAATAAATCTCCAAAGCAGGTTCAGGATCTCTTCTCTGTACCGTCATTCCTCTGCAAACATGGATTCACCAAACAGCAGGTTTCCAGAGTCCAAAAGTGTTCCAAGGTTCCTCAGTAGGGAATAGCTGGAGTACAAGTCCAAGGTTTCCAGGAGTCAGGTCACAGACTGACTAAGGCTTGATTCAGGAGCACTGATTGTTCAGCTGAGGCTGCTTAAGAAGCAAGAGGGAAGAATCAGGGCGGGAACATGAAAACTGAAACTCCATATTAACTGAGGGCAAGAGCTGCAGAAAGACAGAAAGCAAAATGGCCGACGGAAAACTGAGTTTCAAGGAACATGTCAACAGAGACAAAGAACCTTACATTTTGTGGTGGTTAGTCAGGGTACTGCAATCTCATAGATTCCAACTGCTCTGGTGTATTGCCTTTTTTACCTGCACTCCTCAGCTACCGAAACATAACAGGGATCTGCCAGTAGCCCTTCGTCAGGTCAAGAGTGGTGATGTACCTCGCCGGTCCAAGCCTCTCGATGAGTTCGTCGACGCGGGGCATCGGGTACGCGTCACACTTGGATACCTCATTTAGCTGACGGTAGTCATTACAAAACCTCCACTCTCCATTGGGTTTCGGCACGAGGACGATTGGGCTCGACCACCCACTCTTTGACTCCTCTATTACCCCGAGGGCTAACATCCTCTACACCTCAGCCGAGATCACCTCCCGGCGTGCATCCGGAATCCGATACGGCTTCAAATTCACTCGTACATGCGGTTCTGTCAGCACGTCATGCTCTACCACTTGTGTATGCCCTGGCAACTCTGAGAACAGCTCCCGATTCTGCTGTAGTAATTCTCGACACTGTTGCTTCTGGGCCGGTGATAGAGTCTCTGCAATAGTGACCTCCTCCCAATGTTCCTTGTCTTCTGGTGCGGCTCCCAGGCAAGGAGTTTCCACAGGTTCACGGTCCCGCCACGGCTTGAGCAAGTTTACATGATATATTTGGTGTGCCTTCCTTCGGCCAGGCTGGTGGACTTTATAATTAACCTCGCTGACTTTCTCCACCACCTCGTATGGACCTTGCCATTTGGCGAGGAACTTGCTCTCGACGGTAGGGATCAGCACCAAAACACGGTCTCCGGGCTGGAACTGTCTTAGTCTCGCCGACCGGTTATAGACCCTCGCCTGGGCTTCCTGCGCCTGGAGGAGATGTTCCTTTACGATGGGCATCACCTTTGACATTCTCTCCTGTAACTGGGCGACATGTTCGATGATGCTCCGGTGTGGCGTGACTTCAGCCTCCCAAGTTTCCTTGGCGATGTCTAGGAGACCTCTTGGATGCCGCCCATATAGGAGCTCAAATGGAGAGAAGCCAGTGGAGGCTTGAGGAACTTCTCTGACCGAGAAAAGCAGAAATGGGAGCAGGTAGTCCCAGTCTCTCCCATCCTTTTCAACGACCTTCTTGAGCATCGCCTTTAAGGTCTTGTTGAAGCGTTCCACTAGGCCGTCCGTTTGTGGATGATAAACCGAGGTCCGCAGCTGAGTTATCTGAAGGACTCTGCAAAGCTCCTTCATCACCTTGCTCATGAAGGGGGTTCCTTGGTCTGTTAGAATCTCTTTTGGTAAACCTGTCCGAGCAAAAATATGGACCAACTCTCGGGCTATACTTTTACTGGACATGTTCCTTAGGGGAACCGCTTCTGGATACCGAGTCGCATAGTCCATGACGACCAGGATATATTGGTGTCCCCGAGCTGATTTGACTATGGGGCCCACGAGGTCCATGGCAATCCTCTCAAAGGGAACCTCTATCACAGGTAGTGGAACTAAGGGGCTACGGAAGTGGGAGGAGGGAGCGGTTATTTGGCAGGTGGGGCAGGACCTACAAAAGTTTTGAATTTCTCGATAACACCCTGGCCAATAAAACCTCCTCAGTATCCTCTCCTGAGTTTTCTCGACCCCTAGGTGTCCCCCAGAACATGTGAATGGGCCATATCTAGCACCCCTCGTCTGTATGGCCCCGGCACTAACAGCTGTTCCACTATCTCACCGCCCCTCAGTTTGGCCACCTGATATAGCAACTCCCCCTGTACTGCAAAGTGGGGAAATCTGGTGTCGGCCCCCGGCTCTTGGGCAACCCCATTACATACAGTAACCTGGTCGAACGCCCCTTTTAAAGTCAGGTCTCGAACTTGAGCAGTCCCAAAGTTCTCTCTGGACATATCTAACGCAGGTAGGTCGGCCTGCTCGGTCACCGTCTCACCCTCATCACCGACAAGGACGCACAGTGGGAACTCCTCTCTCTGAGACTCTGTCGGGGGTTCTTCTTCAAGGATCTCACTTTTCCCCATGCTACTTAGTCCAGTTCCCTTCCCCCACAAGTCCCAGAATATAGGAAAATCATGGCCCAATATAACGGGATGTATCAGGTCCTTTACCACCCCGACTTCATGGGACTGGGCACCACAGTCTGTCCCCACTGTTACTGTGGCCACGGGATAGTCCTTGGCGTCACCATGGATGCACCGAACACCCAGGGTTTTGGAAGGGATCAACTGGTGGGGAAGGGATGCTCTGATCAAGGTCACCAGACTCCCGGAGTCCAACAGTCCAAGCACTTTTATTCCATTAATGGATACTGCACACGCCTGCGGTCCCTCGCCGGGTCGACAGTCCACGCTACAGGCTGTATAGGCATAATAGGAGACCCGTCGGCCTAGGCTGCAGTCCATGGGCTCAGGGGATATTTGACACCTGGCGGCTACATGTCCAGGGTTGTGACATCGCCAGCAAACTATATCTTTCCCAACTGTTCTAAAGGCACCTTCAATTGGAGTGGGACGCCCCCCAGTGGTGGCTCTAGACCCCTTCCGTGGTGAACCCACCCCCTTTTGGGTATCCCAGTAGGGAGAAATGACTGCATCCGGTTTCCCAAGAGATCTCTCAACTACTTGGTACCTCTCTACCAGGCCGATAAAGTCATCTGCGTTCTGGGGATCACCCTGGGCAACCCAGGTTTGTACTGACTTGGGGAGGGAATGCATGAATCTGTCAATCACCACCCGCTCAACCATCTGGGCCGGAGTGGAGGAGTCCGGTTGTAGCCACTTCTGAACAAGATGCAGTAGGTCAAACATCTGCGAACGAGGGGGTTTGTTGCTAGCATACGCCCAGTGATGAACTCGCTGGGCTCTTACTGCCATATTTACTCCCAGACGTGCTAAGATCTCTGTCTTTAGTTTGGGATACTCCTTAGCATCTTGCAGTGCCAAGTCAAAATACGCTTTTTGGGGTTCACCCGATAAATATGGCGCCAGAACCTCTGCCCACTGTGCTGGTGGAAGTCTCTCCGATCAGCCACCCTCTCAAAAACAGTCAGAAATGCTTCTACATCATCCCCAGGGGTCATCTTCTGCATGGCCCGCCTTACCGCCTTCCTGACGTGAGAATTGTGGTGTTGTTGTGCAGATGAAGGGAACTCCAGAAGGCCACACAGAGATGCTGGATGGTAGGTTTAAACAGCCATACTTTATTTTCGTTCCTCTCTCCTGCTCCCCTTACCCAGGACTTCCTGCTCCTGCCTAGTCTCCTCCTCCCCATTACATCATTGTTACTAGGCAGAAACTGAAACAAGAATAACAGCAAGCCAATCACAGATATAGTAACAACATCACATCTCTCCTCTTCTCACCAAACAAAACAACATTATAACTGGATAACGGTCCAAAAGTTCACATTAGTACGAAGGATTTTTTTTTTTTCTTTTTACTGCAGAACATAGTCCAAGAGGTGGGCTGGCGGTCTACGATTTGCCCTCGCTGGATAGCGGTGAGACATCACAGTCCCAGATGAACTTTCTGAGTCCCCTGAGGTATCCTCCCTTGGAACTGCTGAGCTCTGGGGATCCGGCAGGACGTCATCGCTATCTGCCTCGTCTGTTTCTGGGACATAGTCGCAAAGTTTTTTAAAATGGGACACGTTCCTTGTGACCTGGCGAACGTGATCTTGAGCAGTAACCATGGTGCCTTTGACTTGTGTGACCTGAAAGGGTTCAGGATAGTATTGTGATGCACACTTGTCTCTAGGTCTTAGCCTTTTTACCAGGACCCAATCTCCCACCAATACTTCCGGTGGCTTGCAACGATGACTGCTTTTATCTGCATACCTCTTCATCTTCTGTTTGGATATGGCATCCTTAGTAGCAATTGGGGTTTGAACAGGGCTCGGCGGAACGCTCGGGAGTTTGACACGCATAGGCCTGTTGAACAGTGCAGTGGCAGGTGGTATCCCAGTAGTAGAATGGGGTGTAGCTCTGTACTGTCTAAGAAATCTGTGTAACTCTTGCTGTAAGTCCTTGTGCTCCATGGTAGCGATCCTCAAAGTTTTGTTGATTGATTGCATGAACCGTTCCACTTCACCATTGGCCTGAGGCCAGTAAGGAGTTATTTTCCTGTGAGTGAAACCAAGATAGGTTGCGAATGATCGAAAGTCTGTGCTATTAAAAGGTGGTCCATTGTCGGACTTCACTGTTTCCGGTATGCCATATGCCGAGAAGATCTTGTCTAATTTTGGTATAACAGCCCTGGCAGAGGTTGTCGAAACATGTTCAATGACTGGGAACCTCGAATAGTCATCCATGACAACCAGCAGATAGGAGTGATCCGGTAAAACACAGAAATCAACACTAACAGCAGACCACGGGCCCTCTGGCAGGGGTGTCATTTGTAAGGGTGCGCGTCTATGGTCAATTGTAGTTGCTTGGCAAGGTATGCAATTTTCAATGAGTGCCTCTACTTTTTTGTCTAGTCCTGGAAACCAGACTTTCTCTCTCAGTAATTGCTTTGTTTTCACCACCCCTTGATGAACCTCGTGGGCCAGATCCAGTACTCTGCTTTGAAGTTTCTGGGGTATCACCAACCGATTGTTACACAACAGTAGATTTGAATCAGACACGGAGAGATCATGTCGTGCATTAAAGAAGGCTGTCAAGTAGGTTGTTTGATCCGGTGTTTGGAGGCGGGCTTCAGCAAGAAAATTGCTCCAATTTTTAGATCGAACAGTCTCTATAACTAACTGAAGTTGGTGATCGGAATCCACCGTTTGTTGTATTTCCTCCATAGTCATAGCTTTTGGCACAGAATGTGCAACAATAAAATTGATATGTTCCTCTGCAAGGATAGTTGCTGGGATGTCGTCTTTGGTAGTTTGTGGTGTTGGGTGTCTCGAAAAGTAGTCAGCCGGATTACCAGCTCCTGCCTCGTATCTCAACCGAAACTGGTAGTTCTGTAGGCGGAGCAACCAGCGTTCAAGTCGTGGGGGAGGCTTTGAAGAATGTTTGTTGAAAAGCGGAATGAGCGGTTTGTGGTCGCTTATCACTGTGAATTTATGTCCCATAAGGTACAGATGAAAATGAAGGCATCCCCACACAACCGCAAGAGCTTCCCTTTCAGTTTGTGAATAGCGTTGTTCTGTCTCTGTTAAGGCTTTGCTTGCATAGGAAATGGTAGAAACGTTGCTTTCTTTGGACACTTGTGTGAGAATTGCACCCAGGCCCACCGGACTAGCGTCCACGATCAGCTCTGTGGACTTTAGAGGGTCAAAATAGGCCATGACGGTGTCGCCAGTCAGACCGGACTTCATGGAATCGAATGCTGCTTGGTGTTCAGTAGTCCATGTCCAAGGAGTGTCTTTTTTCATGAGTAGTCGCAGGGGTTCGGAGATCGTGGCCAGATCAGGCATAAATCGCCCACAGGACGTGACTAGTCCTAGAAAACTGCGAACCTCTGACACATTTTGAGGTTGGCTAGCTGACTTTATGGCAGCAACTTTCTGAGGATCTGCTGAAACTCCTTGCTCCGAAAAGATATATCCAAAGAAGCTTAATGACTTTTGGTTAAACTCACATTTTGACGGATTGACAGTTAGATTGCAGGCTTGCAGTCTCTGAAACACTTGCTCTAAGTGACTGTCATGCTCCTCTTGGGTTGTACCATATATAAGAATGTCATCACTGACGTTTAGAACTCCTGCTATTCCAGATAGAACCTGACTGATAACGTTCTGAAATATTTCTGCCGCAGATGAGATACCAAAGTTCAACCTCTTGAATCGTCGTAAGCCCACATGGGTACTAAAAGTTGTAATGTACCTGGAATCTGGATGCAACTCAAGTTGATGATAACCTGATTTTAAATCAATTTTAGAAAATACTTTTGCACCATTCAGGTCTGTGATAATGTCATCAATAGTGGGCGTGATGTGCCTTTCTCTTTGAATAGCCAAATTGGCATGCCGCATATGCACACATAGCCGGATTTTACCAGGCTGCTTTGGTTTTGGTGCAACAACAATGGGCGATACCCAAGGAGTCGGGCCTTCAACTCGTTCAACAACATCAGACGCTTCCAGATCCTGCAGTTCTTGCTCCACAAGTTTGCGGACATGAAATGGGATGCGCCTGTGAGGTTGAACAGACGGCTGTATTGACTGGTCAATATGCAATTTTATCTGAACGTCTTTTAGCTTACCAAGACCTTTAAAGAGATTGGGGTATCTCTGCATGATGTGTTGGGCCGAAGGACCTGTGACGCTATTGACCAGGTTGACCAGACCCAGAGATATAGCACTCCTGCAGCTGAGAAGCGTGTCTGCGGAGCACTCTACTACATATACAGTGTCGGTGATGGACTTCCCGTCAGCTGCAAGTTCTGACTGAAATTTGCCACACAGGGGTAGTGCAGATGCTGAACCATAAGGAAAAATCTTTAGGCTAGTGCTTTGTAGAGCAGGTCTGTTCGGGAGTTGGCTATAGACTGCACGGCTGATGACGTTTACTGATGCCCCCGTGTCTACTAGGGCTTCCACCGGACTACCATTTATCAGGATAAGTCGCCTTGGACTGGTAAGTGCGTGCAGTGTTTGAGATCCCTCTGCAGTCACTGAGAATAGATAAGTACTGTGAGGCTCGTCAGTAAGCTGCAGCGTTTGGATTTTCTGTGACCTGGGTTGTACTGTGGAATGAGGGGATTGTGGTTTGGATCTACACACTTTTGCAAAATGGTTTTGTTTTCCACAATTATGGCAGGTCCCCCCTTTTGCTGGGCAGACATTCTGGTGAGGATACGACCCTCCGCAGTTGTAGCAAGTTGCCCCCTGCATACGAGGCACAGGCGGTCTCTGTGTCAGCTTTGCTATACAAGATGGTGCTTCCGCCTCGCACTCAATGTTCTCTATGAGTTTAGCTTGTTTTTCGGCGGTATCATTTACACGTGCTGTTTCAAGCAGTTTTGCTAAAGTCATGGTGGGATCTCTGAGTGCTTGTCTCCGTAACTTAGAGGAGATGCAGCCTTGTAAAATCTGCATTTGGATCTCTTTGTCGACATCTGTAAATTCACAGTAAGCTGCAAGGTGCCGTAGTCGGACATGATATTCATCAATGCTTTCTGTTGCTGACTGCTTTAATTGTCTAAACTTGAAGATTTCAAATGCTGCATTTCTGTGTGGGGAGGAATACTTGCTTAATGCTGCCTTACTGAGCTCATAGTCTTTATCTTCTCCTGTATTAGGCAGAGTAGTGAAGATATCATAGACTTGTTCCCCTGCATAATGTAATAGCATGGCTTTCTTCCTGGTATCATCTGATATGTTCTGTCATGTATAGTGTACAGTTCCTATAGCGTCTTGTGCTTGGGTGCGAGGAAAACACATGAGACACAGGTTGATATGAAATGACTTGTATTACTTCATACAAGCATGCAGAAAAGGTCACACAGTTTGCACTAACAGAGGCAGGAGACACAGCAGGCCAGAGTAACTTCAAGCTCTACAATAACTCTCCAAAGCAGGTTCAGGATCTCTTCTCTGTACCGTAATTCCTCTGCAAACATGGATTCACCAGACAGCAGGTTTCCAGAGTCCAAAAGTGTTCCAAAGTTCCTCAGTAGGAAATAGCTGGAGTCCAAAATCCTAGGTTTCCAGGAGTCAGGTCACAGGCTGACTGAAGCCTGATTCAGGAGCACTGATTGTTCAGCTGAGGCTGCTTAAGAAGCAAGAGGAGAGAATCAGGGCGGGAACATGAAAGCTGGAACCTCCATATTAACTGAGGGCAAGATAGCTGCAGCAAGACAGAAAGCAAAATGGCCGACGGAAAACTGAGTTTCAAGGAACATGTCAAAAGAGACAAAGAACCTTACATGTTCATGGCTTGTAGGAATATATCAAAACGCTTCAGCCATTTCTCCCAACATGCTGCTAGGTTAGCTGGGGACTGATGCACATCAAAAGCAGGGAAGGCAGGTAAACAGGCCATTGTTGTAGAGCTGAAATACCTTTAGCTGATGATGAACGCTTCCTCGTCGCCAGTTGTGGTGTTGTTGTGCAGATGAAGGGAACTCCAGAAGGCCACACAGAGATGCTGGATGGTAGGTTTAAACAGCCATACTTTATTTTCGTTCCTCTCTCCTGCTCCCCTTACCCAGGACTTCCTGCTCCTGCCTAGTCTCCTCCTCCCCATTACATCATTGTTACTAGGCAGAAACTGAAACAAGAATAACAGCAAGCCAATCACAGATATAGTAACAACATCACAAGAATCATCAGTCGGCCCTGGGATTGGGGTGGCCGCCCGGCTCTGGATGGCGTCCGCCAAAAGCTGTATCTGTTGTTGCGCCTCCTGCTGGTGCTGCTGCTGCGACTTTTGCTGCAACTGGATCTGCTGAAGCAACAGTTTGGTCGTCTCCTGGTGCTGCTGCTGCTGCATGCTCTGCTGGCTCTGTAGGTGTTGCTGCTGTATGCTCTGCTGGGCCTGGACCAGGTGCTTAACGAGCTCCTCCATGCTGCCGGACTTCTCTAGCTGTCTGGCAGCTTTCACCCAGGACATCCACCGGTCTTTGTGGCAGGCTCACGTGTTCCTGGAATCCTGCACGCACTCTCACACCAACTGTGGTAAGACGACTCGCTCGGCTCTCCTGAAGGCAGACTCAGGACACACGTTCTCTGGGTTTTCTTTCTGCTGGTTTGTTATCAGCCATAAACTCATGCAGGTTTCGCAGGAAAAGTAAACATGACCCTTCTGGGTTAAACGGGAAAACATAAAAAAAAAACAATATCTCAGTCCATAGATGAGTGGGTTACGCCCGCTCTCGGTAGCATAAACGGCACTGCTAAAGTCCTTGTGGAAAGCTCTGCAGCTTCCACTATCCTGTCTGGAGACTTACCTCTCCAGACCACAACACAGAGAAAAAAAACAGGACTGAGCTTTTATCCATTGCTCAGCCACACCCTGAGGGGAGGTAGGGGGAATGCCTCCCGCCATTTTTGACATTCCCATAAAACCGCACCTCCATTAACAGAGTAACCCTACCAGGATATAACATGCTGGCAGATAAAGTAGGTTTTAGTTCACACAGGAGAGCATCCTGTGTGACACATACCTCCCCTCACATATAAAACCAGTGACACTGTCACAATATATATATATAATATCAGGATGAGGCCCAGGATAAGGGACATATAGGTGATATATATCAGGATGGGGAATATATATATATACCAGGATGGCGCCGAGGATAAGGGACATACTGTATATACCAGGATGGGAGATATATATATATACCAGGATGGGGCCCAGGATACAGGTCATATATCAGGATGGAGGATATATATCAGGATGGGGGACATATATACCAGGATGGCGCCAAGGATAAGGGGCATATATACCAGGATGGGGGATATATATATACCAGGATGGGGCCCAGGATAAACATCATATATCAGGATGGGGGATATATATATCAGGATGGGGGACATATATACCAGGATGGGGCCTAAGATAACGGTCATATACCAGGATGGGGGATATATAACAGGATACTGGACAAATACCAGGATAAGGGACATATTACTGGGATGGGATATATATATATATAGATACATATATATATACACACAGTGCCTTGCGAAAGTATTCGGCCCCCTGGAACTTTTCAACCTTTTGCCACATATCATGCTTCAAACATAAAGATACCAAATGTAAATTTTTCGTGAAGAATCAACAAGTGGGACACAATTGTGAAGTTGAACGAAATTTATTGGTAATTTTAAATTTTTGTGGAAATACAAAAACTGAAAAGTGGGGCGTGCAATATTATTTGGCCCCTTTAACTTAATACTTTGTTGCGCCACCTTTTGCTGCGATTACAGCTGCAAGTCGCTTGGGGTATGTCTCTATCAGGTTTGTACATCGAGAGACTGAAATACTTTCCCATTCTTCCTTGGCAAACAGCTTGAGCTCAGTGAGGTTGGATGAAGATCGTCTATGAACAGCAGTTTTCAGGTCTTTCCACAGATTCTCGATTGGATTCAGGTCTGGACTTTGACTTGGCCATTCTAACACCTGGATACGTTTATTTGTGAACCATTCCAGTGAAGATTTTGCTTTATGTTTGGGATCATTGTCTTGTTGGAAGACAAATCTCCATCCCCCAGTCTCAGGTCTTTTGCAGACTCCAACAGGTTTTCTTCAAGAATGGTCCTGCATATGGCTCCATCCATGTTCCCATCAATTTTAACCATCTTCCCTATCCCTGCTGAAGAAAAGCAGGCCCAAACCATGATGCTGCCACCACCATGTTTGACAGTGGGGATGGTGTGTTCAGGGTGATGAGCTGTGTTGCCTTTACGCCAAACATATCGTTTGGCATTGTTGCCAAAAAGTTCAATTCTGGTTTCATCTGACCAGAGCACCTTATTCCACATGTTTGGTGTGTCTCCCAGGTGGCTTGTTGCAAACTTTAAACTACACTTTTTATGGATATCTTTGACAAATGACTTTCGTCTTCCCACTCTTCCATAAATGCCAGATTTGTGCAGTGTACGACTGATTGCTGTCCTTACTTTCGCAAGGCACTGTATATATATATATATATATATATGTATATATATATACATATATATATATATATATGTATCAGGATGAGGCCCAGGATAATAGACATATATACTAGGGTAGGGCCCAGGGTGTAAAAGGGACATATAAACCAGGCAAGGGTATATATACAGTGGGTATGGAAAGGATTCAGACCCCTTTAAATTTTTCACTCTTTGTTTCATTGCAGCCATTTGGTGATTTCATTAAAAAAAATAAAATTTCTCATTAATGTACACTCTGCACCCCATCTTGACTGAAAAAACCCAGAAATGTAGACATTTTTGCAAATTTATTAAAAAAGAAAAACTGAAATATCACATGGTCATAAGTATTCAGACCCTTTGCGCAGAACTTTTTTGAATTTACCAAATGGTTGCAATGAAACAAAGAGTGAAAATTTTAAAGGGGTCTGAATACTTTCCATACCCACTGTATATACCACACACTATATACATACCAGAATGGGGTGCAGTCCAAATCTCGCAGCGGGGCTCATTGGACTCTAGTGATGCCACTGCTTTAGAGCCTTTATCATTATTCCACATAACTTAATTTATTGACATGGTTTGATTTTTTTACCTGTGTGGATTGGATGTGTTGTTACCGAAATCTGGTGAGAATTTAATGTCTATAGAATCTTTAGCAATATATTTACTTAGAAAATTAGTGACACGTTCAATACTTACTTCACCTTCTGTATATTGCAGCTAGATTTGTTATGTAGATGAGTGTCGGAAGGGATAGAAAGAGATTAGCAGAGAACTTCTAGTCCAGTAATGAAATGCATCTTCCACATGTCTGCTTTCGATATATTTTAAAAAAAAGTTAAATTCAGCTATCCCTGTAGCCCTGTAGCTGTGGAGGAGTGTATTACTGAATCTGCGCCTGAGCACAGCGACTTCCTCCTGGGATCACACTGCATATCTGAGCATTTTACTTCTGGGGAAGCCACTCTGATTTTCCTCTAGTGAAAAAAAGTCAACTTGAGTAGGAAGATAAAAGGGATGAATATGAGCCGCCCTCCCAGAGCAGTGGGGACCTCGGATCCGAGCATATTAACTTCTATGGGGATGTCACGGCAACACAGCTCGGTCCGTGGCCCTGGGCGCTCACCCATAAATGTGGGATATTTACAGGGGAATTGAATGTTGGTATGGGGATTCGTGACGCCACCTGTGGTACCTGGTCAGGGTGACCAGCGCTGCGGTGCAGATCCACTGAAGGGTTGGTGTTGTGCAGCTATAGGTGTTAAGCCTCCCACAGGTGAGGCTGAGTCCTTCAGGGCAGGTAGATGTGTAGGGATGCAGGACAGAGGGGATCCCGGCAGTAGGGGTAATAAGGTAGACACACACACAAGTCACTTTGGTACCTTTACTGAAGATGTTGCAGGCACATCCCGGAGCACTGTAGGGTGAAGGGTGCACATCCAGTCTCCCACTGAGTAGGTGTGTGGCCTCCTGTTCCTTGCCTTTTAGTAATGAAGTCCTGGCCTGCATGTAGCTGGGCCTAACTTAGTCTCCGTCCTGCACCTGGCTGACCTTGTGGTTGGACCCTTTCCTGAAGTACACAGTCCGTTTTTGCTGTTCTCCTGGCCCGGTTACATATCAGCTCTGTGGTACTCCTGGGACTTGTAGTCCTCCAGGAACTCCGGTGTTCTAATGGGTCGTGGAGATCCCTATAGGCTCGGACCCCGGTGTCCGGTAAATACTTGTTGAGGTGAACCGTTAAGGCTCCTCTGCCTCCTTGTACTTCTCTTTCCACTCGCCTTTGGCCTACTCAGGACCTCACACGATTACACACACTGGCAGTTGGTGGGCTGCCTCTTCTCCGCTCTCTGAGCGTCGGCATGCTCTTGGCTCTCAACTTGAGCTCTGGAGTCTCTTGCTGTAAATCCACTCGTCAGCTCTGTCTGCGGACTACTCACTTGTCTCAGCTCTGACTAGACTGGAATGGATTCAGCTCCACTTTACTAGTCTCCACTTTGCTGAACTGAACTGCTCTGCAGTCTCTCTAATCTCAGCTCTGCAGACTGACCTAACTGCAGTCCCTCAAATCTGAGCTGACTGAACTGCAGTCTCTCAAATCTGAACTCTCTGAGCTGCAGGCTGCAGACTCCAGACTGAACTCACTTTCCTGTCTTCACCCTCCTTTTATATGACTATCGGAGCTCCCTCTGGTGGACTTAGGGATGGGTGAAGGTGTGTGCATGTATATTGAGACCTCTAGTGGTGAATTCCTTCTGCGCACCCTTCTGGGAGATATGAATCCAGATGCAGCTGGGCTCCACATTCCCCCCTAGTAGGACTCAGCACTCCTGGGCTGAAAGACATTTTCAAAACAGAACATTAAACATTGTACAATTTAACTCTTCCCTTACGGGAGGTGAGGATCTTAAACTGTTGCATAACAGGTAACATATATAACTATATACATAGGTAAAAGCAATGAGGAAATGAGCAATCGAAAAAGTCCTAGTCTCTTTTGGAAAAAGGCTGCTCAATGGGTAGTGAGAACAAGTAAAAATAATGTCCATTTACTTGTTTTGGTAACCAAAAAGAAAAACAACTTAATAAATAACGGTTAAGACATAATTTAAGCAACAATATCTCCACTACCCCTCTGGCAGTCAAGAGTGTAGGTCTGTGTTCTGAGCAATGGGGCTCTACTACTGCTTGGTAGTTCTGTCCTCTCAGACCTATTGCTGCTCTACACCAAATAAGCATTTCACTCATTGGGGGTATCACAATGGGGTTCGGGTTTGTCACCCGTATATTACCAATCTCACCACCGGTCAGTTTCACTTGCTGCTGGCACATCAGGGCCCGGATCTCCTTCTGGATCGCTCCCTTTTGCTTTGGTCTGGCAACATCGGCGAGCTGTTGGAGTAAAAACACCACCAGGGATGCAGGACAGAGGGGATCCCAGCAGTAGGGGTAATAAGGTAGACACACACACACAAGTCACTTTGGTACCTTTACTGAAGATGTTGCAGGCACATCCCGGAGCACTGTAGGGTGAAGGGTGCACATCCAGAGTCTCCCACTGAGTAGGTGTGTGGCTTCCTATTCCTTGCCTTTTAGTAATGAAGTCCTGGCCTGCATGTAGCTGGGCCTAACTTAGTCTCCGTCCTGCACCTGGCTGACCTTGTGGTTGGACCCTTTCCTGAAGTACACAGTCCCTTTTTGCCGTGCACGGCTGGACTCCGTTCTGCTGGCCCGGTTACGTATCAGCTCTGTGGTACTCCTGGGACTTGTAGTCCTCCAGGAACTCCGGTGTTCTCCTAATGGGTCGTGGAGATCCCTATAGGCTCAGACCCCGGTGTCTGGTAAATGCTTGTTGAGGTGAACCGTTAAGGCTCCTCTGCCTCCTTGTACTTCTCTTTCCACTCGCCTTCGGCCTACTCAGGACCTCACACGATTACACACACTGGCAGTTGGTGGGCTGCCTCTTCGCCGCTCTCTGAGTGTCGGCCCGCTCTTGGCTCTCAACTTGAGCTCTGTAGTCCCTTGCTGTAAACTCCACTCGTCTGCTCTGTCTGCAGACTACTCACTTGTCTCAGCTCTGACTAGACTGGAATGGATTCAGCTCCACTTTACTAGCCTCCACTTTGCTGAACTGAACTGCTCTGCAGTCTCTCTAATCTCAGCTCTGCAGACTGACCTAACTGCAGTCCCTCAAATCTGAGCTGACTGAACTGCAGTCTCTCAAATCTGAACTCTCTGAGCTGCAGGCTGCAGACTCCAGACTGAACTCACTTTCCTGTCTTCACCCTCCTTTTATATGACTATCGGAGCTCCCTCTGGTGGACTTAGGGATGGGTGAAGGTTAGGGTTGAGCATTCCGATACTGCAAATATCGGGTATCGGCCGATATTGGCTGTATCGGAATTCCGATTCCGAGTACCGATATTTTCGTCTTATCGGATACCGGAATCGGGATTGTCACTGTCACTGTCAGTGTCCGTCGGTCGGGTCTGTCAGGAGTCAGCGGCACTTACCTGGCAGAAGATCTCCGGCGGTCACGTCCTGGACTGCTTCATGGCCGCAATCTTCTTTCCCCGGCGGTCACATGCAGTTTCTCGCGATAACTGCAGTGACTGCTGGGTAATCCCGGCCGTAAAGCAGTCAGTCCGATGACGTCACCGCCGGGGAAGCAGGTAATCAGCTGTGCTGCGCCGGGATGACAGGCTCTGCCTGTCATTGCGATGTAGCAGAGTTGGATCGTTGTGGGACTGTCGTTACTATGGACTGCGTCGGACAGGTGGTATACTGTTGATTTGTTTTTTTTCTTTTTTTACAGGAGATCGATGGCGTCGCAGGAATGAGAGTACAATAAAATTAATGAAAACTGTGTTGTCTCTTTTATTTCATTAAAAGACTTTTTTCTTGCTTTGTCTTTTTTTTATACATTTAATAACTTTGGGATTAATAATGGATCGGTGTCTTATTGACGCCTCTCCATTATTAACCGGGCTTATTGTCACCGTGCAATCAACGGTGACATTAACCCCTTATTACCCCGCTTGCCACCGCTACAGGGCAAGTGGGAAGAGCCGGGTAAAGTGCCACAATTGGCACATCTTTTGATGCGCCAAATGTGGGGCTGCTGTAGCCTGGTATTATCAGGCTGTTGAGGGCCAAAATCCATGGGCCTTGACAGTCTTTTAATACCAGGCCGCAGCAGTCTGCATTTTACTTGGCTGGTTAACAAAAATAGGGGGGATCCCCACGCCGTTTTTTTTTCGAGGGGATCCCCTATTTTTGTTAACCAGCCAAGCTAAGCAGACTGCTGTGGCCTGGTATTATCAGGCTGGCAAGGTCCATGGATATTGGATCCTTACCAGCCTGAAAAACCAGGCCTCAGCGGTCTGCTTCATCTGGCTGGTTAACAAAAATAGGGGGGACCCCACGCCAATTTTTTTCGAGGGGATCCCCTATTTTTGTTAATCAGCCAAGATATGCAGACTGCTGTGGCCTGGTATTATCAGGCTGGCAAGGTCCATGGATCTTGGCTCCTTAACAGCCTGAAAATCCAGGCCTCAGCGGTCTGCTTCATCTGGCTGGTTAACAAAAATAGGGGGGACCCCACGCCAATTTTTTTCGAGGGGATCCCCTATTTTTGTTAATCAGCCAAGATATGCAGACTGCTGTGGCCTGGTATTATCAGGCTGGCAAGGTCCATGGATCTTGGCTCCTTAACAGCCTGAAAATCCAGGCCTCAGCGGTCTGCTTCATCTGGCTGGTTAACAAAAATAGGGGGGACCCCACGCCATTTTTTTTTTCGAAGGGAACCCCTATTTTTGTTAATCAGTTCCCTCTGACATCACTGATTGTGTCCCTGGCTGACCTGAAGTGAAAGTGGAAAGCAATCAATTAAGCTTTCCACTTAAGGGCCCGTCTCACATAGCGATATCGCTACCGAGATCGCTGCTGAGTCACTAGTTTTGTGACGCAGCACCGAGCTCACCAGCGATATCGCTGTGTGTGACATTCAGCGACGATCAGCCCCCCTGCCGGGTATCGCTGATCGTCGCTGAAATGTCAGGACCTTTTTTTGATCGCTGGTTTCCCGCTGACAGGCACACATCGCTGCGTGTGACAGGGGGGAGACCAGCGATCCGCTGGTAACCAAGGTACACAGCGGGTTTCCAGGCGCGGGGCTGTGCCTAGAAACCCGCTGTGTACCTTGGATACCAGCGCCCTGATGCAGGGAGCTGGTATCCAAGGTACACAGCGGGTTTCCAAGCGCTGCGCGGTGCCTGGAAACCCGCTGTGTACCTTGGTTACCAGCGGATCACTGGTCTCCCGCCTGTCACACGCAGCGATGCGTGCCTGTCAGAGGGAAACCAGTGATCAAAAAAAGGTCCTGACATTTCTGCGACGATCAGCGATACCCGGCAGGGGGGCTGATCGTCGCTGAATGTCACACACAGCGATATCGCTGGTGAGCTCGCTGCTGCGTCACAAAACTAGTGACTCAGCAGCGATCTCGGTAGCGATATCGCTATGTGAGACGGGCCCTTAAGCGATGTTACCCACAGTGTCGCTGTCCCAGATCGCTGCCTGAGCTGCCTGTTTGGCAGCTCAGCAGCGATCATGTAGCGATACACCAGCGATCCTGACAAGTGCATATCGTTGTCGGGATCGCTGGTGTATCGTTATGTGACACCCAACCTTTACTCTCCTGTCAGGCAGGAGAGGAACTCATTCATTTGGGGTTTACTGTGAGGCTGCAGCATTAGCTGCGGTCCCTGCAGTAAACATTAACCCTTTCTGAAGGATTACACCGTGGGACCTGACTGTGCATGGGATAGGTAAGAATAATTTTGCTTTTTTATTTTATTTTTATTACAGGAAATGGTTTTTGCAGTAAAATAAAAGATGGTCAAAAACATGTGTCTTTATTTCATTAAAATGATTTTTAATTAAAGTGTGTGTGTTTTATTTTTATTTCATGCAATAGGATTAATAATTGATAGTTGTCTAATTATTAAAGAACATGTATGCAAGTACCTGGATAAGAATGAAGTGATTAAACAGAGTCAGCATGGGTTTGTAACTAATAAGTCATGTCAGACTAACTTAATTTCCTTCTATGACAGAATCACTGACTGGGTGGATCAGGGAAATGCTGTAGATATAGTATATCTTGACTTCAGCAAAGCATTTGACAAAGTATCTCACACAATCTTTATTGAAAAAATGACTAAGTATGGAATGGACAAGGCAACTGTTAGGTGGATTCATAACTGGCTTAATGATCGGACCCAAAGAGTGGTTGTAAATGGCTGCACATCCAGTTGGAAGAATGTCTCAAGTGGGGTACCACAAGGCTCTGTTTTGGGCCCTGTATTGTTCAACATCTTTATCAATGATTTAGATGAAGGAATTGAGGGTAAACTGATCAAATTTGCTGATGACACAAAGCTAGGAGGGGTAGCTAATACTAGAGAAGAGAGAGAGAGGATTCAAAAAGATATACATAAACTGGAGCAGTGGGCAGCAACTAACAGAATGGATTTTAACAGGGAAAAATGCAAAGTACTACATCTGGGCAATAAAAATGAAAAAAGCATATACAAAATGGGAGGAATAGGGCTAAGTAACAGCACATGTGAAAAAGACTTGGGTATACTAATTGATCACAGACTTAACATGAGTCAACAGTGTGATGCAGCAGCAAAAAAGGCAAATGCAATTCTAGGATGTATCAACAGAAGCATACAGTCTAGATCACGTGAGGTCATTATTGCCCTCTACTCCTCTTTGGTCAGACCTCATCTGGAATACTGTGTCCAGTTTTGGGCACCACATTTTAAAAAAGACATCAACAAACTGGAGCAAGTTCAGAGAAGAGCCACCAGAATGGTGACCGGTCTGCAAACCATGTCCTATGAGGAACGGTTGCAGGATTTGGGAATGTTTAGCTTGCAAAAAAGAAGACTGAGAGGAGACTTAATAGCTGTCTACAAATATCTCAAGGGCTGTCACATTGTAGAAGGATCATCTTTATTCTCATTTGCACAAGGAAAGACTAGAAGCAATGGGATGAAACTGAATGGGAGGAGACACAGATTAGATATTAGAAAAAACTTTTTGACAGTTAGGGTGATCAATGAGTGGAACAGGCTGCCACAAGAGGTGGTGAGTTCTCCTTCAATGGAAGTCTTCAAACAGAGGCTGGATAGACATCTGTCTGGGATGATTTAGAGAATCCTGCTTTGAGCAGGGGGTTGGACCAGATGACCCAGGAGGTCCCTTCCAACTCTACCATTCTATGATTCTATGATTCTATGATTAACCTGGCTTAAGGTCACCTTTCAATAGCAAGGTGGCTTTAACCCCATATTAACCCATTCGCCACCGCTACAGGGCAATGGGAATAGACGGGCAAAGTGCCAGAAAGGGCGAATCTAATTATAGATTTGTCTTTCCTGGGGTGTCTGGGGGCAGATGTTAGTAGCCGGGGGGGCAAAAATAATGGTCCCTCTCTGGGCTATTATTATCTGCCCCCACTCACTGGCTTTGTCTGTCTGGTTGCGAAAATAGGGCGGGAGCCCACGCATTTTTTTTCAGCAATTTTACACCTCATATATATATATACATGTCATTGAATTTGTGACACATATATATATATATTTATATTTGTAGTTCATACACTTCTACATAGTATAATAGCCGCTAATTCAATTGCCGGCTTTTGTGAAAATGCAGAACCCGACATGAAATGACACTTGGTGTACATAGGGTTAACCATGTCTTTTCATGTCCTTTGCTATCTAATTTGCACAAACAATTAAATCAGACTATGTGTGCAAAATTTCACACCTGTAGGGGTTAATTAAAGGTGTAAATTCGTAGCAAAAAAGTCCGGTTTTTTTACAACGAATTTACACCTTTAATTAACCCCTACAGGTGTGAAATTTTGCACACATAGTCTGATTTAATTGTTTGTGCAAATTAGATAGCAAAGGACATGAAAAGACATGGTTAACCCTATGTACACCAAGTGTCATTTCATGTCGGGTGACCCGACATGAAATGACACTTGGTGTACATAGGGTTAACCATGTCTTTTCATGTCCTTTGCTATCTAATTTGCACAAACAATTAAATCAGACTATGTGTGCAAAATTTCACACCTGTAGGGGTTAATTAAAGGTGTAAATTCGTAGCAAAAAAGTCCGGTTTTTTTACAACGAATTTACACCTTTAATTAACCCCTACAGGTGTGAAATTTTGCACACATAGTCTGATTTAATTGTTTGTGCAAATCAGATAGCAAAGGACATGAAAAGACATGGTTAACCCTATGTACACCAAGTGTCATTTCATGTCGGGTGCTTCTGTCTTTTCACTGAAGCCGGCTTTACCCGGCAATTGAATCAGAGAATATTTTACTATGTAGAAGTGTATAAACTATACATATATGTATATATATATAATGTCACAATGACATGTATATATATATATATATGTATTCTATGTGTGTATATTTAGTGTTTACAAGGAAAGAATGGGGTTTTTTTAGTTGCGATATTTTGTTCCCATAGACTTACATGGGACTTCCGGTATCGGTATCGGGTATCGCCGATATTTTAGTGATATCGGCGATACCATTCCGATTCCGATACTTTAGGATATCGGAAAGTATCGCTCAACTCTAGTGAAGGTGTGTGCATGTATATTGAGACCTCTAGTGGTGAATTCCTTCTGCGCACCCTTCTGGGAGATATGAATCCAGACGCAGCTGGGCTCCACAAATACAATAGACTGGGCCTTGAGGACTGGAGTTGGGGAACCCTAATCTAAAGGGTCACCTGTCTTTCTGATGACACAGGCTGATGACAGCTGAAGAGATGAGCTTACTCCGGACACGAGGCATCACCTTGTGGAGTGTGGCTATGGTACGATAACCTTCTTAAGAATGTCAGCTAGCTGATATGTAAAGTGCTGACAAACAGAATAGAGACTTGGACAAACAACATTATCAAACCACATTCTGATGTGACTTAAAGAGTCTGTCCGCCGTGAGTCATAGTTTCACAGTTTATTGATATACATAATGTACAGTATTATGGACTGGCGCCAGGTTATTATATTGTAGCACCAGAATGCAATGTGGCAGTTCACTTTCGCTACATCAGACCACTACAGTAACTGGGTTTGAGGAGAACCCTTTCCAGGGCAAACTGCAGAGAAAGAATCAGCAAGGAATGCTCTGTGATTCAGCTCTGCAGCCTGCTGAATGGCAAATACAGTCCTGGACTTATATACAATATGTACGGTATCATTGGATAAATACATAATAATTAATGCAATACTACTCAACTTTTATGGAAATTAATTCCACATACTGCATAAACTACATCCAAAATCGTTATCCAAGGTGGCACTTAATCAGTTTGTCATAGTTTTCAAGACCCCTGCATGTGTTATTAGGAACTTTCCAGTGCACTACTGTAAAACACACATCTTTGAGACTAATAAGTAGCAATATAGACCAATACACTTGTGTATCCATCACATGACCAGGACCGATTTTTATCCTCTGTAATGCTGAAGTTGTCTCTTGTATGACAGTAAGCAGAGTTCTAGAAATCCTTAAGTAATAAATGATACACAAAATACACTATATTGGAAAACTGTGCAAAACTTTTATCATAATTTTTCAAAGGATAACATTTAAAAGGGTTTGTCCACTACTTGGACAACCCCTTCCTAAAAGCTAAATTCCCTCTTTGTAAAATAAAAATATCCTATACTCACCTGCCATATCGCTGCTGGATCTTCATGGGCCCAAGTGACATTGTTCTGTCACGTGAGCACAGCAAACCAATCAGCGTCCGCTACTCATCTGCTGTGTTCTCACTTTGTTTTGATAACTCTCAAATATCCAGAGGAGGTGTGAGCACTGCAACCCATTCGTGGCCACTGATTGACTGCAGGGATCACCTGGCATAACAATGTCACTCAAGCTTTGCTGACAAGGCGCCAACATCACAGAGATGCCATTAAAACAGGAGACGAGTATAAGGTATTTTCTTATTTTACAATGGGAAATTTAACAAGGGATTGCCTGAGTTGTGGAAAACCCATTTCTGTAACTCAAACAGCCTTATAGAGAGGCCATGGACTAAAAGAAGATCTTTCACCAAATTTTCCATGCTGAACTGGAGACAAGATGCAAGTATTAGTCATTTGCTACTTCTAATCATGCAGGAGGTTAGACTAGGACATCATGCTTTCTGTTGAATATCTCAAATACTGAGAAACCTGCTCTAAACTATGGTGAGGACATGTTTTTTTCTTTGAGTGTTGCTGCCTGCTTATGATTGGTCAGTGTCATACAGGGAGAGGAAGTACGCACCCCCAGTGAAAACTAACTGATAACACCCACTTAAGCGAGATCGCTGCTGAGTCACTAGTTTTGTGATGCAACAGCGATCTCCCCAGCAATATCGCTGTGTGTGACATTCAGCGACAATCAGCCCCCCTGCTGGGTATCGCTGATCGTCGCTGAATGTCCTGGACATTTTTTTGATCGTTGGTCTCCCGCTGGCCAGCACGCACGCAGCTGGTAACCAAGGTACACATTGGGTTTCCAGGCTCCAGGCGGCGCCTGGAAACCCGATGTGTACATTGGATACCAGCACGCTGCTGCAGGGGAGCTGGTAACCAAGGTACACATCGGGTTTCCAGGAGTCGGGCAGCGCCTGGAAACCCGATGTGTACCTTGGTTACCAGCTCCCTGCACCAGCGGGCTGGTATCCAACGTATACTGCGGGTAACTAAGCGACGTTACCCGCAGTGTCGCTGTCCTGATTGCTGCCTGAGCTGCCTGTTTGGCAGCTCACCAGCGATCATGTAGCGACACACTAGCGATCCTGACAAGTGCATATTGTTGTCGGGATCGCTGGTGTGTCGCTATGTGTGACGGGGCCCTTAGACGTAGACAAAGTTAACTGATTAGCTACCAAACACTTTAATTACTAATACTTCTGCAACAAACAGGCGAAATTAAAAAAAAAGAAAAAAACATGTTTTATTCTGCTCTGCAGCCACTACTACCATACATCATGTGTCCAGTTCAACATCAAAAAAATTTGGTGACAGGTCCTCTTTAAGCAAAGTTTTTATTTGGTTGAAAGCTACCTTCTGTCTCCACCAATAGCATAGACATAAGATGTGCTCAATTAATACATGTACAATTCATATTTTGATATGTATCCAAAAATCTAATAATGACTTTCCAGTCTGTATATTTTACTTTGATTCGGTGTTTAAAGCAGTTAGTAAAATGGAAAAAGCAATGGCCACCTAATGTTTTGTTACATAAAGACGCTGTCTTCTCAAGTCTTAGTGATGGGATGCTATTCCTTTAACACCATGTTCTCATTTTTCTTTTGATATCTGTATTTGTGCATATTCCTGAGAGCTCTATATCGTCTGCGATAAGTTTATCTAACATGATGTCATATTATTTAACTGTACAATAACCGTGTATCATTGTTTTTCGGAGCATGTTTGAGCTCATTAAGGATTCAAAGGCAGAACATTCTCCTGTGATACAGAGAATCAGGAAAATCTATTTGTAAGAAACAAAGCAGGGAGGGGATTTTACATTCTGCCCAGAAACCACAGAGGAATTGTTCCAGGACATAAATTAGATTAAATAAGGGCTATTTATATGGTGATGAGGGGACCCCGTTACTTCCAAATAAAGGATTATGAGAGAGTAGGCATTGAACGTCTCTCCTTCAAGGCTCCCTCGCACACGCTTACTTACTCCCTCACTCTTCCTCTCTGCTGTAACTACATGTTCAGCCTACAGATTAAATAACCGACAAATGTCCCCATGAGGACATTTTAAGGTTAACTCCCTCCTAGCCTGAATGAGGCATATATTTAAAGAAAAAATAAATCCTTTCATGAGGGAAAGAATCCGCAGCTGTAGAAGAACAAGAACATCCTTCTGGATCCCCTGAGCCGTGGTGGTATCAGGCGCCTAAATTAAACAAGCCATTGTCTCAACATACATCCAATTACATTTGTTCCTCTGGTTTCCAAGCTGTGGTATCATAACAAAGATGCAGAAGATGATATAAGCTTCCAGTATTCTTGTTTGATGTGTACTGAGCAAATTATCAGATTTGTTGATTCGTTATGCTGTGTTTTTTTTTTTCCTTTGCTGCGTTTCATTTTTACTTTTCCCATAGATGTTGAATGTCATTTGCAAGGAATCGCCCTCCTCATTAACGTTGCTTTGATAAATAATTAAAATGAAGCGCCAGTGTCTTAAGACTAAAGTTGGACATACACAAAATCCCACTAAAGCCCAAATACTCTAATGTATCAATCCATATAGTTCAATGTGTACCATTATCGGGCAGTAAAAAATGCAAGAGCGCAATAGGGTCTTATCAAGGTTAACAGGTGGGTAAATATCAGTAAAACCGCTCACTTTATATGACTGTGTGAGACACAAGGCTTAAAGAGCCTTAAATCCAGATGCAACAGCTTACATAAATATTAACAGATTAAAGTACCAAAACAGTAGTAGGTACCAAAGCGACAAAAAGCAGTAGTAGGTAAAAATAAAAAAATGGCTAACATAGAACAAAATTTCAAAAAACATCACAGAAAAAAAGATATAGCCTTACCAACACCAAGTCAGATTACCATTGCATTAGCAGGGTGCAGCAGACCCCCATGATAAAGGTGGGGGCTGTACCGGTGCAAAATACTGATGAAGCAACCACTCACAACCAACCAATTCATGGAGGGGGTGGCTGGCTAGTATTAAACATGCACACAAATGCGGTTTTCATAGGACGCCATTCACACAGGTACATGTGATACACAGTGTCTGGCTTATTACAGCCTATTGATGACACCCATACTATTACATCAGGTGGGCTGTCTCGCACTATATAAGTGCACGTCACAAAGACAGCCCAACATACCAAACAAACACTAAAGGTCCTGACGGCATCCTGCGTAAAAATGGAAAAAAGTGCAACAAAAAAGACGAATAATGTATAAGATAAATACATTACATGGGGTATTGGTCGATATTTTGGCCAAAACAGGTAAGCCCACAACCCACGTCACGGGTCCCCACACTTGCGAGTCCTAACATTAAAATTAAAAATGGCTAACATAGTACAAAATTTCAAAAACATCACAGAAAAAAGACACAGTTTTACCAAACACTAGGTCAGGTTACCAATGCACCAGCAGAATGCAGCAGACCACCATAATAAAGGCAGGGGAAGCACAGGTGCTATAAGTGCATTGATAATCTGAACTGGTGTTGGTAAGGCTGTATCTTTTTTCTGTTATTTTTTTAGGTAAAAATGTAGGTTTATTGTCAACGCGTTTCAAAGTTCAGACTCCTTCTTCAGGACAACCGTACATAAACCATAATACTGTTTTTTGTCATCACTCCAGAGAGAGCAGAAACACTTCCAATCCTTGTACATTATTATGGGGCAGTAAATCAGATATGCTCTATTTCAGCAATTTTGATATTTGTAATGCGAAAGTGGCACAATAGAAAGTTTTTATCAAGGCTTTTGTGCTATTTTACTAGCGTCAAAAAGTTCCACATATCATCGCGCTGTGTTTTTTTGCAAAAAAGTGTGATACTCATCAGTTTAAGGGTTTGCTCACAATTAGTGTATTAAAAATCGGCCCCATTCTCATCTGGCCATCCGTGTGCTGTCGGTGTGTGTAAAGATTAATAGCTGCTGAGTTAAAAAAACATTTGCATACAGACAGCACATGGATAACAAGTGAGAAAATTTCGTCCAACTTTTTCGTAACCCTAAAAACCCTCGCTCAGACTTGCATATAGAACGGAAAAGTGCAATTCGGTAAAAAAATCAGATTGCACTCGGACCTATGTTATAATGAAGCCGTGCAGATCTGAGTGTTTTTTCTCAGATGTATTCATGCCAAACCGACCATCAGTATGACATCCGATTTTTATGGATACATTAAAATTCTGTTACGTAGGAACTGTAAATGGTCCTGGAAATGATTAATAGCTGCTGATTAGAAACACGGATTGTATACAGATGACAAGTGAGAAAGAAAATCATACCACTCTCTTGGATGAGAAAAAGTGATTTTTATACGCAAGTGGGAGTGAACCCTTAAAAAATAGGGTGTAATCTGGATACAAATAGCAATAAAAACTTTTTAAAAAGTTGTAAAAACTTTCAACCTCCTAGCAGGGGTGGGAGGGTGGTGGTGGACTTGACGTGAAATAATCAGTTTTACACAAAAGTGTTACATATAAAGAAGGAACATTTATCAAATGCAGTGCAACCACTTCTCTATGTGAGTCAGCTGCTGGGGTTTTCTGGATTTATGTATGTACAGTACGGACCAAAAGTTTGGTCACACCTTCTCATTTAAAGATTTTTCTGTATTTTCATGACTATGAAGCCAACTTTTGCTTTGATGACTGCTTTGCACACTCTCTGCATTCTCTTGATGAGCTTCAAGAGGTAGTCACCGGAAATGGTCTTCCAACAATCTTGAAGTTCACAGAGATGCTTAGCACTTGTTTGCCCTTTAGCCTTCACTCTGCGGTCCAGCTCACCCCAAACCATCTCGATTGGGTATAGGTCTGGTGTCTGTGGAGGCCAGGTCAACTGGTGTAGCACCCCATCACTCTCCTTCTTGGTCAAATAGTCCTTACACAGCCTGGAGGTGTGTTTGGGGTCATTGTCCTGTTGAAAAAGAAATGATGGTCCAACTAAACGCAAACCGGATGGAATAGCATGCCGCTGCAAGATGCTGTGGTAGCCATGCTGGTTCAATATGCCTTAAATTTTGAATAAATCTCCAACAGTGTCACCAGCAAAGCACCCCCACACCATCACACCTCCTCCTCCATGCTTCACGGTGGGAACCAGGCATGTAGAGTCCATCCGTTCACCTTTTCTGCATCGCACAAAGACACGGTGGTTGGAACCAAAGATCTCAAATTTGGACTCATCAGACC
Source organism: Oophaga sylvatica (assembly GCA_033576555.1). Taxonomy (NCBI): domain Eukaryota; kingdom Metazoa; phylum Chordata; class Amphibia; order Anura; family Dendrobatidae; genus Oophaga; species Oophaga sylvatica. Next base: position 731,010,696 of record JARQOD010000001.1, read on the forward strand.
AAAGCACAGATTTCCACTGGTCTAATGTCCATTCCTTGTGTTCTTTAGCCCAAACAAGTCTCTTCTGCTTGTTGCCTGTCCTTTTTTTTTACCATGAAGGCCTGCTGCACAAAGTCTCCTCTTAACAGTTGTTGTAGAGATGTGTCTGCTGCTAGAACTCTGTGTGGCATTGACCTGGTCTCTAATCTGAGCTGCTGTAAACCTGCGATTTCTGAGGCTGATGACTCGGATAAACTTATCCTCAGAAGCAGAGATGACTCTTGGTCTTCCTTTACTGGGGCGGTCTTCATGTGAGACAGTTTCTTTGTAGCGCTTGATGGTTTTTGCAACTGTATTTGGGGACACTTTCAAACTTTTCCCAATTTTTCGGACTGACTGACCTTCATTTCTAAAAGTAATGAAGGCCACTCGTTTTTCTTTACTTAGCTGCTTTCTTCTTGCCATAATACAAATTTTTAACAGTCTATTCAGTAGGACTATCAGCTGTGTATCCACCAGACTTCTGCACAACACAACTGATGGTCCCAACTCCATTTATAAGGCCAGAAATCCCACTTATTAAACCTAACAGGGCAACACCCTGTGAAGTGAAAATCATTCCCGGTGACTACCTCTTGAAGCTCATCAAGAGAATGCCAAGAGTGTGCAAAGCAGTAATCAAAGCAAAAGGTGGCTATTTTGAAGAACCTAGAATATAAGACATAATTTCAGTTGTTACACACTTTGTTATAAAGCATATAATTCCACATGTGTTAATTCATAGTTTTGATGCCTTCGGTGTGAATGTACAATTTTCATAGTCATGAAAATACAGAAAAATCTTTAAATGAGGTGTGTCCAAACTTTTGGTCTGTACTGTACATTTTTGGATAATTTTGAAAATTTAAGGGGTTGGTCACTTCTTTTTTTTTTTTATTAGGACAGGCCATAAACATCTGGTGGCGGTGCAACACCTGATTTTTCCAACAGATCAGTTGTTAGGAAGTTCTGCCAAAAGAACAGCAGCTCAAATGAATAGGGGGGTGGACCTGTAGTAACCAGCCGGGGCCACTAACGTTTTAAAGAAGCTGCTGTTCTTCATCCGTATCTTAGAACTACCGTCCATCTCTGGTGCCTGTAACTGATCTGTGGGTGTGGCAGGTGTCGTATACCCACCAATCAGATATTCATGTACTATCCTAAGGATAGGCCATCAATAAAAAGGTAGGGCCAACCTATAACCTATCAACAATCTTCCAATACATTTGGCAGGCTAAGGTAGACCCGTTATCTAAATATGCTGCTAAGTGTAAGGGCACCATATTACAGAGACAGGTGTTTTCTATTAGCCAAAGTGGCACACAAAAAAAACAAAAAAAAACAAAACCAAATTCAGTCATTTGGACAAATGAGTACAGCAAAATCATAGTTAAGAATCCGCTCATTAGCGGAGTGACCCCTTTGCTCCTCTCACCGGTGACATGATGAATGCTCATCAATCATTGCTAAGTTGTGTCAGTTGGATTCTTTGATGATGCCTGTTAGCCAAATGACACAATATTTTGTGTGCCATTTTGACTGATAGAACAGCCATGTTTATACATGATGCCTTTATATAGGGAAAAATATTCAGGGTTCAGAAAAGCTTTAAAAGCACAACACATTTTTTTACCATAGAGCAAATATGACAAAGGGTCCAAAAGACCATTGAGTTGTATGAGCACATGAAGGCATACAGTCAGACATACCCTTGTCGAGCTGCATAGAAAAAAATAGAAACCTTCAAAATGAGAAACATATTAAAATGTATATAGTATGTGTTTCCATTTGTTTTGCATACATACTTTCAGAGTGTATGGAGAAAATATTGGTAAAATGCATATTGCTACTGTATGTCAAAATCACTGTGTATAGTTACTTTGTGGGATGGAAAAAACAATATGTTGCTGCCTAGAATCTGTCAACAGATAGGTCGGCTGCTGCTGACTGATCTTATTATGTCCCACTTCTGCGTTTTTACCATAATATGCCCTGCAGCAAACATTCAAGTCATCTGCTCTACATCAATATTTCATGCTTGCATTGGGTATTGTGTTAATGAGCAGTGCCGCTGATGGTATTAAACTCTCCAGTCCTTGTATGACTTTACATTCATTAAGCCCCTATAGGCTATCAGTGATCATAGACTTTGTAGAGAAGCTGAAATGTAGAAATCCCTCATCTCTTATTTATGTCAGGTCATGGTGTCATAGCGCATTGTTTAGAGCTGCCATTTTGTAAAGCACTGGTTGGAGCTTATTTATCACATGACTGTGCGAAACAGCTGACACCTGTGTATGGGAAAAGTAAAGAAAGCATATCCTCAGTGACTCAGAGTAGTTCCCTCTACAGAAAGCTTGTCATTCCCTGTTAGGGTAATAGAATCATGCTAAATGTCTCTCCATCTAATCTGTCCTGCTAGTAAAACTATCTATCTCTCAGCAGGGAGGAAGTAAAGGACTCCCCCCACTTGGTCTTATGCTGAGATAAATGGCATGTGCAGCATAAAAATAAAGATCATAAATGATGGGGCTGATACATCAGTTTCTGCGAGTTTTCAGACATAAACTACTTAAATATTTGTGCCATTTGGTGTTTTTATACCAGTCCCGGCCAGCTCCGCCAAATTGTTGTAAAGTAGGCTAAGCTTGCCTGTAAGGGGGGGACGTCCGAGCACGAACCAACAAATTTACCATAAAATACACAATAAATAAGGGCATAAATTATGAGGGAAATATACACCAATATCTGACTGGTGTACATTTCTTGTGAAGGCAATAGGCAACTGAAAGAAACACCAAGTTCTGAGACTAGCATTTATTTTAATCCTAAATGTCTGTCTATTTAATGTAATAATCTAATCTCTTTTCACATATACTTTAACCCCTCCACAACATACACCGTACATGTACTGCGCATGTCGTGTCTCTCCCTTTCATGTGGGCTCCGGCGCTGAGTCCACATCTTTCCCAGCACGTCAGCTGATTTAAACAGCTGACATGTGCCCCTAACAGCCGCGGGTGGAATCGCGATCCACCCGCGGCTATTAACCTGATAAATGCCGCTATCAAACTCTGACAGCGGCATTTAATGTGATCCCGCCGGAAGTGTGTCATTAATCCCGCCCATCGACGCCGATGTCACATGACCACGATTCACTGATGGGTTGGCATGACAACCCGGGGTCTGCAGCAGACCCCTGTGGTTGTCATTGTTAGATTGCTATGAGCGCCATCCGCAAGTGAGCATTTCTACTACATAGAGCAGGGGTGAAGCCGAAGCGATCGGATGATCACAGCTTCTAGTCTCTCATGGGGACCATTGAAGCAAGTGTAAAGTAAAAAAAAATGTTTTTAAAAATATAAAAAAATAAAAAATATCTAAAAGTTCAAATCACCCCCCATTCGCCCTAGTCAAAATAAAACAATTAAAAAGAAATAAAAAATACCCATATTTGTTATCACCACGTTCAGAATCACCCAATCTATCAAGAGATGAAAAGAATTAATGCGATCAGTAAACTGCATAGCGGAAAGAAAAGTAAAAATGCCAGAATTATATTTTTTTGATCGCCGCAACATTGCATTAAAATGCAAAAAAGGGTGATCAAAAGATCATATCTACACCAAAATGGTATTAATAAAAACATCAGCTTTGCACACAAAAAATAAGCCCTCACCCAGCCCGAGATCACGAAAAATGGAGACGCTACGGGTCTCGGAAAATGGCGCAATTTTGTTTGTTTTTTTTTTTATCAAACTTTGGATTTTTTTTCACCACTTAAATAAAAAACAACCTATACAAGTCTGGTATCAACAAACTCATAATGATGTGGAAAATCATAATGGCAGATCATTTTTAGCATTTGGTGTACATGGTAAAAAAAACAAACAAAACACTGTTGTGGAATTGCACTTTTTTTGCAAATTTCACCGCACTTGGAACTTTTGTTCACATTTTCCAGTACCCGGATATGGTAAAACCAATGGTGCTGTTCAAAAGTACAATACGTCCTGCAAAAAACAAGCCATCACATGGCCATATTGATGGAAAAATAAAAAAAATTATGGCTCTGGGAAAAAGGGGAGCAAAAAACAAACGCAAAAACGAAAATAGTCATGGAGGGGTTAATTAAAAATGCCCTATCATTCCCTCACTACACTATATAACTGCTTTTTTTTTACCTATTTCCTATTTGGTGATGCTTCATTTGCGAGCCCCAGTGCATGCTGGGATACTCAAAAGAGTTGTCATCACTGCAGCCTCTTCTCCCTTTCTGAAATGAAACGTCATCAATGACGTTTGTTTCAAGGGCTGTGCTAGCCCTTGCTCTACTCAGCATGTATTGGTTGTCAGTTCCGACATATGCTCAGTAGGATCTTGTCACTGTGAAATATTCTTTTTAATGAACAGTGACAGCGCACCAACTTGCTGGTCTAATGAGAAGTGACATGCCGGCAAGAGAGCGCACAGCAAGTGGGCAATGTAAGAAGAAAAGAGACCAGTTCTGCCCCTGCATATGACATCACTTATGGGGGTGAGCCTGGTCTCTGATTTTCATGCTAGCCAGGTTTTCTACTTACAATGCGTACTAACAGTGCGCTCTCTTGCTGGCTCGTCACTTTTCATCAGAGCCAGCGAGTTAATATACTGTCACTGTGTAGTAAAAAGAATATTGGACAGTGACAAGATCCTACTTATCACATCTGACACCTGCTCAGTAGATGACGTTTCGTTTCACGGTTAGGGGCAGAGGCTGCGGCACTGATCGCAGCCTGTGCTCCCTGATGACGGCTCGTTTGAGCATGAACTGGAGGTTTTCAAACTAAGCATCATCAAACAGGAAATGAGTAAAAAATAAATCAGTTAGATAACATAGTGAGGAAACAATAGGTAATTTTTTTATTGAAGTGTATTAGAAAAGAGATTAGATTATGACATTAAATAGACAGACATTGAGGATTAAAATAAATGTTAGTTTTGGGACAACTCTTTAAAGCCCCCGTCACACACAGCGGTCTCGCTAGCGAGATCGGTGCTGAGTCATTAGTTTTGTGACGCAACAGCGATCTCCCCAGCGATATTGCTGTGTGTGACATTCAGCGACGATCAGCCCCCCTGCCGGGTATCGCTGATCGTCGCTGAATGTCCTGGACATTTTTTTGATCGCAGGTCTCCTGCTGGCCAGCACGCATCACTGCGTGTGGCAGACAGGAGACCAGCGATCAGCTGGTAACTAAGGGCGCCTGGAAACCCGATGTGTACGTTGGATACCAGCGCGCTGCTGCAGGGGAGCTGGTAACCAAGGTACACAGCGAGTTTCCAGGTGCCGCGCAGGGCCTGGAAACCCGATGTGTACCTTGGTTACCAGCTCCCTGCACCAGCGGGCTGGTATCTAACGTACACTGCGGGTAACTAAGCGACGTTACCCGCAGTGTCGCTGTCCTGATCGCTGCCTGAGCTGCCTGTTTGGCATGTAGCGACACAGCAGAGATCCTGACAAGTGCATATCGTTGTCGGGATCGCTGGTGTGTCGCTATGTGTGACGGGGCCCTAGGAGACTCATGACTCAATCAATTAGGCACATCTTACCCTAGCATAAACATCAGTGTAAAAAAACATCAGGGGCATAGAGTTTTTCACTGCAGACACTTCTTATATATATATATATATATATATATATATATATATACACAGCTCTGGCAAAAAATAAGAGACCACTGCAAAATTTTCAGTTTGTCTGATTTTTGAGAAATGGTCAAAATAACAAAAAAATGCAGTGCTTGCAGACCTCAAATAATGCTAAGAAAACAAGTTCACAATCATTTAGAAACAACAATACTAATGTTTTAACTCAGAAAGAGTTCAGAAATCAATATTTTGTGGAATAACCATGATTTTTAACCCCTTAACCCCCAAGGGTGGTTTGTATGTTAATGACCAGGCCAATTTTTACAATAATGACCACTGTCCCTTTATGAGGTAATAACTCTGGAACGCTTCCATAGATCCTGGTGATTCTGACACTGTTTTCTCGTGACATATTATACTTCATGATAGTGGTAAAATTTATTTGATATCACTTGCGTTTATTTGTAAAGAAATGGAAATTTGGCAAAAATTTTGAAAATTTTGCAATTTTCCAAATTTGAATTTTCATGCCCTTAAATCACAGAGATATGTCACACAAAATACTTAATAAGTAACATTTCCCACATATCTACTTTACATCAGCACAATTTTGGAACCAAAATTTTTTTGTGTTAGGAAGTTATAAGGGTTAAAAGTTGACCAGCAATATCTCATTTTTACAACACCATTTTTTTTAGGGACCACATCACATTTGAGTCACTTTGAGGGCTCTATATGATAGAAAATACCCAAAAGTGACACCATTCTAAAACTTCACCCCTCAAGGTTCTCAAAACCACTTACAAGAAGTTTATTAACCCTTCAGGTGCTTCACAGGAATTTTTGGAATGTTTAAAAAAAATGAACATTTAACTTTTTTTCACAAAAAATTTAACTCAGATCCAATTTTTTTATTTTACCGAGGGTAACAGGAGAAATTGGACCCCAAAAATTGTTGTACAATTTGTCCCGAGTACGCTGAAACCCCATATATGCAGGTAAACCACTGTTTGGGCGCATGGCAGAACTCGGAAGGGAAGGAGCGCCATTTGACCTTTTCAATGCAAAATTGGCTGGAATTGAGACTGAACGCCATGTCGCGTTTGGAGAGCCTCTGATGGGCCTAAACAGTGGAAACCCTCACAAGTGACACCATTTTGGAAACTAGACTCCCTAAGGAACTTATCGAGCTGTGTGGTGAGCACTTTGAACCCCCAAGTGCTTCACAGAAGTTTATAACGTAGAGCCGTAAAAAAAAAAATCATATTTATTTCACAAAAATGATCTTTTCGTCCCCAATTTTTTATTTTCACAAGGGTAACAGGAGAAATTGGATCCCAAAAATTGTTGTCCAATTTGTCCTGAGTACGCCAATACTCTATATGTGGGGGTAAATCACTGAGCGCACAGCAGAGCTCGGAAGGGAAGGAGCACCGTTTGGCTTTTTCAACGCTGAATTGGCTGGAATTGAGATCGGACGCCATGTCGAGTTTGGAAAACCCCTGATATGCCTGAACAGTGGAAACCCTCCAACTCTAACTCCAACCCTAACCTCAACACACTCCTAACCATAATCCCAGCCCAAACCATAACCCTAAACACAAACCTAACCCTAACACACCCCTAACCCTAATCCCAACCCTAACCCTAACTTTAGCCCCAAACCTAACCCTAACTTTTGCCCCAATCCAAACCCAATCTTTAGCCCCAACCCTAACTTTAGCCCTAACCCTAATGGGAAAATGGAAATAAATACATTTTTTTATTTTTCCCTAACTAAGGGGGTGATAAAGGGGGGCTTGATTTACTATTTATAGCAGGTTTTTACGTTTGGCAGCTGTCACACCCAAGTGTCGCATTCCTTGTGTCAAGCCACTCATGACCAATAGACAACGCCAGGAGTGTCTTACCTGGGCCAAGGAGAAAAAGAACTGGACTGTTGCTCAGTGGTCCAAGGTGTTGTTTTCAGATGAAAGTAAATTTTGCATTTCATTTGGAAATCAAGGTCCCAGAGTCTGGAGGAAGAGTGGAGAGGCACACAATCCAAGCTGCTTGAGGTCTAGTGTGAAGTTTCCACAATCAGTGATGGTTTGGGGAGCCATGTCATCTGCTGGTGTAGATCCACTGTGTTTTATCAAAACTAAAGTCAGCGCAGCTGTCTACCAGGAAATTTTAGAGCACTTCATGCTTCCCTCTGCCGACAAGCTTTTTGGAGATGGAAATTTCTTTCTCCAGCAAGACTTGGCACCTGTCCACACTGCCAAAAGTACCGATACCTGGTTTAAAAACAATAGTATCACTGTGCTTGATTGGCCAGCAAACTCGCCTGACCTTAACACCATAGAGAATCTATGGGGCAACAATGCAGATGAGCTGAAGGATGCTATCAAAGCAACCTGGGCTTCCATAACACCTCAGTAGTGACACAGGCTGATTGCTTCCATGCCACTCCGCATTGATGCAGTATTGAGTGCATTTACTGAACATACATTTCAGTAGGCCAACATTTTGGATTTTAAAATCATTTTTCAAGCTGGTGTTATAAAGTACTCTAATTTACTGAGATAATGACTTTTGGATTTTCATTGGCTGTAAGCCATAATCATCAACATTAACAGAAATAAACACCAGAATAGATCACTCTGTTTGTAATGACTGTATAATACATGAGTTTCACTTTTTGTATTGAAGAAATGAAATAAATTAACTTTTTGATATTTTAGTTTAGTGAGAAGCACTTGTATATTTCACTGTATAGGGGAGAAATATGCAGTCTCTTGAACAAACAATTGGCTTTGTAGCTTCTTGCAAGATAAAATGTTGACGACCTGACTGCTTCCTAATCCAGCTAATTGCTGAAGGATAAGGCACCTTGGCCAATTCATCTCAAGGAAAATAAAATGGAGAATAACATTTTTTGATCTATAATGCAAGTCTGGCTGTGTTTCTTATTCCTTATCCAAGGGTTTTTATTTTTTTATATATATAAAACAGAACACAAAATCACCTACATTACCAGCTGGGAACATCTCAAAGGTACAAATAAAACCCCTGCCGTGCGCCCAAACAGTAGTATTCTCCCACATATGGGGTATCGGCGTATTGCACAACAAATTGTATGGTGCAATTTCTCCTGTAAGGGTCCTGTCACACTCTTCAATGTCCCAGTGATCCCACCAACGATACGACGTTGATGGGATCGCTGGGACATTGTTAGCTGATCACTGGTGAGTTGTCACATGGGCAGATTCACCAGCGATCAGGACCAGCTAGCACGCTGGTATCCAATGTACACATTGGGTAACTAAGCGCTGCACGGCGCCTAGTTACCCGATATGTACCCTAGATACCGGCTCTCAGCGCTCTACAGCAGAAGCTGGGAACCGGTATCCAGGGTACATATCGGGTAACTAGGCGCCGCGCCGTGCTTAGTTACCCGATATGTACATTGGATACCAGCTCCAGGCTCGTTGGTCTCCTGCTGTCACACGCAGCAATGCGAGACCAACGATGAAAAAATGGTCCAGGCCATTCGACGATGATCAGCGATACCCAGCAATGGGGTTGGTCGTCGCTGCGTGTCACACTAAGCGAGATCGCTGGCTAGGTCGCTGTTGCGTCACAAAATCGGTGACGCTTCAGCGATCTCAGTAGCGATCTTGCTTAGTGTGACGGGGGCTTTATCACTATGAAAATGCAATATTTTGTGCTAAAACATATTTGTGAGGAAAATTTGAGTTTATTTTTTTACATTTTTACGGCTTAATGTTATAAACTTTTGTGAAGCACCTGAGGGTTCAATGTGCTCACCACACATCTAGATCAGTTCCCTGAGGGGTCTAGTTTCCAAAATGGTGTCACTTGTGGGGGATTTTCATTGTTTAGGCACATCAGGGGCTCTCCAAACGCGACATTGCATCCACCAATTGTTCCAGCAAACTTTGCATTCAAAAAGTCAAATGGTGCTCTGTCACTTCCGAGCTCTGCCCTGCGCTCAAGCAGTGGTTTTCTCCCTCATATGAGGTATCAGCATGCACAGGAGAAATTACACAAATTTTGTTTCTCTTGTCAAAATAAAAAAGATGTTGATTTTTTGAAAAGAAAAAAATTAACTGCTGCTTCAGAAGACTTTATTGGCTCTATTGGAATATTCTCACATCCAGGCGCTGTGTTATTTGACAGAAGTTTTATTGTGCAATGACTTCGTCTTCCAGGATGATTGACTATCATCTTCAGTTTCTTCCTGTGTCACTGAGCCGTTCTTGTAGAGGTGCTCCGTGTACTCTTTCAATCTCTTCTTAATCTGTTGTGGCTCAGTTAGCTTTTTCCCATTGTCTTTTTTTTTTATTTTAAACTTTTATAAATTTTCAAAACACAAATACAAGTGTCATTACTATCACAATTTCACTCATGTCAACAGTGAATCCATTAAACATATCACAATGCATATAGCATTAAACATGTTATGACCCTACAAGAAAATGGAGCAATGCACTCTCAATGAATAAATGTGGTGAGACAAGAATATTATAAACAATCAATATACAATTTTATTTGCTCACGCACAAACATAAATCTGGGTAACAAAAACAATAATGGTTCTAGTGTAAGAATGAAGATCAGATGAGATAATGGACATCCCTGAAGCATACCTCTTCGCATAACAAACTCCTTGGAGAGTACCCCATTCACTTTTACATTGTCAGTTGGCTTTGAGTATAATGCTGATATCCAGCGTAACATGTTGTATTTTAGGCCTAGTCTCATAAAAACCCAATTCACTCTTTTGAATGCCTTCTCCACATCGGTAGATAGTAGCATAAGAGGTTGCCATTTAATTCTGGCTCTATATATTAGGTTCAATGCCTTAGTTGTGTTGTCCCTGGCCTCTCTACCCCTCATGAAACCCACCTGATCTGGGTGAATAGTCTCTGGCAGAAGTGGAAATAATCTAGACGCAAGCATTTTTGCAAACAGCTTAATATCCACGTTGAGTTTATAGGCCTATAACTTGCACATTGTGCTGGGTCTTTCCCTCCCTTATGTATCACCGATATGTGGGCTCGCAGGGAGTCTCCTGGGAGAGCAGAGCCTTTAGATATAGCAATAAGGCTAGTGATCAGATGAAGAGAGAGAGATACTAAGAACAATTTATAATAGGCCAGTGAAAATCCATCTGGGCCCGTGGCCTTTCCTGACTTGGTTTCTTTTACAGCGGCTTGCAGTTCCTCTATAGTAAAGGGAAACTCTAAGGAAGCTATGTCAGTGTCAGACAGGGAGGGAAGGCCAGACTCTTTTGTATTTCTGGATACGCGATTTGAAGTTAGCATTTTGTGTGGCGGGGTTAGTTGAGTCTACAGAGTATAGAGAAGCATAGGTTTTAAACGTATCCGCAATATCGGGTAGCAGGTGTTTGCGTTGTTGTGACTGATGATGGATGTGATATAGGTGTTAGCTCTCTGTGTTCTCATAGCTCTGGCTATGGACTTCCCACTTTTGTTGCCATGTTCATAATAATGACGATGGCATCTGGTGAGATCGGCTTTTGCTTTATCATGTTTTATTATTAATGACTTTCTGATATGGTCTGATATTTGCCATTTATGTGATCTTTCTAGGTTTTCAATCTCTCTCAAAAGACCAGTGATCTCCTGAGCGCGTTCTCGCTTTTCACGAGTGTCATGCTTAATGAAGATTCCCCTAATCACACACTTGTGTGCCTCTACAGCATTAGGCGCAAAGTACGTGTCAAGGGACTCCTGTAGTTCGGTTCCCACAATAGGGTCGTCTAGAAAAGATGCATTCAGACGCCAATGGCACTGTTTCATTCTAAAGGCTGGAATAGCGACTGTGACAATTACCAGACCGTGATCTGAAATGAAGATATTATCAATATTTGCTTTTTGAAGCAGGGGTAAAGGTACTGCCACACTACACAATCCCGCTAGCGATCTCGTTAGCGTCGCATACTAATGAGATCGCTAGCGGGATTGTTTCTATATCGCTAGTAGCTACCTATTTTAGCGATGTCGTTAGGACGCTATCGCGGTTAGCGATCTCCTTAACGACTTTAGCGGTACTAAAGTACCGCTAAATCGCTAAAAAAGGTGCCACACTCAGCGATTAGATACTTACCAGCGGGGCGCCAGCGACGAAAATAGGGTCCGGAACGATTCCAGCGACGAGCGAGATCACAGCAGGAAGCTCGTCGCTGGCAGATGCCGCACACAACAACATCGCTAACGGGATCGCTAAATAGTGACGTTTTTTAGCGATCCCGTTAGCGATGTTGTTTAGTGTGGCATACCCTTAAGTCCTGATGTCTCAGCAGAAAATAGTCAATTCTTGTATAAACATTGTGGGCGTTTGAGTAAAAGGAATAATCCCTGTCTGCCGGGTGAAGGAATAGCCAAGAGTCTACTAATTTGTGGTCCTGCAAACATTTCTGTATGTGTCTTTGCATGGGACGTGAGAGGGAATACACTCCCTTGGAATTATCTATAGTTGGGCTGTGTTAAAAGTCACCCCCAGAATCTGAATACCCACCGTGAATACCGCTAGTTGTTCTAGATAAGTGCAGAGTGCTTTGTCCTGACTAACATTGGGTAGATATAGTTAGGCAAATGTGACCCTAATAGAATTGATCAGACCTTTTACCATTAGCAGACGGCCCTCTCCATCAGTGTGAGACTCAGTGAACGTCCATGGAACTGACCATGAGATGAGGATACAAGAACCTCTGGATTTAGAATCGGGTGAGGGGCTGTGGTAACCAATGGGGAACCTTTGACTCAAAATCTTGTAGGGTTTGATTTGCCAAAAATGGGTTTCCTGTAGAAACGCTACATCTATCTTTTGTTTACATAAAAGATACAGTAAGATAGACCTTTTCTCAGGGCTATGTAGGCCTTTGACATTTAAGGAGCCGATTGTAAGTTCCGATTGACGCTCTGGCTGCATTATTATAGTGGTTGGGAAAAGTATTCGGTTACAGAAGGGGTAAGATATAAACACAAGGGAGAGACTAACTATCAGAAGATGAATGAGTAGGAGTGAGGAATAGGAGAAAGAAAAAAGAAAAGAGAGTAAGAAAATAGAGGATATTAGAATAGACACCCCACCAACTATGGGGTAGAATATACAAATAGAAAGACGAACAAAGAAAAGAACAAAGCTATCGCTAATTACTCAGGCAGAAATCCTGGGTAGCCTCCAATCTCTTGGAAGCGAGGGGAGGGGGCAAACTGCGGTTAGACAACCGCCAGGGGAAAGGGTGTAAAATGAAACCGAACCTCTCTTAAAACGTTGAACCAAAACCACATCCCACCCACCACTCGGGGGAGTCCCCGCGGGGTGATGGGAGGTATGATCATTTAACTCTTTAACAATGTTATAATGTTTAATCCTTTAAAACTAAATCGAAACAGCATCAATATTACATGTAGGGTACATACCCAAAAACATAGAAATTAACCACACATTATATACATAGTATTCAATGTTCTCCGAGTCGCTGCGCGGGAATGAAGGCACCGGCCTGTGTCGCTTCCTCTGAGAGGATCTAGCTGACACCCAATAACCTAGAAGGTCAGACAGGCCATCAATAGAACGAGCGAGGGCCTCCATTTTGACATCACTGAAACCTCTGACCGCTGCGCCTGACGCCGTCGAGGTCTGCGTGTCAGATACGCGAGACTGATCCTGTAGCGGATCTGGGAGATGGTCCGCACCTCCTGGACCCTGATCTGACATGTCCTCACACAGTATATGGCAGGTTAAACCTGTCAGTAACTAGGACAGTGTGGTTTCTTAAAGAAGAAACGAACGCTGAAGGGTTAAAGCTCTTAAAGAGAGAGCTACCCCAGCTGTCCCCCAATAAAGGGTTAACCGCCAAAGAATGGGTTAATGTCGCAGACTCCCCACAACCCTTGTTTAATGAAAAGGGTGTGCGAGCCCCAGGTGCCTCTTATGAGGTAACAGCTGCAGGACAGTGCTCTCAAAGGTATGCTTCTTTTGCCTTTGTACACTAAACAAGAAACGCTAAAATATTGCGCTGATTTGTACATCGCAATGACCGCCAAAGTCGCTAAGGGGATCGCTAACCACTTATGCGTCGTCAATGAGATCGCCCACTGTGGCAGCTACTAGCGACATTAAAACAATCACAAAAAAACGATCGCATTAGTATGCGTCGTTATAATGATCGTTAGCGGTAGCATTCAGCGTCCTGCGCTGTGGGGGTGAGGGGGTTAAGTTTCTGCCCTGACAGGCAGAAGCGACTCACCCAGCTGGCCGCGGTGTAGCGTCATCTGATTGTCGGGAGGAGAGGAGAGTGAGGAAGGAAGCCTTCCGCTTCCAGTAATGGCCGCCGCGCTGTGCTTCTGAGAGAGAAGCCGGAAGAAGACAGTAGTAAAGCGCGCGCTCAGAGCGCCGCGAAAATTCAAAAAAAAAAAAAAAAGGCGCGCGACTCCTCCGCTCTCCATGTCCTGCAGGCATCCACCTGCGGACAAAAGACACTAGTCACCAACATGTCACATGTAACAGCGGCTGCCGCAGCAGTCGCTGAAGCACTCAAACACATTAAAATGTGGAGTACTCACCCCGCTGAGCGCCACAGGGACCCCTCAGAGATTTGTGGCGCTGTGCCCGTAGCTTCCCCCCAGGGCGGGGAATGCAGTGACCCCAGAAGCGCGGTTTGCGTCCCCGCCAGGGAAGCAATCCTCATCCCCCAGGGCCGGCAGGGTTCTGCAGGGACCACCTTACAGGGTAATACAGATCCGCCAAGGGAGAGGTGGGGGTCCAGCAGCGCTGAGACCCCTGAGACCTCTAGACCACTGGCGGTCCAAGTCTCTGTCCGACTAAAATAAAAAAATTTTCTGAGGAGCTGCTTCCAGCAGCGACTATCCTCTGTGACCTCAAATTTTAGACTGGAGAGCTGGAGTAGGAGGAGCCCTATAAGCTGGAGGGGCCGGTCAACACTTTTTTAATCTGAGGTGCTTCTATCCTATGTGGGCTCCGCCTACCCACTAGTAATGACTAGTGTGTCTCCCTTCCTTCATCTGCTGCTGAAAAATCCGTGTGACAGGTTCATTCCAGCATTAAGAGTGTCAAAGGTCACCATCAGTTTGTATTCGCAAACTCTTCTATGTCTCTGAGATGTGAAACTACCTTTCAATACAAGTAATTTCATATCCCACATGCTATGACCAGGGGAAGAAAAATGTTTTGCCACAGGTAGATCCATTCTTTTTTCTCTTATTGTGTGGCGATGAGAATTCATCCTTGTTCTCAGTTTTTGCCCGGTCTCTCCCACATACAGACCCCCAGTTGAACATTTAGTACATATAATTAGGTACACCACATTAGATGTGATGCAGCTGAAAGTACCAGGTATCTTGTAGTCCCGATGGGAGTTGGGGATCTTTATCTTGTCCGTGGTCATTATAAATGGACAGGTTTTGCATTTCTTCTGTTGCAAGGAAAGGTTCCTGCAGCTGTTGGGGAGGACAGGGAACTTCTGACAATGATGCTTCTTAGATTTGGGGGCTGCCTAAAACACAGCAGTGGGGGGTCTGGAAATATGGTTTGTAATCGGGCATCTTTTTGTAGTAAAGGTTGTAGTTTCCGTGCAGCTCCCCTTAGCACCTCCAGATTTGGCTTGTAGGTGACAACTAGAGGCACCCGGTTATTTTCTTCTTTAGTTTTGTAATGTAGCAGGTGATTCCTTGATATTCTGGTGGCTCTTGTAATTTGGTTTTCAATTGTTCTTGGATGGTAGCCCTGATTTAAAAAGGTCTTTCTAAGGCAACCAAGTTGTTCATCTCTATCCATGGGGTTGGAACATATACGGTTGTATCTGATGGCTTGGCTGTAGACAATGGAGTTTTTTTATGTGTTTTGGATGGAAACTGTCCCATTTAAGGTATGTTGGAAGGTCTATTGGCTTCTGATACAGGGATGTCTCTATTTCATTTTCTTTGGGGGATCTGCTCCGGGGGAGATAGCTTTCATCTTTCTGCCTTTAGGTGTAGTTATCTCTCAGGCTGTGACGAGGCGTCTAAGATCAACATATGAACGCTCCACGGCTACCTCTAGTTGTGTGGTTAGTTTAGGAATCTGCAACCCATTAGTTACCAACATCTCAGGTGTTCGGCTGCCCGGCTGTTGTTCCTGTCCTCCACAGCTTCCTATAACATAACAGGCCCCATTCGGAGATGTCCGTGTAGTTTGATACAGGAAAGATGTATATCTTTGTACCGTGTTAGCCAGTAGATAGAAAAATATTCAGAATTGAGAGTCGTCAGTGGTTGATACCTTTCAGCTGCAGATAAAGGAAGGGAGACAGTCATTACTAGTGGGTAGGCGGAACCCACACAGGATAAACACACCTCAGATTAAAAAAGTGTTGACCGGCCCCTCCAGCTATATAGGGCTCCTCCTACTCCAGCTCTCCAGTCTAAAATTTGAGGTTCACAGAGGATAGTCGCTGCTGGAAGCAGCTCCTCAGAAGATTTTTTTATTTTAGTCGGACAGAGACTTGGACCGCCAATGGTCTAGAGGTCTCAGCGCTGCTGGACTCCCACCTCTCCCTTGGCGGATCTGTATTACCCTGTAAGGTGGTCCCTGCAGAACCCTGCCGGCCCTGGGGGATGAGGATTGCTTCCCTGGCAGGGACGCAAACCGCGCTTCTGGGGTCACTGCGTTCCCCGCCCTGGGGGAAGCTACGGGCACAGCGCCACAAATCTCTGAGGGGTCCCTGTGGCACTCAGCTGGGTGAGTACTCCACATTTTAATGTGTTTGAGTGCTTCAGCGGCCGCTGCGGCAGCCGCTGCTACATGTATCCAGTGTGGTGATTGTGTACTTTTGTCCGCAGGTGGATGCCTGCAGGACATGGGAGCGGAGAGCGGAGTGAATCGCGTGCTTTTTTTGAAACCGGCGGGGGGCGTGGCTTCGTGCTCTCCCATTTTTTCATAGGCAGGAAGCGCTCTGAGCGCGCGCTTTATCCTGCCTTTTTCCTTCCGGCTTCTCTCCTCTAGCGCGGCGGCCATTACTGACGGACTCCTCGGGCTCCTCACTCTCCGCTCTCCCCGACCGACCGAAAGGAGACACTACACCACGGCCAGCTGGGTGAGTCGCCTCTACCTGTCAGGGCAGAAGCTTGACCCCCTCAGCGCAGGACAAGGTATTGTCACACGGAAGGCTCCCGCTACGATCACATTAGCGACTCATAATTTTGCAATCTTTTTCTTTTGTATCGTTTTTTTTATGTCGCTAGTAGCTTCCACGGTGGGCGATCTCATCGACGACGCATAAGTGGTTAGCGATCTCTTTAGCGACTTTGGTATTGCGATATACAAATCAGCGCAATAGGTTAGCGATCTCGTTGACGTTCTTGTTTAATGTGGCATACCTTTGAACACTGTCCTGCAGCTGTTACCTCATAAGAGGCACCTGCGGCTCGCACACCCTTTTCATTAAACAAGGGTTGTGGAGAGTCTGCGATATTAACCCCTTCTTTGGCGGTTAAACCTTTATTGGGAGACAAAAGCTGGGGTAGCTCTCTATTTAAGAGCTTTAACCCTTCAGCGTTCATTTTGCCTTTGAAAAACACACTGTTCTAGTTGCTGACAGGTTTTTACCTGCCATATACTGTGTGAGGGCATGTCGGATCAGGGTCCAGGAGCGGACCGTCTCCCAGATCCGCTACAGGATCAGTCTCGCGTATCTGACACGCAGACCTCGACGGCGTCAAGCGCAACGGTCGGAGGTTACAGTGATGCCAAAATGGATGCCCTCGCTCGTTC
This sequence comes from Oophaga sylvatica, assembly GCA_033576555.1. Classification (NCBI taxonomy): domain Eukaryota; kingdom Metazoa; phylum Chordata; class Amphibia; order Anura; family Dendrobatidae; genus Oophaga; species Oophaga sylvatica. The sequence continues at coordinate 731,028,150 of JARQOD010000001.1, forward strand.
TATTGATGGCCTGTCTGACCTTCTAGGTTATTGGGTGTCAGCTAGATCCTCTCATGGTAGGAAGCGACACAGGCCGGTGCCATCTTTCTCGCGTAGCGACTCAGAGATTTCTGATATGGAGGGCTCCCCTCCAAGCTCGGATGGTGAGATATCCGATTCGGATAAGGAGGATCGGCAGGGACAATCTGCCTCTCTTTTGAGCCGTACAGAGGCTTTTATTGGAGCCATGAGGGAGGCGTTACAGTTACCGGAGGAGGTAACTAGACGTCCTGGTAAGTCGGCCCGGATGTTTCAGGAGTCGCATAGGTCGCGATCAGCCTTACCATCTCTGGATGAGCTTAATGAGGCAGTGGAGAAGGAACGCCTGTGTCCAGATAAACGTTTTCAGGGGACACGGTTTTTTGAGACACTGTATCCGTGTACTACGGAGTTGAGTGCTAATTGGATTCCTTCTCCTGAAGTGGATGTCCCTTTATCCCAGCTTAGCAAATCCTCATTACTTCCTGTTAAAGGGAAGGCGAGTCTGCAGGATCCGATGGACAGGAAAACGGAGATGGCGGCAAAATCCATCTACGAGGCCGGGGGTCATGGATTCAGAGCTGTGCTAGGATCCATGTGTGCTTGTAAAGCCTCCTTGAGCTGGTTAGACCGTCTACGGACGGCGTGGCAAGATGGATCCCCACTATCCGAGGTAGAGGGGCTTTTCAAGTCATTGGAGGATGCAGCTCGATATGGCAGTGATGCAGGTTTGGATACTGCCTCCATGCTGTCCAGGGCACAATCCTCAGCGATCACAGTCAGGAGAGCTCTGTGGCTTAGACAGTGGACCGGAGACGCGGTTTTCAAGCAAGGTTTGCTTTCTTTAGCTTACAAAGGTGGTCAGCTATTTGGATCTGACCTCACTGAGCTGATTGCCAAAGCAAAGGCAAAAGAAACGGCTTTACCGCAACGAAGAGCTGTGGCCTCTGCGTCTGGCAGGCATAGTGCCGGTAGTAGTCGGCGGTCCTTTCGGTCCAGGGGACGGTTCGGTCAGCCCTCTTGGGGATCGGGTCGTCCCTCTTTTTCGGGAAAAAAGAGCGCTCAGAAATCTCGCACTCCCTGGAAACAGCTTCCGCCAAGACAAGCGGGAAGCTGACAAAAAGCCCGCTAAGGCGGACTGACGCCAGGGTCTCACTCGAGGGCTCTCGAGTGGGAGGTCGCCTGCTCCAATTCAAGCCGACTTGGTCTTCCCGCGTGTCGGACACCTGGGTGACGCGGGTTGTGTCGGCAGGCTACTTCATAGAGTTTCTTTCTCGACCCCCAGACAGTTTTTGCCAATCCCGCATTCCGTCAGAGCCCGGGCTAATTGCCGCTCTACTGCGGGAGGTCGATTCCCTTCTACAGAAAGGTGTGGTGGTACCAGTTCCACCGGAGGACCAAGGAAGAGGTTTTTATTCCAACCTCTTTGTAGTCCCCAAAAAGGAGGACAAATTTCGTCCCATTCTGGATCTCAAAAGATTGAATCGACATGTCCGCACCCGAAAATTCCGCATGGAGTCACTTCGCTCAGTTGTGGCAGCCTTGTCGCAGAACGATTTTTTGGTGTCAATCGACATTCGCGACGCTTATTTGCATGTCCCCATCGGAAGGGCCCACCAACGCTTCCTGCGTTTTGCCATAGGTCAGGACCATTACCAGTTTGTGGCCCTGCCATTCGGTCTGGCCTCAGCACCTAGAGTTTTTACAAAAATTCTGGCTCCTCTCATGGCGATTCTGCGAAGACAGGGGGTTACGATTCTTCCCTATCTGGATGACCTTTTGATTGTGGCGTCCTCAAAGGAGGAGGCGGTGACGGCTCGCGATTTATCCCTTCAGCTCCTGGAGGACTTCGGGTGGCTGATCAATTGGGAGAAGTCGTCCCTGGAACCGTCGCAGTCAATCCTGTTTTTGGGAATGCAGGTTCGACACGGTACGAGCAGTGGTGTCTCTGCCCTCAGACAAGCAAGCGAGTCTTCTTCACCATGTGCAGGGTATGAAGTCTGCAACAGCAATGTCCCTTCGAAGGTGTATGCGCCTTCTGGGTTTGATGGTGGCGTCAATGGAAGCAATTCCGTTTGCCCAATTTCATTCCAGGGCTCTCCAAATGCACATCTTGAACCGTTGGGATCGATCACGGTTTTCACTGGATTGCAGTGTCATCATCTCCCACAGGGTGAGAGAGTCGCTAGAATGGTGGTTATGTCCGGAAGCGTTATCCCTGGGGAAGTCCTTCCTTCCTCCGAGGTGGTCGATCATAACCACCGATGCCAGCCTGACGGGCTGGGGGGGCGTCTGGAACGGTCTCTGGATTCAGGGAGTATGGTCGTTGGAAGAGTCTGTCCTGCCGATCAACATCCTGGAATTGAGGGCAATTTTTCTTTGCCTCCAACACTGGACGGTCCCTTTAAGCGGTCTACCAGTCCGAGTGCAGACAGACAACGCGACGGCGGTCGCGTATATCAACCATCAAGGTGGAACGAGGAGCTTCAGGCTCATGATGGAAGTGTCTCGAATCCTGGTATGGGCCGAGGCCAGGGTGCCAGCCATCTCTGCTATTCACATTCCAGGAGTTTAGAATATCACAGCGGACTTCCTGAGTCGCGAAAAGATGGATCCCGGAGAATGGAGTCTTCATCCGGAAATTTTTGCGCTGCTGTGCTCCCGTTGAGGAACTCCCCAAGTGGATGTGATGGCATCCAGGTTCAATGCCAAGTTACTGACATTCATGTCCAGGTACAAGGACTCGAAGGCTGTGGCGGTGGATGATCTGGTGGCTCCTTGGGACCATTTTGAGCTAATTTATGTGTTCCCGCCGATATCCTTACTTCCTCTGGTTTTGCGTATGGTCAGACTGGAGCGAGTCCCGGCTATGTTGATAGCCCCAGATTGGCCAAGGAGGACGTAGTTCTCGACACTGGTGTCACTTCTGGCAGCGCCTCCACTTCCACTCCCTCTTCGCCCGGACCTGTTAACCCAAGGGCCCGTTCATCACCCGGACCTGAAGTCTCTGCGTTTGACGGCGTGGCTCTTGAGACCGAAATCTTGACCCGTCAAGGTTTTTCAGCCGAAGTCATTGCCACTCTGCGTGCTGCCAGAGGTCCGGCTACCACTAGAATTTATCATAAGACTTGGGAAGCCTTCTTTTCGTGTGTTCGGGTTCTTCTAGGAACCCGAGGAGTTTTTCCATTCCCAATTTGTTGGCCTTTTTGCAGTACGGGCTGGACAGGGGTTTGGCAGTTAGCACTCTGAAGGGGCAAGTTTCTGCTCTGTCCTTGCTATTTCGGAAGGCTATCGCTTCGCGTAGGGACGTACGTTCCTTTTTTCACGGAGTGACCCGTCAGTTTCCGCCGCGGAAGGCGCCTGTGTCTCCCTGGCAGCTTAATCTTGTCTTGGAGGCTCTTCAACATGGGCCTTTTGAGCCTAAGGATTCTGTTAGCCTTTCTTTGCTTTCTTGGAAGGTTGCCTTCTTAGTGGCGGTCACTTCTTTGAGAAGGGTTTCTGAGTTGGCGGCTCTCTCTTGCTCGCCTCCTTTTCTGGAGTTTATCCCAGATCGCGTAGTGCTTCGCACATGGGGCGACTTTCTACCTAAAGTAGTGTCACAGTTTCATGTTAACCAGGATATTGTGTTGCCCTCGCTCTGTCCGGAGCCAAGGAATGCGAAAGAACGAGCCTTGCACACATTGGATTTGGTGTGGGCTTTAAAGTTCTATTTGTCTATTACTCAAAGTTTTCGGAAGTCTGATTCTCTGTTTGTGATTCCAGCAGGTCGTAGACGTGGGCAACGAGCTTCCAAGGATTCTATAGCTCGTTGGATTCGGTCGGCCATTTTAGAGGCTTACCGACTTAAGGGCGAACCTTGCCCGATTAAGATTCAAGCTCACTCCACAAGGGCTGTGGGTTCATCGTGGGCTTTTCATCAAGGAGCCTCGGCAGCTCAGCTCTGCCGAGCGGCGACCTGGCGTTCCGTCCACACATTTACGAAATTTTATAAGGTGGACGTCAGTGCTTCCGCTGATGCGGCCTTAGGACGTAGGGTCCTGCAGGCGGCTGTAGTTTAAAAGTTCTTGTGAACTTGTAGTTAGCGCTATTTGCGCATTTATCTAGGTTGTGGGTATCTGCCTTTTTTGCTTTTCTGCCCACCCTTATTTTTGGACTGCTTTGGGACGTCCCACTAGTAATGACTGTGTCTCCCTTCCTTCATCTGCAGCTGAAACACGGATTTTGGTAAGAACTTACCTGTAAAATTCTTTTCAGCGAAGAAGGAAGGGAGACACACATCCCTCCCATGGCAGAAGTGTGTTGTTGTGTTTTCACATGCGGCGTGACCCTTCTCTGATAGCGATTATCTGGGCTGAGGTCGGCGCGCTAAGGCTCTGTTCCAGCATTGCCAGCTCATCGCAGTGGTCAGGTTCAGTGAGTAGTACCTGGACTGTGTGGTTGTTTCGGCTATATGCATAACCTGTCTTCTTGTTTTTTCTCTGAAGTCCTTCAGAAGGGGTTATGTTGCTACGCTGGTGATATTGGCTCTTCCTTAAGCTTGGGTACGACTGGAGAGCTGGAGTAGGAGGAGCCCTATATAGCTGGAGGGGCCGGTCAACACTTTTTTAATCTGAGGTGTGTTTATCCTATGTGGGCTCCGCCTACCCACTAGTAATGACTGTGTCTCCCTTCCTTCTTCGCTGAAAAGGATTTTACAGGTAAGTTCTTACCAAAATCCGTCTTTTGACCACTTCACCCTTTTCATCCTGTAAAAATCCTATAGCATCTTTGACTTTTCTTTTGCTGAAAAACCTTGACGGGTCAAGATTTCGGTCTCAAGAGCCACGCCGTCAAACGCAGAGACTTCAGGTCCGGGTGACGAACGGGCCTTTGGGTTAACAGGTCCGGGTGAAGAGGGAGTGGAAGTGGAGGCGCTGCCAAAAGCGACACCAGTGTCGAGAACCACGTCCTCCTTGGCCAATCTGGGGCTATCAATATAGCCGGGACTCTCTCCAGTCTGATCCGAAGCAACACCAGAGGAAGTAAGGATATCGGCGGGAACACATAGATTAGCTCGAATTGGTCCCAAGGAGCCACCAGAGCATCCACCGCCACAGCCTTCGGGTCCTTGTACCTGGACATGAACGTTGGTAACTTGGCATTGAACCTGGATGCCATCAAATCCACTTGGGGAGTTCCCCAACGGGAGCACAGCAGTGCAAAAATTTCCGGATGAAGACTCCATTCTCCGGAATCCATCTTTTCGCGACTGAGGAAGTCCGCTGTGATATTCTGAACTCCTGGAATGTGAATCGCAGAGATGGCTGGCACTCTGGCCTCGGCCCATACCAGAATTCGAGACACTTCCATCATGAGCCTGAAGCTCCTCGTCCCACCTTGATGATTGATATATGCGACCGCCGTCGCGTTGTCTGTCTGCACTCGGACTGGTAGACCGCTTAAAGGGACCGTCCAGTGTTGGAGGCAAAGGAAAATTGCCCTCAATTCCAGGATGTTGATCGGCAGGACAGACTCTTCCAACGACCATACTCCCTGAATCCAGAGATCGTTCCAGACACCCCCCCAGCCCGTCAGGCTGGCATCGGTGGTTATGATCGACCACCTCGGAGGGAGGAAGGACTTCCCCAGGGATAACACTTCCGGACGTAACCACCATCCTAGAGACTCTCGCACCCTGTGGGAGATGATGACACTGCAATCCAGTGAAAACTGCGATCGATCCCAACGGTTCAAAATGAGCATTTGGAGAGCCCTGGAATGAAATTGGGCAAACGGAATTGCCTCCATCGACGCCACCATCAAACCCAGAAGGCGCATACACCTTCGAAGGGACATTGCTGTCGAAGACTTCATTACATGTCAAAGAAGACTCGCTTGCTTGTCTGGAGGCAGAGACACCACTGCTCGTACCGTGTCGAATGCATTCCCAAAAACAGGATTGACTGTGACGGTTCCAGAGACGACTTCTCCCAATTGACCAGCCACCCGGAGTCCTCCAGGAGCTGAAGGGATAGATTGCGAGCCGTCACCGCCTCCTCCTTTGAGGACGCCACAATCAAAAGGTCGTCCAGATAGGGAAGAATCGTAACCCCTGTCTTCGCAGAATCGCCATGAGAGGTGCCAGAATTTTCGTAAAAACTCTGGGTGCTGAGGCCAACCCGAATGGCAGGGCCACAAACTGGTAATGGTCCTGGCCTATGGCAAAACGAAGGAAGCGTTGGTGGGCCCTTCCGACGGGAACATGCAAAAAGCGTCCCGAATGTCGATTCGTTATGCGACAGGGCCGCCACAACGGAGTGAAGTGACTCCATGCGGAATTTCCGGGTACGGACATGCCAATTCAATCTTTTGAGATCCAGAATTGGGCGAAATTTGTCCTTTTTGGGGACCACAAAGAGGTTGGAATAAAACCCTCTTCCCCGGTCCTCCGGCGGAACCGGTACCACCACACCCTTCTGCAGAAGGGAATCGACCTCCCGCAGTAGAGTGGCAAATAGCTCGGGCTCTGACGGAATGCGAGAGTGGCAAAAACTGTCTGGGAGTCGAGAAAGAAACTCTATGAAGTAGCCTGCCGACACAACCCGCGTCACCCAGGCGTCCGACATGCGGGAAGCCCAAGTCGGTTTGAATTGGAGCAGGTGACCTCCCACTCGAGAGCCCTCGAGTGAGACCCTGGCGTCAGTCCGCCTTAGCAGGCTTTTTGTCAGCTTCCCACTTGTCTTGGCGGAAGCTCTGTTTCCAGGGAGTGCGGGATTTCTGAACGTTCTTTTTTCCCGAAAAAAGAGGGACGACCCGATCCCCAAGAGGGCTGACCGAACCGTCCCTTGGACCGAAAGGACCGCCGACTACTACCGGCACTATGCCTGCCAGACGCAGAAGTCACAGCTCTTCGCTGTGGTAAAGCCGTTTCTTTTGCCTTTGCCTTGGCAATCAGCTCCGTGAGGTCAGATCCAAATAGCTGACCACCCTTGTAAGCTAAGGAAAGCAAACCTTGCTTGGAAACCGCGTCTCCGGTCCACTGTCTAAGCCACAGTGCTCTCCTGACTGTGATTGCCTAGGATTGCGCCCTGGACAGCAGTGACGCAGTATCCAAACCTGCATCACTGTCATATCGGGCTGCATCCTCCAAGTTAAAAAGCCCATCTACCTCGGATAGAGGGGATCTATCTTGCCACGCCGTCCGTAGACGGTCTAACCAGCTTAGAGAAGCTTTACAAGCACACATGCTCTGAATCCATGACCCACGGCCTCGTAGATGGATTTCGCCGCCATCTCCGTTTTTCTGTCCAGCGGATTCTGCAAACTCGCCTTCCCTTTTAACAGGAAGTAATGAGGACTTGCTAAGCTGGGATAAAGGGACATCCACTTCAGGAGAAGGAATCCAATTATCAATCAATTCCGTCGTACACGGATACAGCTGAAAACACTTATCTGGAACAGGCGTTCCTTTAAGCCTACAGCACCTGGAATTCCCAGGCGGTCTCCCATCCAAGTACTAACCAGGCCCAACCCTGCTTAGCTTCCGAGATCAGATGAGATCGGGCGTGTTCAGGGTGGTAATGCTGATCGCGACCTATGCGACTCCTGAAAACATCCGGGCCAACTTACTAGGACGTCTAGTTACCTTCTCCGGTAACTGTAACGCCTCCCTCATGGCTCCAATAAAAACCTCTGTACGACCCAAAAGAGAAGCAGAGAGTCCCTGCCGATCCTCCTTATCCGAATCGGACACCTCCCCATCTGAGCTTGAAAGGGAAACCCTCCATGCCCGAGATCTCCGAGTCGCTGCGCGGGAATGAAGGCACCGGCCTGTGTCGCTTCCTCTGAGAGGATCTAGCTGACACCCAATAACCTAGAAGGTCAGACAGGCCATCAATAGAATGAGCGAGGGCCTCCATTTTGACATCACTGAAACCTCTGACCGCTGCGCCTGACGCCGTCGAGGTCTGCGTGTCAGATACGCGAGACTGATCCAGTAGCGGATCTGGGAGACGGTCCGCACCTCCTGGACCCTGATCTGACATGTCCTCACACAGTATATGGCAGGTTAAACCTGTCAGTAACTAGGACAGTGTGGTTTCTTAAAGAAGAAACGAACGCTGAAGGGTTAAAGCTCTTAAAGAGAGAGCTACCCCAGCTGTCCCCCAATAAAGGGTTAACCGCCAAAGAAGGGGTTAATGTCGCAGACTCCCCACAGCCCTTGTTTAATGAAAAGGGTGTGCGAGCCCCAGGTGCCTCTTATGAGGTAACAGCTGCAGGACAGTGCTCTCAAAGGTATGCTTCTTTTGCCTTTGTACACTAAACAAGAAACGCTAAAATATTGCGCTGATTTGTACATCGCAATGACCGCCAAAGTCGCTAAGGGGATCGCTAACCACTTATGCGTCGTCAATGAGATCGCCCACTGTGGCAGCTACTAGCGACATTAAAATGATCACAAAAAACGATTGCATTAGTATGCGTCGTTATAATGATCGTTAGCGGTAGCGTTCAGTGTCCTGCGCTGTGGGGGTGAGGGGGTTAAGCTTCTGCCCTGACAGGCAGAAGCGACTCACCCAGCTGGCCGCGGTGTAGCGTCTTCGATTGTCGGGAGGGGAGGAGAGTGAGGAAGGAAGCCTTCAGCTCCCTGATCCAGTAATGGCCGCCGCGCTGTGCTTCTGAGAGAGAAGCCGGAAGAAGACAGTAGTAAAGCGCGCGCTCAGAGCGCCGCGAAAATTCAAAAAAAGGGCGCGCGACTCCTCCGCTCTCCATGTCCTGCAGGCATCCACCTGCGGACAAAAGACACTAGTCACCAACATGTCACATGTAACAGCGGCTGCCGCAGCAGTCGCTGAAGCACTCAAACACATTAAAATGTGGAGTACTCACCCAGCTGAGCGCCACAGGGACCCCTCAGAGATTTGTGGCGCTGCGCCCGTAGCTTCCCCCCAGGGCGGGGAACGCAGTGACCCCAGAAGCGCGGTTTGCGTCCCCGCCAGGGAAGCAATCCTCATCCCCCAGGGCCGGCAGGGTTCTGCAGGGACCACCTTACAGGGTAACACAGATCCGCCAAGGGAGAGGTGGGGGTCCAGCAGCGCTGAGACCCCTGAGACCTCTAGACCACTGGCGGTCCAAGTCTCTGTCCGACTAAAATAAAAAAAATTTCTGATGAGCTGCTTCCAGCAGCGACTATCCTCTGTGACCTCAAATTTTAGACTGGAGAGCTGGAGTAGGAGGAGCCCTATAAGCTGGAGGGGCCGGTCAACACTTTTTTAATCTGAGGTGTTCTATCCTGTGTGGGCTCCGTCTACCCACTAGTAATGACTAGTGTGTCTCCCTTCCTTCATCTGCTGCTGAAAATGATGTTGAGAAGGCCGAACTTTAAGTTCCTATTTTGCATCTGTATTCTTTAAGAAAGCAAATGCAACATCAACTGATCTTAATGGTGCAATCAAAGGAATAAAAGAATCCACACTATCCATAAACAAAGATGGTGAGTGAAACACTTAGCTAATATAAATTAATTTAAATCTCCTTATCCAGATGAATTTCATCCAAAGATACTAAAAGAGTTAGAAGAGAAAATTGCAGAACCACTAGCCCGAATCTATCTTTGAAAAATCCTGGAAAACAGGAGAAGTCCCAGAAGATTGGAGAAGGGAAAATGTTGTCCGAATCTTCAAAAAAGGACAGCGAGGAAATTACATGCCAGTGAGCCTTACTGCTACACTAAGAAAGATCTTTCAACAAATTATTAAACAGCATGTAATTACTTGTATAAGAATACAGTAATTAACCAGAGCCAGCATGGGTTTGTAGCAAACAAGTCATGCCAATCTAATTTTCTTCTATGATGGAATCACCGACCAGGTGGATCAGGGAAATGCGGTAGATATACTGTAGTATATCTCGGCTTCAGCAAAGCATTTTATAAAGTATCTCATACTATCCTTATTGAAAAAATTACCAAGTATGGGATTGACAAGGCTACAGTTAGGTGGATTCATAACTGGCTCAGTGATCTATTCACAGAGTGGTAATAAATAGTTGCACAAGGCTGTGTCCTGGCTCCAGTGTTGTTCAACATTTTTATAAATCATCTAGGTAAGAGAACTGAAGGGCTAGGAGTGATAGCTAACACTAGAGAAGACAGAGAAAAGATTCAGAAGGATCTAGATAAGCTTGAACAATGGGCAGCGATTAATAGAATGGTATTAAACAGGGAGAAATACAAGATTCTACATATGAGCAAGAAAAATGAAAATGACATCTATAGAATGGGAGGATTAGAACTAAAACAGCACGTGTGAAAAATACTTGGTTATACTAATAGATCACAGACTGCACATGAGTCAACAGTGTGATGCAGCAGCAAAAAGGCAAACACAATTCTATGATGTATTAAGAGAAGCACAGAGTTCTAAATCATGTGAAGTAATTATCCCCCTCTACTCCTCCTTGGTAAGGCCTCATCTGGAATACTCTGTCCAGTTCTAGGCACCACATTTTAAAAAAAGACATTGAAAAACTGGAGTAAGTTCAGAGAAGAGCTACTAGGATGGTAAGCAGACTGCAAAGTATGTCCTACGAGGAATGGTTATAGGATCTGAGAATGTTTAGCTTACAAAAAAGAAGGCTAAGAGGAGACTTAGTAGCTGTCTACAAATATCTGAAGGAATGTCACAGTGTAGAGGGATCATCCTTATTCTCATTTGCATATGGAAGCATGAGAAGCAATGGAATGAAACTGAAGGGGAGAAGATACAGATTAGATATTAGAAAAAAAATTTTGACAGTGAGGGTGATCAATGAGTGGAACAAGCTGCCACGAGAGGTGGTGAGATCTCCTTCAATGGAAGTCTTCAAATAGAGGCTGGACAGACATATGTCTGAGATGGATTAGTGAATCCTGCATTAAGCAGGGGGTTGGACACGATGACCCTTGAGGTCCCCTTCCAACTATAACATTCTATGATTCTATGAATTTTACAGATATCTCTGCAAATGGTTAGTTGGAATTGTTGCAAAATTATCCTTAGTAATTCCATCATCTGAGAATCCAGTTAATAAAGAAGTTATTCAGCATCAACAGAGCTCTTTTCTTCCAAAAAGAGAGCCATACCTGTCCACAAGTTCTGTACATACACTGATGAGCAAAAGGGTAACAATGTTTTGAACTTTCAGGCTCCATATCTCAACATCCTCTACTGCTTCGAATGTTAAACTACCATCATTTTATAGTCAATCATCTTGCCTGTCATACTTAAATTTGACTTGCAACTATTTTGCATATGATTAGTTATGTAAATTCTTGTTATGTCACTGTATTGTTACTGTTTTGCTCCTAAAATTTAAAATTTTTACTATTTTGTAAATCCACCTTTGGCTTTCAACACTGCCTGAATCCTTCTTGGCATACTCTCAATCAGATTCAAGCTTGTCTCGACTGAAACCTGATCCCAAGTCTCTTCTACACCATTCCCAAAATTGGTCCATGGTGGTCGACCCATATGGTATCCCTGGTAAAAATTTCTGTTATTGTGAACACTTAAGTTGAAGATGAAATGATCATTAAATTGTCTAAAGTTAAAGATGACATTTCCTTTGTATTTTAGGCAAAAAAAAAAATTATATTTTCATCTTTTACATTTTAAAGATAGCGAAAAGCAAAATGGGGCAATGCAAACCTTCAGGCACCCTGCATGGTTATTGCCTAGTAGCACCCCGCTTGAAAGTATCACAGCTTGTAAACATTGTTACCCTTCTGCTCGTCAATGTAGTGCTGCACCTCAACCCTGTTCTGGTGAATGGGGATGCGTGGTAATAATACAGCTCTGGCAAAAATTAAGAGACCACCATATTAAAACTGTCATGGCAAGCCCAATCTCCAGACCTGAACCCCATTGAAAACTTGTGGAATATAATCAAGAGGATGATGGATAGTCAGAAACCATCAAACAAAGAAGAACTGCTTAAATTTTTGTGCCAGGAGCAGTGTGAAATACTGGTGGAAAGCATGCCAAGACGCATGAAAGCTGTGATTAAAAATCATGGTTATTCCACAAAATATTGATTTCTGAACTCTTCCTGAGTTAAAACATTAGTATTGTTGTTTTAAATGATTATGAACTTGTTTTATTTGCATTATTTGATGTCCGAAAGCACTGGTTCTTTTATTTAAATTTTGACCATTTCTCATTTTTAGAAAAAAAATACAAAATTTAATGCTTGGAAATTCTGAGGCGTCAGTAGTTTATAGAATAAAAGAACAAGTTACATTTTACTTAAAAATATACCTATAAAGAGAAAAATCAGACAAACTAAAATTTTGCAGTGGTCTCTTAATTTTTTGCCAGAGATGTATAATCGTGGACAATTGTAGAGCTGATTATGGAGACAGTTTTCTTAAATTTTGTACGATACTGTTTAACATCCACATTTATTCATACATCTTTGGCACATTAATAGGATAAGCCATAGATGTATGGTAGATCCAGGTCCCATCAATGGGACCTGCATATATCTTAATTACACCTCTCGGACAAGAGATGGCCATAATTCCTATTCATTTGAAAGTATCACACAAGCGCTCTATCCTTGAGAAAGACGTAGGTCCTATTGGTGGGATTCATGTCTAATATAGATTTATGGCATATACTGTGGTTATAGTATAGATGTATAAAATTGGAATAGCCCTTTTAGCTTGAGTTCATATGTGGTGGATTTAAAGTACATGTTCCACACCACGTATTTTCAGCAGTTTATAGTAAAAAATATGTGGGTGGAGTCATTTGATGTCGGGGAAAAACTGTATGAAGAAAGACTAATTAAATTTTCCTCAGATATACAAGATAGATTCACCAGGACAGATGAGCAGGCTGGAGGAGGAGTTAAAAAATCAATGCGATGGGGGTAGCAAAGGGTATATTTTGCACAGGGAACCATTCTAAGACCAGCCTTAAATGTAAGTTTTTTAGGGTAAATTGGCCAAAATTTTGATGCAATCAGGTTAGCAAAATCTCCGCCAATGTACAATTGTGGCCAAATGATTTGAGACTGACAAGAATTTTAGTTTTCACAAAGTTTTCTGCTTCAGTTTTTATAATGGCAATTTGCATTAACTCGTCATAGTTATGAAGAGTGATCAGATGAATTGCAAACAATTTCAGTCATTCCTTGCCACGGTTCATTCCTTGCTGGCCTGTTGTCAAGAAGGGCAATAATCAACTTCGGTCCAAGAAAAAATTCTAGGACAGACTGACATTCTGCAGGAAGCACAGGGATTGGACTTGAAGGGAAGGGAGTAAAGTTATTTTCTCTGATATAGCACCCTTCAGACTGGTACATCTGAAAGAACCATTGCTGAGATAAGAAAAGTTGAGTGTCTTGTATCACGTCAACAATAAAACTTCCGGATACCATTCATGTCTGGAGTTGCTTTTCATCCAAGAGTGTGCTCACTCACAATTTGACCTAAAAACAATGCCATGAATAAAGAATGGTATCTAAACATCCCCAAAAGCAAATTCTCCCAATGATCCAGGAGCTAATTGGAGATGAACACTTTTTCCAGTATGATGGCATCTAAGCAGATGAGGGTTGTGCTACTCATTATAGCCCACACAGACCCAAGCATGAAAACTTTGATCGGTATTAACTTTCTTATATCCTTTCTGTAATGTGTTTAACTACTGTAATCCAATCAATATGATCTCCTTGTATATCAAAGCTACATATATAATAGTGAAGTTTGTGAATTACCACACTTACAATTTTTACATGTAGTAGTGGATACTTTGAGTTTAACCCCTTAACCCCCAAGGGTGGTTTGCATGTTAATGCCCGGGCCAATTTTTACAATTCTGACCACAGTCCCTTTATGAGGTTATAACTCTGGAACGCTACAACGGATCTTGGCGATTCTGAGATTGTTTTCTCGTGACATATTGTACTTCATGTTAGTGGTAAAATTTCTTCAATATAACTTGCGCTTATTTATGAAAAAAACAGGAATATGGCGAAAATTTATACATTTTCAAACTTTGAATTTTTATGCTCTTAAAACAGAGAAATATGTCACATAAAATAGTTACTAAATAACATTTCCCACATGTCTACTTTACATCAGCACAATTTTGGAAACAAATTTTTTTTTGTTACGAAGTTATAAGAGTTAAAAGTTGACCAGTGATTTCTCAAAAATTTTACAATAAAATTTTCAAAACCATTTTTTTAGGGACCACCTCATATTTGAAGTCACTTTGAGGGGTCTATATGGCAGAAAATAACGAAAAGTGACACCATTCTAAAAACTGCACCCCTCAATGTACTCAAAACCCTATTCATGATGTTTGTTAACCCTTCAGGTGCTTCACAGGAATTTTTGGAATGTGGAAGAAAAAAAATAAACATTTAACTTTTGTCATAAAAATGATCTTTTACAAACAATTTATTTATTTTCTCAAGGGTAAAAGGAGAAAATTGACAGATAAAGTTCTTGTGCAATTTCTCCCGAGTATGCCGATACCCCATATGTGGGGGAAAACCACTGTTTGGGCGCACGGCAGGGCTCAGAAGGGAAGGAGCGCCGTTTGACTTTTTCAAACCAAAATTGGCTTGAATTGAGATCGGACACCTTGTCGCGTTTGGAGAGCCCCTGATGTGCCTAAACAGTGGAAAACTCCAACAAGTGACACCATTTTGGAAAATAGACCCTCTAAGGCAGGGTTCCCTAACTCCAGTCCTCAAGGCCCACCAACTGGTAATGTTTTCAGGATTTCCTTAGTATTGCCCAGGTGGTAATTGCATCACCTGGGCAACACAAAGGAAATCCTGAAAACATGACCTGCTGGTGGGCCTTGAGGACTGGATTTGGGGAACCCTGCCCTAAGGAACTTATCTAGATGTGTAGTGAGGACTTTGAACCCCCAAGTGCTTCACACAAGGTTGTAACGTAGAGCCGTGAAAAAAAAACATCTTTTCCACAAACATGATCTTTTAGTCCCCAATTTTTTTATTTTTCCAAGGGTAAGAGGAGAAATTGGACCCCAAAAGTTGTTGTCCAATTTGTCCTGAGTACGCTGATACCCCATATGTGGGGGGAACCACTGTTTGGGCGCACGGCAAAGCTCATAAGTGAAGGAGTGCCATTTGACATTTTCAAACCAAAATTGGCTGGAACTGAGATCAGACGTCATGTCGCGTTTGGAGAGCCCCTGATGTGCCTAAACAGTGGAAATCCCCCAATTCTAACTCCAACCCCAACGCCAACACACCCCTAACCCTAATCCCAAAACTAACCATAACCCTAACACACCCCTAACCCTAATCCCAACCCAAATCATAACCCTAACCACAAACCTAACCCTAACACCCCCCTAACCCTAATCCCAACCCTAACCGTAATCCAAACCCTAACCCCAACTCTAACCTTAGCCCCAACACTAACCCTAATGGGAAAATGGAAATAAAACCATTTTTTTAATTTTATTATTTTTCCCTAACTAAGAGGGTGATAAAGGGGGGTTTGAGTTACTATTTATAGCGGGTTTTCATGTGTGGCAGCTGTCACACACTAAAAGACACTTTTTATTGCAAAAAATAGTTTTTGCATCACCATATTATGAGAGCTATAATTTTTCCATATTTTGGCCCACAGAGTCATGTGAGGTCTTGCTTCTTGCGCGACGAGTTGACATTTTTATTGTTACCATTTTCGGGCACATGACATTTTTTGATCACTTTTTATTCTGATTTTTGGGAGGTTAGAATGAACAAAACCCAGCAATTCATGAATTTCTTTTGTGGGGGGGCGTTTACACCGTTCCACGTGTGATAAAATTGATAAGGCAGTTTTATTCTTTGGGTCAGTTCGATTACAGTGATACCTCAGTTATATCATTTTTTTAATGTTTTGGCGCTTTTATACAATAAAAACTATTTTATAGAAAAAATTATTTTGCATCACTTCATTCTGACAGCTATAACTTGTTTATTTTTTCGTTGATGGCGCTGTATGGCGGCTCATTTTTTGCGGGACAAGATGACGTTTTCAGCGGTACCATGTTTATTTATATCCGTTTTTTTCGCTGTTATTTCACTTTTTGCTCGGCTGTATGATAAGGAATTGTTTTTTGCCTTGTTTTTTTTTTTTACGGTGTTCACTAAAGGGGTTAACTAATGGGACAGTTTTATAGGGCGGGTTGTTACGGAGGCGGGGATACCAAATATGTGTACTTTTATTGTTTAGATTTTTTTAATTTGAATATTTATTTATTGATAGAACATTGATTTTTTCTATTATTTTTTAAAATATTTTTACAATTATTTTAAAAAATTTTTTTAATTTAATTCTTAGTTTTACACTTTGTCCCACTATGGGACATTCATTTTGTGCAGGCTGATCGCTTCTATAGCATGCAGATCTGCATGCTATAGAAGCTGTCAGCGCTGCAGTTTCTATAACACTGACCTGAGAGACTTCCTGGTCATCACTGCGCATGACAGGAAGTCTCAGGCCTGTAGACCTGGATGTCGTCGTGACAACATCGGGTCTCCATGGCAGCGATAGGGATGCGGGGTCTCCGAACCAAAAGCAGAGGGGCTGTATTTACATGATTAGCCACACCTTTGTGCACCAAGTGGCAGTACTTAGCTTGAATAGTCATTCTATGCTGACAATCTCTTTAAAATGTGCTCCCTATTCTATAACAAGTAAAGGGAGATTAACTTGCTACTTTACCTGGAAAAATTGCTGTAAATTCTAAGACGGTCAACCATACTGAAATTTGGACTGTACATACTTTGGTTCATGAGAAGTGAAAGTGCAGTGAGCCTCAGCGAAAGTTAAAATCATTTTTGCAATTCGGTTTCAATAAAAAAAAAATTGCACTATTTGGCATTTACAGGCTCCTTGTTTCACTGCACATTAAACTTTGATGTGGTCTCTGGTGATATATCAGCTCAGAGGAGCTCAGAAAAAGACAAATAAGGTTAAGTTCCCATGATTAATTTTTTTACACTGCGTAAACTGACCTGCAATGTGTTTTTTAAATCCACAACATGTCATTTTCTCTTGCGGGTACGTTGGAGTTTTTAAAGTGTAGAACCAATGGTAAAATTTTAATTTTGCCCAGACAACACTTTAAAATCACACTTTGCTTAAACTGATAAATGCAGCATTTCCAGAATTATAGCCTTATCCCGTAATCCCGTGTTAACCAAATTTAACAATGTTATTTTCTGTGTGAGTTTGGGGACAGGTTTGTTTCATTGTTAGTCTATACTATTCCAACAGATCGGATTTAATAAAGTGTAAGATATGTGACCAGACACCTTATTGGAAGTGTATAACATCCACCATAAAGTTTTTTATATGAATCTCATGGCGAGTGCCCCTTATATTGCTTGTATACTTATAATAATGCTGCAAAACCACAGAAGATGTTGACTTTTCCATGAACCTTCGAGTTTACTGTTCATACACGACTCGTGACTTTAGGCTGTGTCTGTGTTTTTCTATTCGTTGGATTATTAGGGCCTGTGCACACATTGCGGATTCCTAGCGGTTTTGCCGCGGTTTTTCGCAGCGGAAACGCCGCGAAACCGCGGCAAAACCGCTTACACAATACAACTCATTAAGGCCTATGGAATTCCGCAATGCTGTGCACATGCTGCGGGTTTTTATGCGGCGGAATGGCATCGCGGAAGAATCCGCAGCATGCTCATTCTTTTGTGCGGAACCGCGGCGATTCCTCCGCCATAGGAATGCATTGAACCGATTACTTTCCGCATGTGGCTGTGCCCACCATGCGGAAAGTAAGCGGTTCATGTGCGGATGGTACCCAGGGCCTGGAGGAGAGGACACTCTCCTCCAGGCCCTGGGTACCATATCCATGTAAAAACAATAATTAAAATAAAAAATAATGATATTCTCACCTTCCGGCGTCCCACGCAGCTTTCCCGCCTCTCAGCGACGCTCCCGTTCCCAGGAGTCCTTTGCGAGATCACCCGATGACGTAGCGGTCTCGCGTGATGCTACGTCATCGGGTGATTGTCGCAAAGGACGCCTGGGAACGGGATTGGCCGGGAGCGTCGCTGAGAGGCGGGAAAGCTGCGGGGGACGCCGGAAGGTGAGAATATCATTGTTTATTATTTTTTTTTATTATTTTTACATTAGATCTTTTTACTATTGATGCGGCATAGGCGGCATCAATAGTAAAAAGTTGGTCACACTTGTCAAACACTTGTTTGACTCGTGTGACCAACCTGTCAGATCGCTTGTAAAACGCTAGCATTCAGCAAGCTAATTCCGCTTGCAAAACGCTAGTGTTTAGCGGGAATACGCATACCTATAATATGCGGATTTCCCGCGGCAGGGAGGTGCGGAATTGCCACGGAAATTTCCATGGCAATTCCGCAACGTGTGCACATAGCCTTATAGCTTTGTATGACTTTTTTCTTCTTTTTTTGTATTCTACAAGAATCTGAAAAAAACCTCATAAAATACCTTATTTAGTCTATTGAACATCTAATTACAGTATGCTTTAACTCAGAAAATCATCTGAATTCTGAATTAAGCTTTAGACATGAACTGAGAAGAAATCAAGGCATGGAAGTAACGCATTTGAATCTGTTGTTAAAGGAAATCCCCACTAATAAGAGACATCCAGCGATAACCACAAGGTGTATTTTTCACAGGTTATTCTGTAAATCGGTTTCTTAAACCATACTATATTCCTGTGGCTGCATTATTGAAGACTAGTTCTTTTGCATGTTATTCCCTCTCCTCATAGATTTTTCTGATGTTAGTACTGATGACAACGCTAGACGTTCATATGTTTATGGAAACTGCATTCAGACCTTTAATCTTTTATCATGACTGCAGCACCAAATGAATCCGTCCTGTAAACCTCTCACAAGTGTATGGATAAAAAAAACAACAACACATTTTACATCTCATACAAGATTTATGTGTTTTTTTTCACATCTGCATTATACTGTCATATTCGAAAATCACTCCGCAGTGTGCCAGATCACATGGACAATGGCAGTAAGCAATTGACCCCAATGACTTAGGGGCATCATTAGATTTGTTAGGGAAAAAGTGATGCATTCAACGTTATTATTTCCAAATAAAAAATATGGATCTGTAATGGGGGCTGATGCGGATGTGAATCGAGCCTGTTCAACACCCTCCCAAATACGTGTCTCTTCAATAAGTCACACACTTTCTTTTAATCATTTTTTGCTTTTATTTAAAATCAACACTTTGTTTTACCAAAACAATACTGAAACACTCCCTGCACCAGTCAAGTGAAATAACCTCAAGACTGGCAGGAAGACACAGGCTGTATATATATATATATAAAATATACATATAAAAATACTGCAGTTTCATTTTTAAAATCCATCACAGGGACCTGAATTAGGTCAGTACAATTTCATGGCAGCAGCCTCTCTTCAAACGACTCCCTCCGTTCTCTTCTCAGCCCCCCGCCTCCCTTGCACTGTCACAGATTTAGAAAATGTTACTCATGCCAAATGTGTAAGGCTGGCGAAGAAAAGAGAATTAAAAGGACTTTACAAACTAAAGAGAGGCATGTGAGGGAGCAATGAATGGTACACTAGGACTCATTTCATCACATATTGATATCATGTCCTCCCTTAAATCAACATGTGGGTTTTCCCGCAACTGTGGCGGCACTGCCAAGCACCGATGGAGCATATGCAGGGTGGATAAAAATCAATGATTTTTTTAAAAAAATCAAAAAAATCGGATTTTTTTGATTTAAATCGGATTTTTTTGATTTAAATCAGATTTTTTTGATTTAAATCGGATTTTTTTCAATAAACTGCTTTTTGAGGAAAATATTTTACCATCCAAAGGTTCTTCCATCATGAGATAAAGCTGAGTTGTTTAACTCAGTAGAATAAAGGCTGTATATGTGTAACATTCACAATGCCATGCTCTTCCAGAGGTTTCTGTAGGATTAGTGGGCAGTTTCTCTCCTATATTATCACATTGATGATGAAGATGACGACGAGTGAGCTACAGAGGACAGCAGGGACAGTAGTATTTAAGTTTTTCATGTGTCGGCTGGGCTGACAGTCTAAGTTTCTTAAAATATATATATATTTTGTTTAGCCAAATTAGTTAACAAACATGGATGTTTGTTTAAGCAAATAACTTATGCTGTAATGTTGTTATTATTTCAGTTGAATAAATCTATTTAAATTGTTATTAAGGTCAGGATTATTTTTCTCCTTCCTAAGTACAACAGAACAGTGGTGTCCAAATATGAATGATTAACCCACTAAACTGGGGAGAAAAAAGTAATATAAAAAGTGATTCTAAAAATCTTCATCTACTTGCATGTTAAAGTAGCAAGAACTACTGCCGGTGATCGAGAAATAAAATCTGAAAAATAATTTTAAAATGTTTGGTATTTCCACTTTTAAGCACTAGGCAGAGCAGCTGCTGAAATATAAACTGCTAGCTCGTATTGCGACAGTAGTAAATGCAGGCGGGGTCTGATCACGTGTGACTTCTCTCCTCCGTTACTAGGTGTTTGTAATAACAGAGGATGTAGTTTAGGCTCACAGAGCGGAGCCATTGCGGAGCCATTTTGTTGGGGACTGCCAGTGATACTGACAAGTAGGCTGTCACTGAGGACGACCGGCAGCATCTATTCTGTTAGTTCATGCTGCTCGCTGTATTATAAACTGAGCACAGATACGTGGAGAGTATCACATACTGGGATTATTCACAGCACATGACACACTGCATGTATCTAGATACAGGGCTGAGTGTAGTGTATCGCATTATGGGATTAGATACACCGGTCTGGGGCATATCGCGCATGATGAAATTAGATACACCGGTCTGGGGCGTATCGCACATGATGAAATTAGATATACCGGTCTGGTAGAAACTTTGATTTAAATCACTGATTTAAATCAAGCCTTACTGACTAGTGATTTAAATCGTGATTTAAATCAGTTTGATTTAAATCAAATCCACCCTGGAGCATAGCGATGCCGTCATTGGGCCTAAAGTAGACTGATGTTGTATAGCCAACTACTAGATGGAACTAGATGCAAAACTGGATACAAAAGTAATAAAATTAGTTGTGGTCATAAATAGAAAATATTTAGTGTTCAGAAGTAGATTACAGGTTCTTAACTGCAATCTAATTGTTTGATTGCGATTGTTGGTTTACGTTTAATAGGGTATTCCGAAACATAACACCCACAAGGGTCCCGTAAGCTGAGATAGTATGAGTGGTTCATATCAGAGCACACAGAACGGTTGTTGATCTTGGTTTCCAGGTGACATGGAGAAAACACTAAGATCTTGAATAATAACAGTTTTAGTAGTTCATGTGGTTAATATTTCAACGTGTATTGCTTTGTCCCAAAGGATCACTGTGTTTTAGTAATGAAAGAATTATATAACTACTTTTTTCAAAGACCATGCATATAACTCCATATAACTCCGCTTACAGGGCCTTTGTCATTAATATAACTGTATATTAGGGTTGACACCAACACTGCATAGAGATTGTAGCACATGTCCATATTTGAGAGCAAAATATTTTCATGGAATAAACAGCAGGATCAGATGACAAGGAGTTATTTCTAGTCTGTAACCATTAAGACACGTCATACATGAAATAGGATATGTGAAATATTTGGTTTAAGACTGGAGTTGTATCAAATATTAACTTCGTTAACATATCAAGCATGTATAATAAACCATTCAGTCTTCACATAACAATAACATTTTGTACAAGGATCAAATATTTTAAAGAGGACCTGTCACTTCACATTAATGTCATTGTTTTCATTTGGTGTCAGTGCTGCGGTTTCTTTTTCGCCTATGCCTCTCTGTTTTTGAGATATGGCCCCAATGTCCTTGTATATAAGTCTACTCTCCGTAGGATGTGATCTTCATGAAGACGACCATAAAGAGATGATGACAAAGCAAACTAGGCTAAAAAAACAAACGACTAGATTTATATACAGAGAAGAGGGGCCGTATTTTACACCAGGTAAAAAAATAAAACATAATTATGACAAACGTCTGGTTCTCTGTAATTAAGTTACCAATATTACTACAGTATGTAGTATGCACAGAGGAGACCTAGGTACATTCTAGCAGGTCATAATTCCATAGTAGTTGTAAGCAGGAACCTCTTACTCTCCTAACCCTAGTCAAATCCAATGTTTAATGCGATTCTGGTCCTCAAAAATTCCACGAGTTTCATACCCCAGAATATGTTCACTTTACAAACTATGAAATCTAAAAGAGCACATCAAATCTTAAGAATTTTCTTACTTTTAATACATTGCTAGAAGTTCTTTGTTACATAACATACATTACCTAAATTCAGTTCTGAGCAGACATCTTAGAATGCAGCAGTGTGGATTTGTTATACTGCAGGAGTTTTATACATACAGGTCCTTCTCAAAAAAATTAGCATATAGTGCTAAATTTCATTATTTTCCATAATGTATTGAATACAATTAAACTTTCATATATTTTAGATTCATTACACACCAACTGAAATTTGTCAGGTCTTTTATTGTTTTAATACTGATGATTTTGGCATACAACTCCTGATAACCCAAAAAACCTGTCTCAAAAAATTAACATATTTCAACCATCCAATAAAATAAAAGTGTTTTTTCAAAACAAACAAAAAAAACATCAAATAATAAAGTTATGCACTCAATACTTGGTCGGAATCCTTTTGCAGAAATGACTGCTTCAATGCGGCGTGGCATGGAGGCAATCAGCCTGTGACACTGCTGAGGTGTTATGGAGGCCCAGGATGCTTCGATAGCGGCCTTAAGCTCATCCAGAGTGTTGGGTCTTGCGTCTCTCAACTTTCTCTTCACAATATCCCACAGATTCTCTATGGGGTTCAGGTCAGGAGAGTTGGCAGGCCAATTGAGCACAGTAATACCATGGTCAGTAAACCATTTACCAGTGGTTTTGGCACTGTGAGCAGGTGCCAGGTCGTGCTGAAAAAATGAAATCTTCATCTCCATAAAGCATTTCAGCCGATGGAAGCATGAAGTGCTCCAAAATCTCCTGATAGCTAGCTGCATTGACCCTGCCCTTGATGAAACACAGTGGACCAACACCAGCAGCTGACATGGCACCCCACACCATCAATGACTGTGGGTACTTGACACTGGACTTCAGGCATTTTGGCATTTCCTTCTCCCCAGTCTTCCTCCAGACTCTGGCACCTTGATTTCCGAATGACATGCAAAATTTGCTTTCATCAGAAAAAAGTACTTGGGACCACTTAGCAACAGTCCAGTGCTGCTTCTCTGTAGCCCAGGTCAGGCGCTTCTGCCGCTGTTTATGGTTCAAAAGTGGCATTACCTGGGGAATGCGGCACCTGTAGCCCATTTCCTGCACACGCCTGTGCACGGTGGCTATGGATGTTTCTACACCAGACTCAGTCCACTGCTTCCTCAGGTCCCCCAAGGTCTGGAATCGGTCCTTCTCCACAATCTTCCTCAGGGTCCGGTCACCTCTTCTCGTTGTACAGCGTTTTCTGCCACATTGTTTCCTTCCAACAGACTTCCCATTGAGGTGCCTTGATACAGCACTCTGGGAACAGCCTATTTGTTGAGAAATTTCTTTCTGGGTCTTACCCTCTTGCTTGAGGGTGTCAATGATGGCCTTCTTGACATCAGTCAGGTCGCTAGTCTTACCCATGATGAGGGTTTTGAGTAATGAACCAGGCAGGGAGTTTTTTAAAGCCTCAGGAATCTTTTGCATGTGTTTAGAGTTAATTAGTTGATTCAGAAGATTAGGGTAATAGGTCGTTTAGAGAACCTTTTCTTGATATGCTAATTTTTGAGACAGGTTTTTTGGGTTATCAGTTGTATGCCAAAATCATCAGTATTAAAACAATAAAAGACCTGAAAAATTTGGTGTGTAATGAATCTAAAATATATGAAAGTTTAATTGTAATCATTACATTATGGGAAATAATGAAATTTAGCACTATATGCTAATTTTTTGAGAAGGACCTGTATGCCCCAATTCATCAATAAAGGATCGTAAAAGCTTTGAAAAGTTGCTAATTTTTTGCGTAACTTGGAGAGGGGACAAATTTTTGAAAATGTGGTGTTTTGATGATAGTTTCTCCCAGCTCCAACAAAGTGGGCAAGGCTGGGGTGGGTGCGCATGCTACAGCTAGTGTAATTCATTCAAATGTTGCGTTCCATACTCTACAAATCTCACATAAATTAAATTTATGGGATCAAATACCTAAAAATTGGCATGTGCATATGTATTCACCCCCTTTGCTATGAAGCCCCTAAAAATTTCTGTTGTTAACAATTACCTTCATAAGTGACATGCTTAGTGAGTGGAAGTACACCTGTGTTCATTCTAAGTGTCACATGGTCTGCCAGTATATACCGTATACACATTTTCTGAAAGGCCACAGGGGCTGCAACACCGCCAGGGTCACGTGTCACAACAACAGGAGCCCTGGGAGAGCAAGTGCTGACACTGCGGGAATGGCACCGGCATAGGCGGTGAGTATAAACTTTTATTATTTTATAGGGGCAAAAAATTTTGAACAAGGAGGGATTGTCCTAGTGGTGGACAACCCCTTTCCGACATCGGGGGTAATAGTACACCGATGTCGGACTCCCTCCAATTGATGTGGGCTTCGGCGGTGAGCCCACATCGTTCTGGGCACGTTAGCTGTTTTGAACAGCTGACAACTGCCCGGAAACAGTCACGGGTGGAATCGCGGTCCACCTGCGCTATTAACCCGTTAAATGCCGCTGTCAAACGCTAACAGCGGCATTTAACTCGCGCTTCCGCCCATCGGGCCGGAAATCCGCCCAAAGGTGACCCCCGTCTTGTGATCGTGGGTCACCGGTTCATAGGCATGACAACCAGAGGTCTCCTGGAAACCCCTATGGTTGTCACTGCCAGCTTGCTGTGAGCGCCACCCAGTGGTCGACGCTCATAGCAAGTAATTCTACTACATACAGGTCAGCTGATCAGGTTATGGCAGCTTCTAATCTCCCATGGAGACTACTGAAGCATGCCAAGAGTAAAAAAAAAAGTTTTGAAAAAAAAATATATATAAAAAGTTCAAATCACCCCCCCCTTTCGCCTCATTCAAAATATATATATATATAAAAAAAAAAATCAAACATACACATATTTGGTATCGCTGAGTTCAGAATCGCCCAATCTATCAATAAAAAAAAGGATTAACCTGATCGCTAAGTGGCGTAGCGAGAAAAAAAGTAAAAACGCCAGAATTACATTTTTTTTGGTCACCACGACATTGCATTAAAATGCAATAACGGGAGACCAAAAGATCGTATCTGCACCAAGATGGTATCATTAAAAAAGGCAACTCGGCACGCAAAAAATAAGCCCTCACCCAACCCAATATCACGAAAAATGGAGACGCTACAGGTATCGGAAAATGGCACAATTTTTTTTTTTAACCAAACTTTGGAATTTTTTTTTCACCACTTAGATAAAAAAGAACCTAGACATGTTTAATGTCTATGAACTCGTAATGACCTGGAGAATCATAATGGCAGGTCAGTTTTAGCATTTAGTGAACCTAGCAAAAAAGCCAACCAAAAAAAAAAAAAAGTGTGGGATTGCACTTTTTTTGCAATTTCACTGCACGTGGAATTTTTTTCCCCATTTTCGAGTACACGACATGCTAAAACCAATGGTGCTCTTCTCGTCCCGCAAAAAATAAGCCCTCACATGGCCATATTGACGGAAAAATAAAAAAGTTATGGCTCCGGTCATTAAGGGGTTAAAGAGACTGTCAGCATAGAATGGCTATTCAAACCAAGTACCACCACTCAGTGCACAAAGGCGTGGCTAATCATGTAAATACACCTTCGTACCTGTTCGTAATGACCTGGAGAATCATAAGGGCAGTTCAGTTTTAGCATTTAGAGAACCTAGGAAAAAAGCCAAACAAAAAACAAGTGTGGGATTGCACTTTTTTTTGCAATTTCACCGCACTTGGAATTTTTTTCCCGTTTTCTAGTACAGAACATGGTAAAACCAATAGTGTCCTTCAAAAGTACAACTCGTCCTGCAAAAAACAAGCCCTCACATGTCCATATTGACGGAAAAATAAAAAAAGTTATGGCTCTGAGAAGAAGGGGAGCGAAAAACAAAAACAAAAAAACCTCCAGGGGTTAAGCAAGAGGCACTACTAACCAAACACCACCATGAACACCAAGGAGATCTCAAAACAATTCAGGGACAAAGTTGTTGAGAAGTACCAGTCAGTGTTGGGTTAAAAAAAAATATCCCAATTTCTAATGATCCCCCTAAGCACCATCAAATCCATTATAATCAAATGGAAAGCACATGGTACTACAACAAACCTGCCAAGAGAGGGTGGCCCACTAAACCTCTCAGCCTGAGCAAGGAGGGCATTAATGAGAGCGGCAGCAAAAACCAGAGGTAACCCTGAAGGATCTGCAGTGTTCCCAAGAAGAGACTGGAGTATCTGTCCATACGACCACAATAAGCTGTACACTCCATGGAGGTGGCCTTTATGGAAGAGTGGGCAGAAAAAAGCCTTTACTTACACACAAAAACTGTAAGCTTCGTTTTGAGTTTGCCAAAAGACATGTGGGATACTCCCAAAAAGTATGGAGGAAGGTGCTGTGGTCATATGAGACCAAAATTTAACTTTTTGGCCACCAAGGCATAAGCCATGTCTGTCGCCAAACCAACACAGCTCATCATCCCAAGAACACCCTCCGCACAGTGAAACATGGTGGTGGCGGCAGCAGCACGCTGTTTGGATGTTTTCCGGCAGCAGGGACAGGAAAAATGGTCAGTCGAGGGGACGATGGATGGTGCGAAATACAGGGATAGTCTTGAGCAAAACCTGTCTGTCAGTGATGTGAGACGGAGGTTCACCTTCCAACAAGACAATGACCCAAAGCATACTGCTAAAGCAACACTCGATTGGTTTAAGGTGAAACGTGTAAATGTTTTTGAGTGGCCTAGTCAAAGCCAAGACGTTAATCCAATTGAAAATCTGTGCTCAGACTTGAACATTGCTGTTCACCAGAGGAAACTAACTTGAAGGGGCTGGAGCAGTTTTGCCTTGAAGAATGGGCAAAAATCCCAGCGGCAAGATGTAGAAAGTTCAAAAATGTATCTAAAGCGACTTGTAACTGCCGCAAAAGAAGGCTCTACAAAGTACTGACTTTAGGTAGGAGAATAGTTATGCACACTGAAGTTTTCAGTTATTTTGTCCTATTTGTTGTTTGCTTCACAATAAAAAGAAAACCAAATGTTCACAGTTGTAGGCATGTTATTTACATGAACTAAGGCAAACCCTCAAAATAACAGAGAAATTCCAGGTTGTGAGGTAGCAAAACATGAAAAATGCCAAGGAGGAGTGTGAATTCATTCGCAAGCTACTGTACATTAGCGATCAATGGGACTCTTGAAACTCACAGTCCCAGCGATCATAAGTTCTGACATGCCTCAATGATCTATCACGTGCAGTACATCAATGCATGTATGTAGATGTATATTAGACTGAATTCACAAAGCTCTAATACAGCTTAAAACACCACTCCATTTTTTTTATTTCAACCATAGAGTGGTATCCCTAATATGTACTCCTTGCCTATAGTAAAATACTTAAAAGCAACCGTATTCTTCTGTTCTTGGTGCTGCTCTGGTTCTCTTCTGCAGTTTGTGACCTCCTGGATCGCTCCAGTGTTTGCTGGGTGACCTGGCGGTCACTTCTCAATGTAAGTCTACAAGAGCTAGATTAAGACTCTCACAGACTTACATTGAGAGCTTGTGACTGTTAGCTCTTTCTACCTGTCACACCGGAGCTGCGGTTAGAAAATGGCGCAACGGGACCAGAGTGGTACCAGGAAGAGCAGAAGATGGTGGCTGGTAAGTATTTTAGTAAAGGCAGGGAACAGATATTCATAATATCACTTCAGTGGTGAAACTTTTTTTTTTTAAAATGCCTGAGGTGCTTTAAAACTGGAGATCCATATTTCATATCAAATCCTGCCACACGTATACAGTCAATCTGATCCTGTATTGTGCTATAGGTCCCACCCTACAGCTGTAAGAACACAGCCTTCGCAAACACATGAAATCCTTACAGCTACGGGGTCTGATCACTCCCACCCCAGGATAGCACTTAGAATTATGTGAATAAATGTACTTTTTGTTTGGAGTTTAACTAAAATAAGTTATTACAATACTGATAAAATTCAACTTTAGGATAATATGGGATTCCATAGTATTAAATACAATGGAATTTATCCATGGTGTTACACCACTTATGACATAAAATAGTAAATGAAACAGATGCTCCAAGTTTATTAAGGGACGTATGCCTCTTAATGGAATTGGTGCATCTTACTACAAGGCACATCAGTTTCAGACCGGCATATAAAATGCAAGTGAAAGTAAATTTTCCTCTTCTACTTTTTGTGCACTAGCAATATCATTTTCGAGAAAGAAAGAAATACTAGCAAAACTTGACGCTGAGTAGAGTTGGGTGGGATAGTGAATGTGCAGGAGTTTGCAACACAGCCATCATCTTATCATCACGCCAACTAGTTGCACTGCTGCTTTTCCATTCCTTGGGCTTACCATAGTGAAAATAGCAGATTATCAAGAAACCAGAGATAGTATTGAAGTGGGCATGGGGATACATCTAAATGCAGAGATAAGTATGGGCACTAAACAACTGGTGTGTGTAAGCACATGTATATATACATTATATACACATTTCTGTACATACACCTAATACCAAAAGAAAAAGTCAGTATTATGCATAATCCAAACAAAGTCCTTTTTTCAGTGTGCAGAGAAATGCTCTTCTATACATTATTTGAACTATTATACCTTTCTTGCAAAGACTGCATCTTGTTATTAATAAGAACATTTTTTAATAAAAATCAGTTACATTTTTGTACCTTGTAATGTTAACTTTTTTATATGTGGCAATGAAAAATAACACAGGGAGAGGATAAAAAATAAGAAAATAAAATGGCAGTTCCAACAAGTTCATGAAAATCCCTAGTTACAGTTGCGTTGTTGCCTTTATATGCCCCTTGCCAAGATCTTGGGAGAACTTCTGACATATGTCGTTCTTACGTGATGGATTACAATTCTTCAAAGAAGGCTACTCTGCATTGTGCACTCTGCAAAGTGAGCTGGAAAAGGAAAATAAAAAGAGGGGTTATCAAAAGAATCATCATAGCTACAATATTTTAGATGATGTACAACAATCATTTAACTTACAGCCATTGTGGACACTTTACTTATGACAGATATAAGAATACTGGTATGGCCGAGCCATTAGCAGCTTTACCACTTGTTGATGAGCTTCTGTTCCCACTACAGTCATCACAGCAATGTTGAAGCTGTTTTCACACAGAAACTGGTGATTCCTGATTGACTTCACTGACTGCATTAAAGTCTGACTTTCTAGCATTCTTTACAGAAAGAATTTCCGGAAAGTACAATGGACACTATTAACACCATTGCCTAACACATCTTTAAAGCAATTGGAGCTCTACTTTTCTGATACAGAGCTCCAAATCACCAGCATAGTCTGAGATGTAAAAAGGATTGCTAGGTGTCCGAATACAAAACAAGATTACTGTAAAGCGAGTGCTTGGCACACTGCTTTGTCTCTTCGGCTGTGATCAGCTTCATTGGATGGAGAATAAGTTGCACATATGTTGTACACATTCTACAAAGACATAGGGGAGAGTCTAGCTAATCAGATCACAGATGAAGGAAAACAGCCCTCAGCTGTGCATTTCTGCCCTTTTGTTTCAGCAAACATGTCTTCACCTTAAAGGGAATCAGTCAGCAGGTTTTTGCTACCCCATCGGAGAGCAGCCTGATGTATTCAAAGAGAAGCTGAATCAATTGATGTATCACTTAGATTACTGGGTGCAGCAGTTCTGACACAATCAGCGCTTTTAATTTTAGCAATGAAGCAGAGCTGAGGAAGATAACCCCACCCACACCAGGCTCTGTATACACAATGTTCATAAACAGTGAGGTGCTTATCACAGGATGGGGCGTTTCAGACCAAGGCTCACCTGAACAGCCAGGGTTGTGGAGTCGGTAAGCCAAAACTCTGACTCCGACTCCATAGCACTGCCTCACTACGGAGCATGTACATAAAGTGCAGCACAGATTCATCTTACCTAAAAGCTGAGATCAGGAACAGTACAGAGATTTATAGGACATTTAATAACTTTCCAAAATTATGAAAATATTTACAGCATATCCAACACTGAACTACTGTACCTAATTTATTATAGATATTAGGAGTCGGAGTCAGTCCTTTTTATACCGACTCAGACTCCACCAAAATGGACACTGACTCAGATTACATGGTCCTAGTCAAAATAATAATAAGCAAAACAATCATAGTAAGCAAACAAAACCTTATCAATGAAATCTGTGTTATAACCCCTACAACTTGCGGTCTTCAGATTATATAGGAAAAACCTGTTGACATGTTCCCCTTAAGAGCCTCACACTTACGCATGGCTATTTACTATATCAGACTGCTCTTGTCATGTGTTGTCAAACATCGGGATCAGGAAAGGATTTAGCCTGTGCATATAAACAATATGTATTTCTATTACTTCAGGGTTCCCCAACTCCAGTCCTCAAGGCCCACCAACAGGTCATGTTTTCAGGATTTCCTTAGTATTGCCAAGGTGATAATTGCATCACCTGTGCAGTACAAAGGAAATTCTGAAAACATGACCTGTTGGTGGGCCTTGAGTTGGGGAACCCTGTATTACTTGACAGCATGTCATTTTGCAACCCATAAGTTGATACATAAAATATATTAAAACTAAAAGTTTTCATTAGACAAGCTTTCTATATATAAAACTTCTTGACCTTACAGAAATATGTAGTCATTTATGTTTGTGGCACCAGCATTATCCATCTGCCATGTGTGGGATTCAGCATGGTCATCCCTCTCGCTACTTTATTTACTGGGATTTGGTTCATGGCATCACATGTCATATCCTAGTGCTGGATGTTGAATCTCATGTCATGGATTTCCTGATGGTTGGTCGCTCACTTTATGTACCTTCACTGCAGCTTTTCAATTGGAAGACACAACCTACTTACCGTATATATACAGTACATGAATGTGTATTGAACAAGCAGTTTGATTACTGTCTGTTATAAATTTATATATATATATTTTACTTTCTTAATACCTTTTTATAACTTTTTTTGGGTGCTATAATTTGCAATTGGTCTATACAGTAGCTGCTATTATAGAAGGTTGGTCTGTATGGAAAGAGTATGAACTGTTTATTCTGTTTCCCCTTGGCTCTATGTCTCATGGTACTTGTTAATTGTTTTAACAGTGTGTCTTCTCAGTGACCCTAATAAAATATACAGTATTTTAGTTCCTACTCTACTTTTTTTCACACACTGCTTTCTCTCTTATATATAAAACCTTTACTTACGCTAAAGCATTAGACTGGAATTACACATTCAGGATCTGTTGCAGTCTTTGATAATCTTTCTTTATACTGTAGATAATAGTTGCTTTTGGATTCACTATTGGCCTTAGGGTGGAAAGGCACATGCCATTTTTATAACACATGCTGGATTCACATTTAGCAGAGTTTTTCACCGAATGATTGTCTATAAGACTGCCAGAGCTATCTGTTAAAAACAAAGAATGGAGCTGTGGTGCGCATCCAAGACCAATGCTCCATTCAAATGGAACTGTCATGGTCTGCTGAGTTTCTGGGATTAGGTGGTTTTAGGGTTAACTGGGATGTGTTCACTGAACTGTGCTGACTCACTGCATCCAATACATTGTGCAAGTAAAATTTATCTTGCGGAGGTTCAGAGTCTCTGCAAGATATATAGACATGCTGCGGTCTGGAAAGACGTGCCACATGTCCATCTCCATGGGGTGATCTGCAGGTGTCTGTGAATGCATAGTGGATGGGATTTGTGAAATCCCATCCACTATGCTGTCACATCTGGACGCTGCAGGTTGGATGCTGCACAAGTACAAAGCGTCCAACCCATAGCGTTTACTGATCGTGGGCAGGTGCTGTGATCAGATGAGACCAAAATTTTATTTTTTTGGCCACCAAGTCAAATGCTTTGTCTGGCACCAAACCTGTTAACTTCCAGATTATGCTTAAACCCCTTTAATACAGGAACTTTCCTTAAGAAATCTGTAAAAATAATACCAGCAGCGGTAACAAGGAAAAGCACCAAAGCTCTGGGAAACAAACCTATGCTTCTAGTAAATATATAGTTAACAGTGTTTGAACTAATGATCAGAAGTAGGTGGTGAGGAACCTTAGGTATAGTGTTATCTATTTATGTCTAGAGTAATGTGTGTGGTGTAAATAATACATCTGTGCATTGTAACAGAATGCAGCACTAAAAGGTGAAAAAAATAAAACTAACTGAAATTAATGTCTGTTCATTATTATTGATTCCATGGTGCTGTACATGAGAAGGGGTTACATACAAATTACAGATATCACTTACAGTAAACAAACTAACAATCACAGACTGGTACAGAGGGAAGAGGACCCTGCCCTTGCGGGCTTACATTCTACAGGATTATGGGGAAGGAGACAGTCGGTGGGGGTTGCAGTAGCTCCCAAGGTTACTGAGTTGGCCGTGTGGTCATTACAGGTTGTAGGCTTTTTTGAAGAGATGGGTTTTCAGGTCCTGTCTGAAGGATCCAAATGTGGAGGATAACCGGATGTGTTGGGGCACAGAATTCCAGAGGATGGAATGAGGAGCAAATAAGCGTGGTGGGGAGAAGGAGGTCTTGGGAGGACCGGAGATTACGTGAGGGAAGATATTGAGATTAGTTCGGAAATATATGGAGGAGAAAGGTTATAAATGGCTTTGTAGGTCAGTGTTAGTAGTTTAAACTGGATACGCTGGGAAATTGGGATCCAGTGAATGGATTTGCAAAGAAGGGAAGCAGGAGTGTAGCGAGAAGAGAGATTAGTCGGGCAGCAGAGTTAAGGACTGTAGGGAGAGTGTTAGAAGGTAGGCCACAGAGGAGGATGTTGCAGTAGTCAAGGCGGGAGATGATTAGGGCATGCACATGCATTTTGGTAGAGTGAGGGTTGAGGAAAGGACGGATTCTGAAAACATTTTTGAGCTGGAGGCGACAGGAGGTGACGAGAGCTTGGAAGTGCGGTTTGAAGGACAGGGCAGAGTCAAGAGTTACTCCGAGTCAGCAGATTTCCGGGACAGGGGAAAGTGTGATTTCATTTATTGTGATAGATAGATCAGGTAGGAAAGATATGCGAGAAGGAGGAAAGATAATTAGTTCAGATTTGTCCACACTGAGCATTAGGAAGTGAAAGGAGAAGAAAGAGGATATGGCTGATAGACACTCTGGGATTCTGGACAGCAGAGAGATGACATCTGGGCCAGAGAGATAGATCTGAGTGTCGTCAGTATATAGATGGTACTGGAAACCATAGGACTTTATGAGTTGTCCAAGGCCAAGGGTATAAATTGAGAAGAGAAGTGGTCCTAGGACAGAGCCATGAGGGACACCAACAGAGAGAGGGCGAAATGAGGAGGTAGTGTGGGAGTAGAAAACGCTAAATGTGCGGTTGGTAAGGTATGAGATCAAGGAAAGGGCAAGGTCTTTGACACCAAAGGAAGAGAGGATCTGTAGCAGAAGGCAGTGGTCAATTGTGTCGAAGGCAGAGGACAGGTCTAGAAGGAGGAGTTTAGAGAATTGTCTGTTAGCTTTGGCTGTAAGTCGTTAGTAAATTTGGTCAGGGCAGTCTCAGTGGAATGGTGGGGACGGAAACCAGATTGTAGGTTGTCGACGAGTGAGTTAGATGCAAAGTGAGAGGAAAGTTCAGCGTGGACGTGCTGCTCAAGGAGTTTGGGAGCAAAGCTATGGTGCGATAGCTGGACATAGCGCTCGAGTCAAGGGATGGCTTTTTGAGGATAGGTGTGATTGTGGCTTGTTTGAAAGCAGAGGGGAAGGTACCAGAAGTTAGTGATAGTTTGAGGACATGGGTTAGGGATGGGATAAGTGCAGTGCTGAGGTTGGGGACGAGGCGGGATGGGTCAAGTGCACAAGTGGTGAGGTGTGATTTGGAGAGAAGGTGAGCAAGCTCTCCTTCAGTAATTTTGGAGAGGGAAGTTATGGGGTTAGGGCATTGGTCTGGTATACAAAGGGGTTGTGGTGGTCGGACAATAAAGACTAGCCTTGTTTGGTCTATCTTATTTTTGAAGTGCGTGGCAAAGTCCTTGGCAGAGATTTGGGAAGTTGGAGGGGGCAGTGGTGGGCGGAGGAGGGAGTTAAAAGTGTTGAACAACTGTTTGGGGTTGTGGGATAAGGAAGATAGGAGTGTTGTAAAGTAGGCCTGTTTAGCAGAGGTGAGAGCTGATTTGAATATGAGTGCTGCTTGTTTGAATGAGGTGAAGTCGTCTTGCGAATGCGTTTTTTTTCCAACGCCGCTCTGCAATTCTGGATACTTATAGAATCAGAGAATGGTAGAGTTGGAAGGTACCTCCTGGGTCATCTGGGCCAACCCCCTGCTCAAAGCAGGATTCACTAAATCATCCCAGACAGATGTCTGTCTAGCCTCTGTTTGAAGACTTCCATTGAAGGAGAACTCACCACCTCTTGTGGCAGACTGTTCCACTCATTGATCACCCTAACTGTCAAAAAGTTTTTTCTAATATCTAATCTGTGTCTACTCCCATTCAGTTTCATCCGAACTTGCCAAAGCTTTTTAGTGATGTTATTGTTCATGTGAAAAATGCATCAGTGGGGGGGTTACTAAAGCATTTCCTAGAGAAGGTGGTTCTATGTCCAAGTCCATTTCCTCTAATAGGACATATACAAAGGGATATTAGTAAGGCTTTAGGCTATGTGCACACAGTGCATTTTGTATGCGCTTTCGCTGCGTTTTTTTCATGCGGAAATGGGCCAAAAACGCAATAGAATCCTTATGCAAGCTAACTCAAGGACAATTCTGAAGTGTTGTTCACATGATTAGTAAATTTCCTTTGAGTATTTGCAGTGCATTTTTTTTCTGCAGAATGTCAATTCTTTGTGCGGATTTCCACACATTGACTTCAAGTCAGTCAAATCCGCAGCAAAAACACAGATATAAAAATGTTTGCGGATTTGCTGAGTTTTTGTTTGCGTTTTTACGGGCTTCCCAAGGTGTTTCCCATGCTGTAATCTGTGTGACAGCGTGGGAAACACCGGCGCGGTGGTTTATTCAGCGGCAACGCTACCGCTCATAAAACCGTCGGTCAGAGCGCTGCGGGGTCATGCTGTCAGAAGTCAGCGTGACCAGCAGTAAAAAGTTTACCGCAGGTCAGCAGGAGTATCAGCATATGTCTGCTGTCACTGAAAACATTGATAGCAGGAGCCGCTTATGGGAGATGTAGCCTCTCGTCAGCCGGCGCCTATGCTCACGCTAAAAAAAAACATGTAAAATAATTACATACATATTAAAATAAAATAAACACATTGCACTCACCTACCACCAAATCCCCGACGCCCTCGTCTCCTAGAAGAAATGTAAAATAAAAAACAACATATACTCACCTTAACACCCAATCTCCGATGCCCATGTCGCCTAGAAAAAATAAAAATAATAAGCCACCATATACTCGCCTGTCCGCCGCAGTACACGTAATCCCGAGTGTCCCACGGCGATCTCACTTGTAGAACAGTCACATCGGGAGATGTGACTGCTCTACCCGGCCGCCAGCAGTACACTGACAGAAGGTAATCGCTCCTGCAGTGTATCACTGAGCTGCCGAGAGAGAGGTCATCAGAGTTCATCAGCTTATCAGCTCCGGTGCTCTCACTTATGGTAGCACCGCTGGGTGAGAATTTTCTCCCGCTGCAGTGGTACTGCAAGTGAGATCACCGGAGCTCATCAGCTGTTGAACTCGAGTGAACTCTCTCTCATGGCAGTTCAGTGCTATACACTGCAGGAGCGATTACCTTCTGTCAGTGTATCGCCGGCTGTCTTTAAGAGCAGTCTGATCAGTGACTGCTCTCAAAGTCATCAGGATTGTCATGGGACATTATGGATTATCTTCTCGGCAGACAGGTGGGGAATACTGTGGTTTATTATTTTATTTTTGTTGCACGAGACGTTGGCTTCAGTGAATTAGGCGTTCAACGAGAATGGTTTAAATTTCGATTCAATAGTCTGTGTCATTATTTCAAATAAAGGTATTTATTATGTGCGTGTCTTTTTATATCACTATGTGGTTAGTAATGGGGGCATCTTACAGATGCCTCACCATTTCCAACCTGTGGGCTTGATGTCACCTGACAATACAAAGGTGACATTAACCCCCCTTACCATCACCCCACTTGCCACCACTACAGGACAAGTGGGAAGAGCGAGGCTAAGCTCCAGACTTGGCACATTTTATAGATGCACCTTTTCTGGGGCAGCAGAGACCTGATGTGTTTAGTCTGGGGGGGCAATATCCATGGCTCCTTCTTAGGCTATTAATATCAGCCCGCAGCTGTCTGCCTAGCCTTTGCTGGTTAGATTTTACAGTGGGACCCTATGTCAATTTTTTTCTGGGGTCCCCCCTGTAAACTAGCCAGTAAAGGCTAAGCCGACAGCTGTAAGCTGATATTAATAGCCTGGGAACCTTTATGGCTATTGGCGCCTTCCCAGAATATTAACATCAGCACACAGCCGTCTGCTGGTTATGAAAATTACCACGCAATTTTTTAATCTTTAAATTAAGAGTTGCTGTTTGGTTACAGCCTACAGTCATGGCCAAAAGTTTTGAGAATGACACAAATATTAATTTTTACGAAGTCTACTGCTTCACTTTTTCTAATGGCAATTTGCATATACTCCAGAATGTTATAAAGAGTGATCAGCTTAACAGCAATTACTTGCAAAGTCAATATTTGGCTAGAAAATGAACTTTATCCCCCAAAACACATTTCAACATCATTGCAGCCCTGCCTTAAAAGGATCAGCTAACCTCTTTTCAGTGATTGCTCCATTAACAGGTGTGGGTGTTGATGAGGACATGGCTGGAGATCAATCTGTCATGATTAAGTAAGAATGACACCACTGGACACTTTAAAAGGAGGCTGGTGCTTGGCATCATTGTTTCTCTTCTGTTAACCATGGTTATCTCTAAAGAATCACGTGCAGTCATCATTGCAATGCACAAAAATGGCCTAACAGGGAAGAGTATCGCAGCTAGAAAGATTGCACCTCAGTCAACAATCTATCGCATCATCAAGAACTTCAAGGAGAGAGGTTCCATTGTTGCCAAAAAGGCTTCAGGGCGCCCAAAAAAGACCAGCAAGCGCCAGGACCGTCTCTTAAAAGGGTTTCAGCTGCGGGATCGGGCTACCAGCAGTGCAGAGCTTGCTCAGGAATGGCAGCAGGCAGGTGTGAGTGCATCTGCACGCACTGAGAGGCGGAGACTCTTGGAGCAAGGCCTGGTCTCAAGGAGGGCAGCAAAGAAGCCACTTCTCTCCAGAAAAAACATCATGGACAGACTGATATTCTGCAAAAGGTACAGGCAGTGGACTGCTGAGGACTGGGGTAAAGTTATTTTCTCTGATGAATCCCCTTTTCGATTATTTGGGACATCAGGAAAATGCCTCATTCGGAGAAGACAAGGTGAGCGCTACCACCAGTCTTGTCTCATGCCAACTGTTAAGCATCCTGAAACCATTCATGTGTGGGGTTGCTTCTCAGCCAAGGGAATGGCTCTCTCACAGTCTTGCCTAAAAACACAGCCATGAATAAAGAATGGTACCAGAATGTCCTCCAAGAGCAACTTCTCCCAACCCTCCAAGAGCAGTTTGGCGATCAACAATGCCTTTTCCAGCATGATGGAGCACCTTGCCATAAAGCAAAGGTGATAACTAAATGGCTCAGGGAACAAAACATAGAGATTTTGGGTCCATGGCCTGGAAACTCCCCAGATCTTAATCCCATTGAGAACTTGTGGTCAATCATCAAGAGACGGGCGGACAAACAAAAACCTAAAAATTCTGACAAAATGAAAGCATTGATTGTGCAAGAATGGACTGCTATCAGTCAGGATTTGGTCCAGAAGTTGATTGAGAGCATGCCAGGGAGAATTGCAGAGGTCCTGAAGAAGAAGGGTCAACACTGCAAATATTGACTTGCTGCATTAACTCATTCTAACTGTCAATATAAACTTTTGTTACTCATATGTTTGCAATTATTATATTTCTGTCTGTGATAAAAATATCTGTCAAACACACATAAAAACCAGAGGGCAGCAGATCATGTAAAAATATAATATTTGTGTCATTCTCAAAACTTTTGGCCATGACTGTATGTAGGTTCATTCTGTTAACGCTCCTACATAAGCTGGTGACAATGTGTGTATGTGTTTGTTTGTGTGTGTGTGTTTACTTACTGGCTTAGTAATGAGGGTGTCGGGCTGACAGCTTTTCATTACTAAGCCTAGGGCTTGGTGTCAAGGGTATGCCACACTAAGCGAGATCGCAAGCGAGATTGCTACTGCGTCACCATTTATGATGCAGTAGCGATCTTGTTAGCGACTTAACTGTGTGTGACATGTAGCAGCAATGTGGCCCCTGCTGAGATGTCGCTGATCGCTTATGAACGTTCTGAGCCGTTTTTTGGTCGTTGGTGTCCCGCTGGTGAGCCTGAATCGCTGAGTGTGACACCCTTTATGAACGACTTCACCAGCATCGCAGGTGGGACTAGGTTTTTCCCAACAACCGCAGAGGTCGTTATACAGATCGCTGATGAGATGTGTTTGGAATCACAGATCGCTGATGAGTTGTGTTTGGGATCTAACTAGCGATCACACTAGCCATCTCGCCAGGTTAAGTCGTTGTCGTGATCGCTAGTGCGATCGCTAAGTGTGGCAGTGCCTTCAATGAGAGCTGCTGACACCAAGCCCTAATCCCATTATACTGAAGCTACTGCATCAGAATGAAAAAGGTGATGTTGAAACAAGAAACTACATCACAAAACTTTCTTTTTTATACCTTTATTTAGCTCAAAAAAGCCTTCATTGCTGTACAAAAACGCATGCAAAAAACGCATATAAAACCGCGTCAAAAACTAACCAAAAATCGCGGCAAAACTAGTTTTTGGTGCCAGGAGATGCAGAAACCTTGCAGAAATTTCTGCAACCACATCCTCAACCTGTGCACATAGCCTAAAGGTATGCTGCAGGACAATGCAGCAAATTATAAAGAGAAAACAAATAACCATTTAAAAGTTTACAGATAAAGTGAACAGATGTTGGTGCAAGCTCCAGTGCGATGCTATTTTGCTCTGTTTATTATATTTTGAACACGCCTTTAACAAATATAAAAATAATTCCAAACACACATATAATTATTGCTCAGACAGATGGTTGGATACTTTTTCAGTGTTCTAGTGATGCACGGACCTGGCTGATGCTTACAAGAAAAATGTTCAAATCACCAAGGTTGCCTATCAATGACTAATGCAGCTTGACCAAGCATAGACTTTACAAGGAGAGGTTATCCTTAGAAATTGACAGCTGGCAGCTCTTCCTACACTGTCCGTTTACCAAGGCCTTTCCTAACCTCAATTAATCTTCACACATGTCAGGCAAAATTAATTGAGAATTCCCTATGACCTTCTCTGGTCAGGTATTAGAAAGTTCTTGTCTCGTCAGATTTTTATTTTGCAATCTGTTTCACATTGTGCAAGTCAAATACATAGCAAAATGGGCAACAGCAGCTCCGAATGGAGTACAACAGCACGCTAAAGACAAGTGGGTTACGGTATGTATACGGTATCCTTGTTCTTATTGGAACATACATATTGTAGATAATGTTTGAAGGCAACTAAACCACAAAGAACCACAAAGAAACACACGGAAAGGAGTAAAGAAACGTGTGGAAAACAAACAAACTATGTGATAAACCTTAGATAGAGTTCTCTAAATACCCCCTTTCATTCGGATGACAATTCTTCACATCCTCTTGGCATTCTCTCTAGAAGCTTCACGAGGTAGTCAGATGGAATGGCTGCCAAAGAACAGGTATGCTTTGTCAAGAGTTCATTTGTGGAATCTCTGGCCTTCAGAAAGCATTTTCAACAGTCAAGTGTGTTTTTGTATTGGTACGCAGCTTCATACAGTGCAGAACCCTATTCCACAACTGTTCTAAGTTACAATATGGCAGGAATCATTCAACTAAGTAAAGAGAAAAGACAGTACATCACTACTTTAAAATATGAAGGTCACTGTATCTGGAAAATTGCTACAACCTTAACCCCTTCACCCCCAAGGGTGGTTTGCACGTTAATGACCGGGCCAATTTTTACAATTCTGACCACTGTCTCTTTATGAGGCTATAACTCTGGAACGCTTCAACTGATCTTCACGATTCTGAGATTGTTTTCTTGTGAAATATTGTACTTCATGATAGTGGTAAAATTTCTTCGATATAACTTGCGGTTATTTATGAAAAAAATGGAAATATGGCGAAAATTGTGCAATTTTAAAACTTTTAATTTTTATTCCCTTAAAACAGAAATATGTCTACTTTACATCAGCACAATTTTGAAACCAAATTTTTTTTTGTTACAAAGTTATAAGGATTAAAAGTTGACCAGCGATTTCTCATTTTTACAACAAATTGTACAAAACCATTTTTTTTAGGGACTACATCACATTTGAAGTCACTTTGAGGGGTCTATATGGCAGAAAATACCCAAAAGTGACACCATTCTAAAAACTGCACCCCTCAAGGTACTCAAAGCCACATTCAAGAAGTTTATTAACCCTTCAGATGCTTCACAGGAGCTGAAGCAACTTGGAAGGAAAAAATGAACATTTAACTTTTTAGTCACAAAAATGATCTTTTACAAACAATTTTAACAAGGGTAAAAGGAGAAAATGGACAGAAAAAGTTGTTGTGCAATTTCTCCTGAGTACGCCGATACCCCATATGTGGGGGAAAACCACTGTCTGGGCGCACGGCAGGGCTTGGAATTGGCTGGAATTGAGAGTGGACGCCATGTCGCGTTTGGAGAGCCCCTGAAGTGCCTAAACAGTGGAAACCCCCCACATGTGACACCATTTTGGAAACTAGACCCCCTAAGGAACTTATCTAGATCTGTTGTGAGCACTTTGAACCCCCAAGTGTTTCACTAAATTTTATAATGCCTGGGTGTGAAAAAAAAAAAAAAATTCCACAAAAATGATTTTTTAGTCCCACAATTTTTGATTTTTCCCAAGGAAATTGGAATCCAAAAGTTGTTGTCCAATTTGTCCTGAGTACGCTGATACCCCATATGTGGGGGAGAAATACTGTTTGGGCGCACTTCAGGGCTCGGAAAGGAAGTAATGACGTTTTGGAATGCAGACTTTGATGGGTGTCATGTTCAGTTTGCAGAGTCCCTGATGTGCCTGGACAGTAATGCCCTGGCATGAAAATAAAAAAATCCTATTTTTTTTCCCACAAAAATGATATTTAAGTCACCAATTTTTTATTTTCCCAAGGGTAACATGAAAAATTGGACCATAAAAGTTGTTGTCCAATTTGTCCTGAGTACGCTGATACCCCATATGTGGGGGGGAACCACTGTTTGTGCGCACGGCAGAGCTCGGAACGGAAGGAGCGCCATTTGACTTTTTCAAACCAAAATTGTCTGGAATCGAGATTGGACGCCATGTCGCATTTTGATAGCCCCTGATGTGCCTAAACAGTGGGAATCCCCCACAAGTGACCCCATTTTAGAAACTAGACCCCCTAAGGAACTTATCTAGATCTGTGGTGAGCACTTTGAACCCCCAAATGCTTCACACAAGTTTATAATAAACACAAAGAGATTGGAGAAAAACGGCATATACTAATGTATAAATATTTATTAATATCAAAAGTCATATATCTCAATAATCCTTGGCCCCCTGAAGAAGGAAGGAAGGAACCTTCCGAAACGCGCGTTGGGGTGGCAGGGGCAGCCTGTGTGGTGTCACACTGTGACCGTATTGGTATGTACTACATCACCATTGACTATCTACATTTGTATGCACATCTATCTATTTCCATATGCACATTTATCTACTTCTGTATGTGCATCTATGCATTGTAACTATGTCAAATACTATCTGTTACAAGTAGTATTAGCTATCAGCGTTTTTGTTTACCACATGCGGCTTCCCTTGCTTTTTGTATTTGCACTGGGGTACATGCAGGATTCATCTGCTGTGCTATTCTTTTATCCTATTACATTAGTAAAGTGTTTTCTACCTTTTCTACATTTGACCTTTGACTGCTCATTTCTCTCGGTGTTGCTATATATTATATATGCAGTTGGTCTAGTATGGTCCGGCATACATTCAGTTTACTAACTTTTGACACTATGTCAATATACTGCTTATGATATGGTTCACATAGTAACTGATATGTTGATCTATTGTTTTATTTGGCTCAATAATCCTTAGTACATACATACATACATAAATGCATAGCTCAATAAGCGGTTTGAAATGGTATGCGAGATGTTAATAGATGTAAAAATACCTGTAATACTTAGGACAGCAGGGTAAGGTGGGTACACAGGTCACAGATATATAGTCCCATGCTCAATGGCATAATGTGCCCCACTAAATAAACATATTACTGCGCAGCAAAAGATGTTCCCAAAGAAAACGTGTTGAAATAGTTGCAAGTGCATACAGAGAGAGGGTCCGGATTCCCAAACTCATATCAAATGAATGCTGCTACCTTAGTCAATAATGAGACTCACCCATACTGGCACTAAGATTCAGGAACGCGCCCCGACGCGCGTTTCGCACTGGCTTCTTCGGGGGGCTTGTGCGAAAAAGCCAGTGCGAAACGCGCGTCGGGGCGCGTTCCTGAATCTTAGTGCCAGTATGGGTGAGTCTCATTATTGACTAAGGTAGCAGCATTCATTTGATATGAGTTTGGGAATCCGGACCCTCTCTCTGTATGCACTTGCAACTATTTCAACACATGTTTTCTTTGGGAACATCTTTTGCTGCGCAGTAATATGTTTATTTAGTGGGGCACATTATGCCATTGAGCATGGGACTATATATCTGTGACCTGTGTACCCACCTTACCCTGCTGTCCTAAGTATTACAGGTATTTTTACATCTATTAACATCTCGCATACCATTTCAAACCGCTTATTGAGCTATGCATTTATGTATGTATGTACTAAGGATTATTGAGATATATGACTTTTGATATTAATAAATATTTATACATTAGTATATGGCGTTTTTCTCCAATCTCTTTGTGTTTATGCGTATGAAGTGGAGTGCCATAGGGTTTTGGCCCCCTTTTTTCCTCCCTTTTTTCTCTGTAGCTCCTATTTGGACTACATTTAGCCATGCATATTTGAGCTTTTAGACTGAGACTATGTTTTCTACACAAGTTTATAATGTAGAGCCGTAAAATTAAAAAATCATATTTTTTCCACAAAAATGATCTTTTCACCCCAATTTTTATTTTACCAAGGGTAACAACACCTCAAAAGTTATTGTGCAATTTGTCCTGCATACGCTGATACCCAATATGTGGGGGTAAACCACTGTTTGGGTGCACGGCAGAGCTCGGAAGGGAAGGAGCGCAGTTTGACTTTTTCAATGCAGAATTGGCTGTATGCCATGTCGCGTTTGGAGAGCCCCTGATGTGCCTAAACAGTGGAAACCCCCCACAAGTGAAACCATTTTGGAAACTAGA
Source organism: Oophaga sylvatica (assembly GCA_033576555.1). Lineage (NCBI taxonomy): Eukaryota > Metazoa > Chordata > Amphibia > Anura > Dendrobatidae > Oophaga > Oophaga sylvatica. Next base: position 731,071,949 of record JARQOD010000001.1, read on the forward strand.
CCCCAGAAAGAACTTATCTAGATCTGTGGTGAGCACTTTGAACCCCCAAGTGTTTCACTAAAGTTTATAATGCCTGGGTGTGAAAAAAAAAATTTCCACAAAAATGATATTTTAGTCCCCAATTTTCCAATTTTTGATTTTTCCCAAGGAAATTGGACCCCAAACGTTGTTGTCCAATTTGTCCTGAGCACGCTGATACCTCATATGGGGGGGGGGGGGGAATACTGTTTGTGCGCACGGCAGGGCTCGGAAAGAAAGTAATGACATTTTGGAATGCAGACTTTGATGGGTGTCATGTTCAGTTTGCAGAGCCCCTGATGTTCCTAAGCAGTGGAAACCCCGCACAAGTGACCCCATTTTGGAAACTAGACCCCCTAAGGAACTTATCTAGATGTGTGGTGAGAACTTTGAACCCCCAAGTGCTTCCCAGAAGTATACAGGTCCTTGTCAAAAAATTAGCATA
>JARQOD010000001.1:731072511-731221591 GCA_033576555.1 Oophaga sylvatica
AAAAAATATTTTGAAGGAAGAAAAGTTGTCAGAGATATTTTTCTGTTTGTTGCATTTTTTTTTTTTTTTTTTTTTTTCCCTCTGTATCTCTGGGTGCTGGGGAGGATCTTTTCCCCCAATGGAGTTTGCACAGTTGTCTGGCCGTGTGGATCAGCTTGCCACTGAGGTTCAGAGTATTGCTGCATATCTTGCTAGGTTGCCTGTTGTGGAACCTAGGATCCCCATGCCAGATTTGTTTTTAGGGGATCGAGCTAAGTTTCAGAATTTCAAAAATAATTGTAAATTGTTTCTTGCCTTAAAATCTAAGTCCTCAGGAAACGCAGCGCAGCAGGTTCAAATTATCATCTCTCTCCTGCGCGGCGATCCTCAGGATTGGGCTTTTTCCCTGATACCTGGGGATCCTGTTTTGAGTGATGTTGATGCATTTTTTCAGGCTTTGGGGTTATTGTACGATGAGCCTAATGTCACTGATCAAGCTGAAAAAGCCTTGTTGGCATTAAATCAGGGGCTTGATGACGCTGAGTTATACTGTCAGAGATTCCGTAGGTGGGCAGTCCTGACCAAATGGAATGACGACGCTTTGGCGGCCCTTTTCCGGAAGGGTCTGTCGGATAATGTAAAGGATGTTATGGTGGGATTCCCTGTCCCCTCTGGTCTCAATGATTCTATGTCATTAGCGATTCAAATTGACAGACGTTTGCGTGAGCGGAGAAGTATGCGTGGAGTGGTGTTGCCTTGTGAGCCAGCTGCTGAGCCCATGCAGTGTGATGGAGTGGTGTCTGGGGCACAGCGTCATGAGTTTCGAAAGCGCAATGGGTTATGTTTCTACTGTGGTGATGCCTCTCATGCTATTTCAGTCTGCCCTAAGCGGGGAAGACATTTTGCACGCTCAGTTGTCTTGGGTAGTGTTCAGTTTTTATTAACTGTCACTCTGATATGCTCTCTGTCCTCATTTTCTGCTCAGGCTTTCGTTGATTCTGGAGCAGCTATTAACCTGATGGATTATGATTTTGCTAAACGTTGTGGGTTTTCCTTGATACCCCTACAGAAGTCTATTCCCCTACTGGGGATCGATTCTACCCCTTTGGCTGAGAATAAACCCCAGTTTTCTACTCAGGTGATAATGAGGGTTGAACCTGATCACCAGGAGTGCTGCAAATTTTTGGTTCTATATAATCTGCATGACATTATAGTGCTGGGTTTCCCTTGGTTACAGTCTCATAATCCTGTTTTGGATTGGAAATCTGTGTCTGTAACCAGTTGGGGCTGCCAATGTGTTAATACCAACACTCCTGTTTTTTCTGCCTCCCCCCAGGCTGAGGATGTTCCTGACTTTTTGTTTGATTTTTCTGATGTGTTTAGCGAAAGTAAATCTGCATCCTTACCTCCCCATAGGAGCTATGACTGCGCTATTGAATTAGTGCCAGGTAGTAAATTCCCTAAGGGTCGCCTTTTTAACTTGTCTGTACCTGAACATGACGCTATGCGGTCTTATATCAAGGAATCATTGGAGAAGGGTCATATCAGACCATCCTCTTCACCCTTAGGTGCCGGTTTTTTCTTTGTGGCCAAAAGAGATGGTTCATTAAGGCCGTGTATTGATTATCGTCTCTTGAACAATATTACTGTGAAATATCAATACCCGTTACCCTTGATTTCTGACCTGTTTTCCAGGGTGAAAAACGCTACTTGGTTTACCAAGCTTGACCTCAGGGGGGCGTATAACCTTATTCGCATTAAGCACGGGGATGAATGGAAGACGGCATTTAACACCCCTGAAGGGCATTTTGAGTACCTTGTGATGCCCTTTGGGCTCACTAATGCTCCTTCCGTCTTCCAGTCCTTCATGAATGACATTTTCAGGGATTTTGTGGACAAGTTTCTGATTGTTTATTTGGATGATATCTTGATTTTTTCTAATGACTGGGACTCTCATGTGAAACATGTTCGAACTGTATTCCAGATTTTGAGAGAGAATGCTCTGTATGTGAAGGGATCAAAGTGTCTTTTTGGCGTACAGAAGATCTCATTTCTGGGATTCATTTTGTCCCCATCTGTTATTGAAATGGACCCGGTCAAGGTTCAGGCCATCTGTGATTGGGTCCAACCTACTTCATTAAAGGCTCTTCAGAGATTTTTGGGTTTTGCCAATTTTTATCGTAAATTTATTGGTAATTTCTCTGTTATTGTTAAACCATTAACTGATTTGACCAGAAAGGGTTCTGATGTGGTGAATTGGCCTCCTGAGGCAGTCTCTGCGTTTCAGGAACTTAAGCAGAGATTCACTTCTGCTCCTGTTCTACGGCAGCCTGATGTTTCTCTGCCATTTCAGGTGGAGGTTGATGCCTCTGAAATTGGGGCAGGTGCCGTTTTGTCCCAAAAAGATCCAGAGACCTCTAAAAGTAACCCTTGTGCCTTTTTCTCTCGAAAATTTTCTCCTACTGAACGTAATTATGACGTGGGTAATCGGGAGTTATTGGCCATGAAGTGGGCTTTTGAAGAGTGGAGACATTGGCTGGAGGGAGCCAAACATCAGGTGGTGGTCCTTACGGACCATAAGAATCTGGTCTATCTGGAATCTGCCAAGCGACTCAATCCTAGACAGGCCAGGTGGGCCTTGTTTTTCACACGTTTTAATTTTGTGGTTTCCTTTCTTCCTGGCACTAAGAATGTTAAGGCGGATGCCCTCTCGAGGAGTTTCCTTGCGGACTCTCCTGAGCTATCTGATCCCTCTGTTATTTTGAAGGAGGGTGTAGTTCTTTCCGCCATCTCGCCCAATTTGAGACTTGCTCTGGAGGGGTGTCAGGAGGATAGGCCCGAGCGCTGCCCTGTTGGAAAATTGTTTGTCCCGGACCAATGGAAAAAGAGTGTGATGTCTGAGATTCATTGTTCCGCATTGGCTGGGCATCCCGGAATTTTTGGTACCAGAGACTTGGTTAGTTGGTCCTTTTGGTGGCCTACCTTGTCTCGCGATGTCAGGGAATTTGTGCAGTCCTGCGGGACTTGCTCTCGCTCCAAGCCTTGCTCTCGCTCTAGTGGTTTGTTGATGCCATTGCCTGTGCCCAAGAGACCATGGACCCATATCTCTATGGATTTCATTTCCGATCTTCCTGTTTCTCAGAGAATGACCACCATCTGGGTAATTTGTGATAGGTTTTCCAAAATGATACATCTTGTGCCATTACCTAAGTTGCCTTCCTCCTCTGAATTGGTGCCGTTGTTCCTTCAGCACGTGGTTCGTTTACACGGCATTCCTGAGAACATTGTGTCTGACAGAGGAGTCCAGTTTGTTTCCAGATTTTGGAGGACTTTTTGTTCTAAACTGGGTGTTCAATTGTCTTTCTCCTCGGCATTTCATCCTCAGACCAATGGTCAAACTGAGAGAACAAACCAGACATTGGAGACTTATCTAAGATGCTTTGTGTCTGCTGATCAGGATGACTGGGTCTCTTTTTTGCCTTTGGCTGAGTTTGCTCTTAATAATAGGGCTAGCTCTGCCACTTTGATGTCTCCGTTTTTCTGTAATTCTGGGTTTCACCCTCGATTTTCTTCAGGACAGACGGAGGCTTCTGTCTGTCCAGGTGTTGACTCTGTTGTTGAGCGTATGCAGCAGATTTGGGACCAGGTAGTGGAGAGGTTGTCCCTCTCTCAGGAGAAGGCCCAGCGGTTTGCTAACCGGCATAGGACTGATGGTCCTCGGTTTAAAGTGGGGAACTTGGTCTGGTTGTCCTCAAAGAATATTCCTATGAGAGTAGCATCTCCTAAATTTAAGCCTAGGTTCATTGGACCTTATAAGATCATGGAGATTATTAATCCTGTTTCTTTTCGTTTGCTTCTTCCAGGGACATTTAAGATCCATAACGTGTTCCACAAGTCCTTGTTGAAGAGGTTTGTTGAGCCAGTGGTTCCTGCTGCTGTGCCTCCTGACCCTGTTTTGGTTGAGGGCAATCTGGAGTATGTGGTTGAGAAAATATTGGATTCTCGTTTTTCTAGACGAAGACTCCAGTATTTGGTTAAATGGAGAGGTTATGGTCAGGAAGATAATTCTTGGGTGTTTGCTTCGGACATCCATGCTAGGAGACTTATCCGTGAGTATCATAGAACTCATCCTGACTGACCTGGTTGCTCAAATGAGGGTTCGGTGACCCTCCTCAAGGGGGGGTACTGTTGTGAATGGGTTTGAGATGAGTTCTGAGCAGAGGCTCCCTCTGGTGGTTACAAGCGGTACTAGTGAGGATTGTGAGGACTGGGAATCAGGTGTTACTGATTGGTCTTATTTAAGGGAATCATTTTCCCATCAGGGTTGCCGGTGATCAATTGTTCTGGTCTGAATCCTTCTTTCCAGTTTCCCTTGTAGCCTGCTGTGTCGTGTCTGCATCTCCTTCTATCAGATAAGACAATTTCTTATTTTGTGTTTTTGCTATATTTTTGCATTTTGTCCTGCACTTCTGTGGGGGCCTTCTGGGTCCCCTCCGGGGGCTTTTGCCCTCTCAGTTTAGTTCAGCCACTGTGTTTTGTACTTTTGCTTTTTCCAGTTTTTTCAGTGGCTGCTGTTTTTGTTACACCAGAGAACTAATTTAGGTGGTAGAGGTCGTGTGATCTCAGGTGATTTTGAAATTAGTAGAGTTGGTGTTTTTCAGGGTTTTCTGGGATTGCAGTAAGTACCCTTCCTGTCCTTTTCTATTTAGATAGTTTGGGCCCCAGCGTTTGCTCATACTATTTTCTTTCTGTGTCAGTATTTCCTCTTGTCTAACCGCCATTACATGTTTGGGGGCTTTCTATTATCTTTGGGGTTCTGCTCCGGGGCCGATAGCTTTCCTATTTCTATCTTTAGGTGTAGTTAGTTTCTCAGGCTGTGACGAGGCGTCTAGGACCAACGTAGGAACGCTCCACGGCTGCCTCTAGTTGCGGTGGTTAGTCAGGGTACTGCAATCTCATAGATTCCAACTGCTCTGGTGTATTTCCTTTTTGCCTGCACTCCTCAGCTACCGTAACATAACATAATACCTGAATTAGCGCAAATTTCATAAATGGAAATCACCATTTATGTGCATTATAGTATTACTGCATCTTCATATGAACTTGTATATTCTAAAAGGTCCCAAATTTATTTAAAGGACCACGCTAGTGTATTTTTTTTTATTGCAGCGCTGGAATGGTGCTTCGAATCTAAGGTCCCTCACCATAGTCTTAATCTTACCAGCCGCTGTCTTCACCTATCAGTGTCGCTCCAGTCAGTCTTCAGCAGGTTGTGACCGTTTGGTTCGCTCCAGTGTTTGCTATAGCGAGCCGGATGTCTGTTTTCAATGTATGTCTATAAGAGCCTCCTTCTAGACTTACGCTGAGAGCTTGTAACCGTCACTTCTGATTTCTGGTCAGTCAGAAGTTGCGGTCACAAGATGGTGCCGGTGGATTGGAGCGATGTCAATTAAATATAAAACGAGGGTCAGGGACCTTAGATTAGTAGCACCACTCCAACGCTAAAAAAAGTAAAAACTGATGGAGTGGTGGCTTAATCACATTTAGCATGGTATTAGTATAATTAAAAAAAAAAAAAATACGGATTTTTGTGTTACTCACCGTAAAATCCTTTTCTCCGAGACGCTCATTGGGGGACACAGGACTGTGGGTGTATGCTACTGCCACTAGGAGGCTGACACTAAGTAAACATAAAAAAAGGTTAGCTCCTTCTCCGCCGTATACACCTCAGCACTGGCCGCAGGCAAACCCAGTTTAGTGCAAAAAGCAGTAGGAGGCTAAAATAAATCAGAGTTAACACAGATACAGTATATCCAGAAGAAAAAACTGCTGATACAGATTAATCAGAGAATAAAGTTAACTCAAAACAAAGCCATCCGGCTCTTAGGGAGGGTGCTGTGTCCCCCAATGAGCGTCTCGGAGAAAAGGATTTTATGGTGAGTAACACAAAAATCCGTATTTCTCCTTCGTCTCATTGGGGGACACAGGACTGTGGGACGTCCCAAAGCAGTCCCTTGGGTGGGAAACCGACTCCACAGTGTAATTTATAATCAAGCATTGTTTATAGGTGCGCAACCGCGCCCTGAAGAATCCTTCTACCCAGACTGGCATCCGCAGAAGCCTGGGTATGGACATTATAATGCTTGGAAAAGGTATGCAGACTGGACCAGGTTGCTGCCTTACAAACCTGTTCCACCGAAGCCTGATGCCGAAGGGCCCAGGAGGTACCCACCGATCTGGTGGAGTGAGCCTTGATCCCTGCGGGAACCACCGCGCCTCTGATGCGGTAAGCCTCCTGAATGGCTAACCGAATCCACCTAGCCAAGGTTGATCTAGAGGCAGCGAGTCCCTTCATGCGACCTTCAGGGAGGACAAACAGCGTGTCCGTCTGTCGAAAGGACGCCGTCCGAGATACATATCTCCTGAGTGCTCTCACCAGATCCAGCGTATGGAGAGCCTTCTCCACTCGGTGCGTCGGAGCTGGGCAAAATGAGGGCAAAACAATGTCCTCATTAATATGAAATGAAGACACGACTTTAGGCAAAAAAGGTGGTGTTGGTCTGAGCACTACCTTATCCTGATGGAAAAGCAAGTACGGAGCTCGACAAGACAGTGCAGCCAGCTCCGAAACCCGCCTTATGGATGTTATGGCTACCAAAAACACCACTTTCCAGGAAAGAAATGACAGAGAAACCTCCTGCAAAGGTTCAAAAGGAGCCTCTTGCAAGACTCCCAGGACTAGATTGAGGTCCCAAACCTCTAAGGGAGCCTTGTAGGGAGGAACTATATGGACAACCCCCTGAATAAAGGTCCTAACCTGAAAATTAGACGCGATCTTTCGCTGAAAAAGAACCGACAAGGCTGATATCTGTCGTCTAAGAGTACTAGGTGCTAGACCTGAATCTAGGCCCGCCTGGAGAAAAGATAGAATGTTTGGAATTGAAAAAAGAAGCGGGAACAACCATGTTCCCTGCACCAATCAAAAAAGACCTTCCAAGTACCGTGGTAGATGCGAGCCGAAACGGGCTTTCGGGCGCTAGCCATTGTCGCGGCGACTTTTTTAGAGAATCCAGCCCTGGTCAGGATCCAAGATTCAACGGGCAGGCCGTCAAACACAGGACCGCTGAGTTCTGGTGGTAAACAGGGCCCTGGGAAAGAAGATCCACGCGTTCTGGCAGACGCCAGGGAGCGTCGCTGAGCAACTGTACCAGCTCTGCGTACAATGAGCGACGCGGCCAATCCGGAGCGATTAATATCGCTGGAACACCCTCTATCCTGATCTTTCTGATCACCCTTGGGAGAAGAGCTATTGGTGGAAACAAGTATGGAAGATGAAACTGATTCCATGGTAGGAACAGAGCGTCTACTGCAAATGCCTGCGGATCCCGGTACCGGGAAACGAAGTTGGGCACCTTGGCATTTGTCTTGGAAGCCATCAGGTCCACATCTGGGGTTCCCCAGCGTCGGCATATTAGCTGAAAAATCTCGGGATGCAGTGACCATTCCCCTGACGCTATGCCGTGGCGGCTGAGAAAATCCGCTGCCCAGTTTTCCTCGCCCGGAATGTGGACCGCTGAAATCACAGAGTGATTTACCTCTGCCCAGGTCAGAATCTGTTTTACCTCGTGCATGGCCGCCCTGCTGCGGGTACCTCCCTGATGGTTTATGTATGCCACTGCCGTGGCATTGTCCGATTGTATTCTGACTGAGTGGCCCGCCAGATGCTGATGAAACTGCCTCAGAGCCAGCCGAATAGCTCGGATCTCTAAAATATTGATCGGGAGGGTCGATTCCTGCTGAGACCAAGTTCCCTGGGCTGTGTGGTGACGAAACACTGCTCCCCATCCGAGCAGGCTGGCGTCCGTTGTGACAACCAACCAGAAATTTGGAGGAAACAAACGACCCTGTTGAAGAGTGGTGCTCCTCGTCCACCACATAAGAGTCTGCCTGACCTGCAGGGACAGACGGCACCGAAGATTGAGGGAGTAAGGGCTCCCGTCCCATACTGCCAAGAGTGCATGTTGAAGGGGGCGAAGATGAAATTGGGCAAATGGAATAGCCTCGATTGCTGCCACCATCCTTCCTAGGACCCTCATGCAAAAACGGATGGTGTGAGAAATTGGTCGGCAAAGGATCTGTACCTTTTGACGGAGAACTAAGGCCTTGTCCTGAGGAAGAATTATCAACCCCTGAGCGGTGTCGAAATTCATCCCTAAAAAGGTGATCTTCCGAGATGGCACGGGAGATGACTTCTTCATATTCACCAGCCACCCCAGGCGAGCAAGGGTGTCTAACGTAATGCTGACACTTTCCTCGCAGGTCTGAAAAGACGGACCCTTGATGAGGAGGTCGTCTAAGTAAGGCAGGATGACTATCCCCCTGGAGTGCAGAATGGACACAACAGCAAACATGACCTTTGTGAACACCCTGGGGGCTGTGACTAGCCCGAATGGCAAGGCTGCGAACTGAAGATGAAGTTTGCCGATGGCAAACCGAAGAAACCTTTGATGAGGGGGAAATATGGGGATGTGAAGATAGGCATCCTGGATGTCTATTGATGCTAGAAATTCCCCCTTTTCCGTGGCTGCAATGACCGAACGGAGAGACTCCATTCGGAAATGCCGAATTTTGACAAACCGGTTCAGTCGCTTTAGATCCAGAATGGGCCTTACGGTACCGTCCTTCTTGGGTACAATGAACAGGTTGGAATAAAATCCCTGACCTCTTTCGACCTCCGGTACAGGTACGACAACCCCGCTGTGCCGAAGAGACTCGACCGCCTTGAATAAGGCACGAACCCGAGACTCCTCCTTGGGAAGGCGCGAGGGAAAAAAGCGATTTGAGGGAAGGCTGGTAAATTCTATTTTGTACCCCGAGGAGACTAACTCCCTGACCCACTCGTCGTGAGTCACTGATAGCCAAGTGGGGCGAAACCAGAGTAAGCGGCCGCCTACCCTGGATAAATTGACCGGATTCTGCCTCCAGTCATTTGTCCGAATATCTTTGGGGTTTGGACCCTCTAGATCTTGGCTGATAAGATCGCCCTCTTCCCAGAGGGTTGGTCCTGTAGGTGACTTGGCGATCTCTGGCCTGATTAGGCCGACCTGAGCTGCTGGAGGTGGCTGGCACGGCCCAGCCTGGGTTACGAAAGGCCCTAAAACGAGGCTGAGGTTGTCGACGAAAAGGTTGTCTAATCCTTTGCTGAGGAAGGAAACTGCTCTTCCCTCCCGTTGCATCAGATATGAGCTGATCCAGTCTCTCGCCAAATAACCGACCACTCTGATATGGTAAAGATGTAAGCAACTTCTTTGAGGTTGAATCCGCTCGCCAGGTTCTTAGCCACAAGGATCTTCTAATGGCAATTGCATTAGCAGCGGCTAATGCTGCGCAATTTGCCGCATCCATGGACGCATTAATTAAGAAGTCTCCAGCAAGAGCTATTTGATTAGAAATCTGGGTTACCTCAGACGGCACCTCTATGCCGTGAAGAGCTCTATTTAGAGACTCCGACCAGGATATCATGGCCTTGGCAACCCAAGTCGCTGCAAAAGAAGGAGAGAGAGCAGAACCTGATGCCTCAAATACCGAACGGGCCAAACTCTCAATTAGACGATCCGTTGGCTCCTTAATAGAGGAACCGCTGGGAATGGAGAGGAGCGTTTTAGATGCCAAACGCGAAACAGGAGGATCAACCGAAGGAGATTCTGTCCACTTCTTAAGGAGCTCAGGAGCAAAAGGATATCTAGTATTGAGAGCCTTTTGTCCAGCAAAGCGCTTGTCCGGTTTCTCCCGGTGGCGCTGCACTAATTCCTCAAACTCAGGATGAGCACCAAAAACCTTATGGGCTTGCCTGGCTCGTTTAAAGGACACCTTGTGACCAGAGGTCAAGGTGGACTCATCGTCTATCCCCAGGGTTTGATTGATAGCTTCGATCAAACTGTCAATTGTCTCCTGACTATACGGTGCCTCTAGATTAAGTGATTCTTCCAAATCGGAATCCGAATATTGATCACTTGCCAAAGGAGAGGGAGAGCGGGAGACGGAACTAAAAGATGCCGAGGCTCCGGGCGGCATGGGCGACACAGTGTGGGTTCGTTTCCCCTGTGTCTGCCTGGTGAGAGCGCGGCCCCTGCAGGCCGGAGGTTCCTGAGACGTAGCCAAGACGGGTGAACCACTGTCCCTGCTCCTATCGGGAGCTTGAAGGGACTCGACCGCTCTGGTTAATGACGCCACAGATTGAGTCAGGGATAGGGCCCACTCAGGGGGACTTGACGCACTAGGCTCGGCTATAGGAGAGGGTTCCTGAGCCCGTTCAGAGTCACAGGCTTCGCAGACCCGAGAAGTCTGGGCGTGCGGAAAAGGGGACCTACAAGCAATGCATGCGGTATAAAGTATCGTATAAGTCTTAGTTCTTTTGGACATTCTGAATCCGTCACAGAGTACACAATAAACTGGATGTGTCGGTCAGCGGAAGGGGCGCCAAAGTGCGCAACAATCAGGCTGGAGGTAGTAGCACTTACCCCAGTCCAGTATCCCCTGCGTCTTTTCGTGTTCCGAATCGGAGTCCGAATATAACCGCAGAAAAAAAGGACATCCGAGCTCCAATCTTTCAAAAAAGAGCGCTCCTCTGTCAGAGAGGAAGTGCTCATGTAGCCGAGCCTCAGGAGGGAGGGTCAAGAGGCGCGGCCTAGAAGTCAGGGATTCCGTCCCACCAACTTCCGGCTGCGGCCTAATCTCCGGCAAAAGCCGGGGACTAAATTTGAAGCCGCGGCCTAGCGCCCGCCGAAGCCGCGGTCTAAATTTCCGGCGGAGGCCGCCCCAAAGTCGGAGGGCGGGTCCGCCGGAAGGAGACGCCGCCGGGGGCGGAGCCCACTCCCGTGACCGCGACCCCTCTAGCTGACGCCGGCATTACATTCCGGCCAGCGGCCTAGTCCCCGGGAAAAGCCGGGGACTAGATTTGAAGCCGCGGCCTAGCACCATCCGAAGCCGCGGCCTAAATTTCCGGCGGCGGCCACCCCAAAGTCGGAGGGCGGCCCCGCCGGAAGGAGACGCCGCCGGGAGCAGAGCCCAACTCTCACGACCGCGGCCCCCCCTCCGGCCGACGCCGGACCATATTCCAGCCCGCGGTCTAGTCCCAGGGTAAAGCCGGGGACTAAATTTTTACCCGAAGCGCTGCTGTATCCTTCGGCGGCGGCCGTCCTGGACTTTGAAGGTGAGATTCTGTAGATCTTGGCTGATGCCACTTCTTACGTCTTCACATGCAGCGCATTAGAGGGGGACTCTCAGTAAAAAGGGGAAGGACGGTGCAGGAACCCTAACTCCATCACCCCTTCAGGGGATGAGGAGAGGGACCATCCGCCACCTTGCAGCACCGCAGTCTAGCATTGGTGGTGCAGTGGGGGCCGCACGGACTAACTCCTGCCTCTGTACAGCCTAGGGCTTCAATACCTTAGGGTGGTCAGGGCTGAGTCCGGCATTTATGTCCCACGTTGCGGGAGAGGATACGTTGGAGGCTTTACTCCACGTGCTCGCCTGTTGATGGTTTGGGGAGATCGGACCCTTTCAATAGGATCCGTCGACCCTATCTCATCTTCGTGGGAAAAAAAAAAAAAAATGGTCTGGAAAAAGAACCAGACGTGTGCCTCCATCAGACACTAAGCAATAACTGGGTTTGCCTGCGGCCAGTGCTGAGGTGTATACGGCGGAGGAGGAGCTAACCTTTTTTTATGTTTACTTAGTGTCAGCCTCCTAGTGGCAGTAGCATACACCCACAGTCCTGTGTCCCCCAATGAGACGAAGGAGAAAACACACACACCACATGGAAAATATCAGTTCTATAACCAACTAGAGAACAGAACACCCCATACAGTAGCCAAAAGGAAAACAAAATAAAGCCATCCTGAGCCATCCTGCTGCACCCAAAAAGACCAGATATTCACAATTTCTTGCAGCGGCATTCAGTGGACATATTCTGTCAATAGATTAGTAGAGCATCTTGGCATCTTACGTCATTCCTATGTCCTTCTTGGCAGAACAGTAAAGAAGAGCATTGGAGCTTGAGCACAGATGTACTTGTCAGACCACATATTGCTCTGTGTTGGAGAAATGCAGGTTAAGAGCGGTGGGTTTTCTGGTGACGGTTAGGCAGAGCCTGTCTTATTGCTTGTTGTCAAGACTGTACGTTGATTAGTATGTCAGGTTTCCACAGATAATGTGTTAGCAGTTGGTTAACGTTATCTTCCATTGGTTCTATGTATGTATGTGTATACAATTTGTGGCATTATCTATTTAACTTATTACTATGCAACATGGATCAATTTTATAATTTGGTTTTCCTGCCATCTCTGTTTATATCTGGTTGCATTAAGTGCTCATTTCTATACATCTCATAAGGGTGGAAAAACTACAATCGTGTCCATCTGCAAAGACGAACACCACCAGAAAGAGGCACAAACTGAACTCAAAGTTTCACACTTTCGACTCCGTTTGCCTTATACACAGTGCTCTGTTATGTTACGGTAGCTGAGGAGTGCAGGTAAAAAAGGAAATACACCAGAGCAGTTGGAATCTATGAGATTGCAGTACCCTGACTAACCACCACAACTAGAGGCAGCCGTGGAGCGTTCCTACGATGGTCCTAGACGCCTCGTCACAGCCTGAGAAACTAACTACACCTAAAGATAGAAATAGGAAAGCTATCTGCCCCGGAGCAGAACCCCAAAGATAATAGAAAGCCCCCAAACATGTAATGGCGGTTAGACAAGAGGAAATACTGACACAGAAAGAAAATAGTATGAGCAAACGCTGGGGCCCAAACTATCTAAATAGAAAAGGACAGGAAGGGTACTTACTGCAATCCCAGAAAACCCTGAAAAACACCAACTCTACTAATTTCAAAATCACCTGAGATCACACGACCTCTACCACCTAAATTAGTTCTCTGGTGTAACAAAAACAGCAGCCACTGAAAAAACTGCAAAAAGCAAAAGTACAAAACACAGTGGCTGGACTAAACTGAGAGGGCAAAAGCCCCCGGAGGGGACCCAGAAGGCCCCCACAGAAGGGCAGGACAAAATGCAAAAATATAGCAAAAACACAAAATAAGAAATTGTCTTATCTGATAGCAGGAGATGCAGACACGACACAGCAGGCTACAAGGAAACTGGAAAGAAGGATTCAGACCAGAACAATTGATCACCGGCAACCCTGATGGGAAAATGATTCCCTTAAATAAGACCAATCAGTAACACCTGATTCCCAATCCTCACTAGTACCGCTTGTAACCACCAGAGGGAGCCTCTGCTCAGAACTCATCTCAAACCCATTCACAACAGTACCCCCCCCTTGAGGAGGGGTCACCGAACCCTCATTTGAGCAACCAGGTCGGTCAGGATGAGTTCTATGATACGCACGGATAAGTCTCCTAGCATGGATGTCCGAAGCAAACACCCAAGAATTATCTTCCTGACCATAACCTCTCCATTTAACCAAATACTGGAGTCTTCGTCTAGAAAAACGAGAATCCAATATTTTCTCAACCACATACTCCAGATTGCCCTCAACCAAAACAGGGTCAGGAGGCACAGCAGCAGGAACCACTGGCTCAACAAACCTCTTCAACAAGGACTTGTGGAACACGTTATGGATCTTAAATGTCCCTGGAAGAAGCAAACGAAAAGAAACAGGATTAATAATCTCCATGATCTTATAAGGTCCAATGAACCTAGGCTTAAATTTAGGAGATGCTACTCTCATAGGAATATTCTTTGAGGACAACCAGACCAAGTCCCCCACTTTAAACCGAGGACCATCAGTCCTATGCCGGTTAGCAAACCGCTGGGCCTTCTCCTGAGAGAGGGACAACCTCTCCACTACCTGGTCCCAAATCTGCTGCATACGCTCAACAACAGAGTCAACACCTGGACAGACAGAAGCCTCCGTCTGTCCTGAAGAAAATCGAGGGTGAAACCCAGAATTACAGAAAAACGGAGACATCAAAGTGGCAGAGCTAGCCCTATTATTAAGAGCAAACTCAGCCAAAGGCAAAAAAGAGACCCAGTCATCCTGATCAGCAGACACAAAGCATCTTAGATAAGTCTCCAATGTCTGGTTTGTTCTCTCAGTTTGACCATTGGTCTGAGGATGAAATGCCGAGGAGAAAGACAATTGAACACCCAGTTTAGAACAAAAGGTCCTCCAAAATCTGGAAACAAACTGGACTCCTCTGTCAGACACAATGTTCTCAGGAATGCCGTGTAAACGAACCACGTGCTGAAGGAACAACGGCACCAATTCAGAGGAGGAAGGCAACTTAGGTAATGGCACAAGATGTATCATTTTGGAAAACCTATCACAAATTACCCAGATGGTGGTCATTCTCTGAGAAACAGGAAGATCGGAAATGAAATCCATAGAGATATGGGTCCATGGTCTCTTGGGCACAGGCAATGGCATCAACAAACCACTAGAGCGAGAGCAAGGCTTGGAGCGAGAGCAAGTCCCGCAGGACTGCACAAATTCCCTGACATCGCGAGACAAGGTAGGCCACCAAAAGGACCGACTAACCAAGTCTCTGGTACCAAAAATTCCGGGATGCCCAGCCAATGCGGAACAATGAATCTCAGACATCACACTCTTTTTCCATTGGTCCGGGACAAACAATTTTCCAACAGGGCAGCGCTCGGGCCTATCCTCCTGACACCCCTCCAGAGCAAGTCTCAAATTAGGCGAGATGGCGGAAAGAACTACACCCTCCTTCAAAATAACAGAGGGATCAGATAGCTCAGGAGAGTCCGCAAGGAAACTCCTCGAGAGGGCATCCGCCTTAACATTCTTAGTGCCAGGAAGAAAGGAAACCACAAAATTAAAACGTGTGAAAAACAAGGCCCACCTGGCCTGTCTAGGATTGAGTCGCTTGGCAGATTCCAGATAGACCAGATTCTTATGGTCCGTAAGGACCACCACCTGATGTTTGGCTCCCTCCAGCCAATGTCTCCACTCTTCAAAAGCCCACTTCATGGCCAATAACTCCCGATTACCCACGTCATAATTACGTTCAGTAGGAGAAAATTTTCGAGAGAAAAAGGCACAAGGGTTACTTTTAGAGGTCTCTGGATCTTTTTGGGACAAAACGGCACCTGCCCCAATTTCAGAGGCATCAACCTCCACCTGAAATGGCAGAGAAACATCAGGCTGCCGTAGAACAGGAGCAGAAGTGAATCTCTGCTTAAGTTCCTGAAACGCAGAGACTGCCTCAGGAGGCCAATTCACCACATCAGAACCCTTTCTGGTCAAATCAGTTAATGGTTTAACAATAACAGAGAAATTACCAATAAATTTACGATAAAAATTGGCAAAACCCAAAAATCTCTGAAGAGCCTTTAATGAAGTAGGTTGGACCAATCACAGATGGCCTGAACCTTGACCGGGTCCATTTCAATAACAGATGGGGACAAAATGAATCCCAGAAATGAGATCTTCTGTACGCCAAAAAGACACTTTGATCCCTTCACATACAGAGCATTCTCTCTCAAAATCTGGAATACAGTTCGAACATGTTTCACATGAGAGTCCCAGTCATTAGAAAAAATCAAGATATCATCCAAATAAACAATCAGAAACTTGTCCACAAAATCCCTGAAAATGTCATTCATGAAGGACTGGAAGACGGAAGGAGCATTAGTGAGCCCAAAGGGCATCACAAGGTACTCAAAATGCCCTTCAGGGGTGTTAAATGCCGTCTTCCATTCATCCCCGTGCTTAATGCGAATAAGGTTATACGCCCCCCTGAGGTCAAGCTTGGTAAACCAAGTAGCGTTTTTCACCCTGGAAAACAGGTCAGAAATCAAGGGTAACGGGTATTGATATTTCACAGTAATATTGTTCAAGAGACGATAATCAATACACGGCCTTAATGAACCATCTTTTTTGGCCACAAAGAAAAAACCGGCACCTAAGGGTGAAGAGGATGGTCTGATATGACCCTTCTCCAATGATTCCTTGATATAAGACCGCATAGCGTCATGTTCAGGTACAGACAAGTTAAAAAGGCGACCCTTAGGGAATTTACTACCTGGCACTAATTCAATAGCGCAGTCATAGCTCCTATGGGGAGGTAAGGATGCAGATTTACTTTCGCTAAACACATCAGAAAAATCAAACAAAAAGTCAGGAACATCCTCAGCCTGGGGGGAGGCAGAAAAAACAGGAGTGTTGGTATTAACACATTGGCAGCCCCAACTGGTTACAGACACAGATTTCCAATCCAAAACAGGATTATGAGACTGTAACCAAGGGAAACCCAGCACGATAATGTCATGCAGATTATATAGAACCAAAAATTTGCAGCACTCCTGGTGATCAGGTTCAACCCTCATTATCACCTGAGTAGAAAACTGGGGTTTATTCTCAGCCAAAGGGGTAGAATCGATCCCCAGTAGGGGAATAGACTTCTGTAGGGGTATCAAGGGAAATCCACAACGTTTAGCAAAATCATAATCCATCAGGTTAATAGCTGCTCCAGAATCAACGAAAGCCTGAGCAGAAAATGAGGAC
This sequence comes from Oophaga sylvatica, assembly GCA_033576555.1. NCBI lineage: Eukaryota > Metazoa > Chordata > Amphibia > Anura > Dendrobatidae > Oophaga > Oophaga sylvatica. The sequence continues at coordinate 731,089,045 of JARQOD010000001.1, forward strand.
AGAGAGCATATCAGAGTGACAGTTAATAAAAACTTAGTCTGAACACTACCCAAGACAACTGAGCGTGCAAAACGTCTTCCCCGCTTAGGGCAGACTGAAATAGCATGAGAGGCATCACCACAGTAGAAACATAACCCATTGCGCTTTCGAAACTCATGACGCTGTGCCCCAGACACCACTCCATCACACTGCATGGGCTCAGCAGCTGGCTCACAAGGCAACACCACTCCACGCATACTTCTCCGCTCACGCAAACGTCTGTCAATTTGAATAGCTAATGACATAGAATCATTGAGACCAGAGGGGACAGGGAATCCCACCATAACATCCTTTACATTATCCGACAGACCCTTCCGGAAAAGGGCCGCCAAAGCGTCGTCATTCCATTTGGTCAGGACTGCCCACCTACGGAATCTCTGACAGTATAACTCAGCGTCATCAAGCCCCTGATTTAATGCCAACAAGGCTTTTTCAGCTTGATCAGTGACATTAGGCTCATCGTACAATAACCCCAAAGCCTGAAAAAATGCATCAACATCACTCAAAACAGGATCCCCAGGTATCAGGGAAAAAGCCCAATCCTGAGGATCGCCGCGCAGGAGAGAGATGACAATTTGAACCTGCTGCGCTGCGTTTCCTGAGGACTTAGATTTCAAGGCAAGAAACAATTTACAATTATTTTTGAAATTCTGAAACTTAGCTCGATCCCCTGAAAACAAATCTGGCATGGGGATCCTAGGTTCCACAACAGGCAACCTAGCAAGATATGCAGCAATACTCCGAACCTCAGTGGCAAGCTGATCCACACGGCCAGACAACTGTGCAAACTCCATTGGGAGAAAAGATCCTCCCCAGCACCCAGAGATACAGAGGGAAAAAAAAAAAAAAAAAAAAATGCAACAAACAGAAAAATATCTCTGACAACTTTTCTTCCTTCAAAATATTTTTTCCCTTCTGTGAGTACCATACAATTTTTAAGGCCGGTGATACTGTTATGTTACGGTAGCTGAGGAGTGCAGGTAAAAAAGGAAATACACCAGAGCAGTTGGAATCTATGAGATTGCAGTACCCTGACTAACCACCACAACTAGAGGCAGCCGTGGAGCGTTCCTACGATGGTCCTAGACGCCTCGTCACAGCCTGAGAAACTAACTACACCTAAAGATAGAAATAGGAAAGCTATCTGCCCCGGAGCAGAACCCAAAGATAATAGAAAGCCCCCAAACATGTAATGGCGGTTAGACAAGAGGAAATACTGACACAGAAAGAAAATAGTATGAGCAAACGCTGGGGCCCAAACTATCTAAATAGAAAAGGACAGGAAGGGTACTTACTGCAATCCCAGAAAACCCTGAAAAACACCAACTCTACTAATTTCAAAATCACCTGAGATCACACGACCTCTACCACCTAAATTAGTTCTCTGGTGTAACAAAAACAGCAGCCACTGAAAAAACTGCAAAAAGCAAAAGTACAAAACACAGTGGCTGGACTAAACTGAGAGGGCAAAAGCCCCCGGAGGGGACCCAGAAGGCCCCCACAGAAGGGCAGGACAAAATGCAAAAATATAGCAAAAACACAAAATAAGAAATTGTCTTATCTGATAGCAGGAGATGCAGACACGACACAGCAGGCTACAAGGGAAACTGGAAAGAAGGATTCAGACCAGAACAATTGATCACCGGCAACCCTGATGGGAAAATGATTCCCTTAAATAAGACCAATCAGTAACACCTGATTCCCAATCCTCACTAGTACCGCTTGTAACCACCAGAGGGAGCCTCTGCTCAGAACTCATCTCAAACCCATTCACAACAGTGCTCAGCCTGGTTACACCCCCTTTGAAAAGTAAGATTTCAATCGATATCTCACTGAATACAAGCAACAATTCCAAAATTTTGACAAGACTGAGTTTCAGAAGACATGGAATGAACATGTTGGCAACATATTGTAACATCTGTCTTTTTCCATTCTTCAAGAACAACCTCTTTTAGAGCCTGAATGCTGTGATGCTCAACATGTCATCTCTTTAGAATTCCCAATAGATGTTTGATTGATCACTTTCACCCTGTTTCTCTTCGGAAATGCAACAGATGTGTGTTTTGGATCATTTTCAATGCTGGAAAACTACACATCTACTTAGGACATGGAGTGATGGTAATATCTTCCCTTTACATATAGAGCAGTACATCTGTGAATTTATGACACCATCAATGAAATGTAGCTCCGCGACACCAGCAGCACTCATGCAACCACACATAAGGACTCTGACGCGACCATATTTCACTATAGGCACCATGCATTGAGAAAAAATGCATGTCTACCAAGGGCATGGAGTAATGGTAGCATTCTTTCAATAGAGAGCAGTATTTCTGTGAATTCATGCACCGAAACACCAGTAGCACTGATGGAGCCCCACACATGACACTGCCATCACCATGTTTCACTCTAGGCACCATGCCCTTTCCTAAATTATTTTTTCTAAATTTCATAGCGAATAAAGTAAAACATGGTGGTGCTACATTTTGACGGTATCATGAATTCACCATCACTCCGTGCCCTTGATAGACATACACGTCTCCAACATGACAATATTCCAAAACACATCTGTTGCATTTCTGAAGACAAACTGGATGAAAGTGATTCTGAATAGACAAGTTGAGCACCATTCTCTATCCAGTGTCCAGACCCTAAAAGAGGTCATTCTTGAAGAATGGAAAAAGATGTTGCAATATGTTGCCAACTTGTTCAATCCAGGCCGAGAAGACTTGGTGTTGTCCTCAAAAATCATGGCGTTCATACAAAATACTAGATATAGTAGATTCTCATGTGGGGTGTTTTGCAGTGAAAGTTATGGCATTTTTCGGACTAAGACAAATTTTTTTCCCCAAAATATGGGGTGTGCGTCTTATAGTCCGAATGTAGCTTGCCAGGGGTGGAGTGGGATCACAGTAGGCAGGGTAACTTCCTCAGGAAGCTGTCAGCGGCAGAACTGGTGTGATGCTGTGGGTATGGTGTCAGTGGCAGAGCGGAGTGCATTGTTTTCCTGGCAGTCATTTTCCTGAAGACGCTAGGCCACTGGAGGTGGTGCATGCGAAGACTGGGATCTCGGCCCGGCAGAGATCTCAATCTGCGCAAGCGCCACCTACAGAGGCAATTTCCCTGGACCCCACAGCTTCAAAAAGATGGCTGCCGGAGGCGGCGCTTGGACAGGCCAAGATCCCAGTCTGTGCATGCACCACGTCAGGCAGCCATCTTTCTGAAGCTGTGGGAAAGCAATGCTCTGCCTCATCGACGATACCTGGCCTGCAGCATCGCACCTCTGGGGCACCCACTGCTCTCACCCAGGGCCCGAGGCATTGCCCCACTTCTGTCACCACCGACTTCCTGAGGAAGGGATCATGCCTTCTGTAAGGGGCACATCTAAATTTTATTTGGAACAGGTCCTAACTTGTACTATCAGAGGAGAAATGCAGGACTACAGTCGGTACCTCCTATAGCCTGAGCTGTTGAAACAGAGAGGTATCCATTATAAACTCGATAACACAATATTTGAAGCAGGAGAAAGGTAAAGTGGGTACAAGGAAGAACACTTTACTATATTTGCTTTATTTTCTTGTTTACCCCCGAAAAATTAGGAGTGATTGCAGTAAAATCAAAACATCACAATAATATTTTAGCACCTTCTACATCATACTGAAGACTCTTGATGGATCAAGGAAGGGGAAATACAGTGAGTATTATGGTGGATCACAAGAGAGAAAAAAAAAGAAACCCGGGATAGACTACAAGGGACATGTACAAAGTGCTCATTTAACTCAATGGGCCATATGTGTAGTATGCAGCTAAAACCGGTCTTACAAATTAGTCTGAATCAAATAACTACCATAATTTAAAGTAAAGCACCATGGATGGAGTTACTACATCAGGATATTTAGAAAACTATAAGTACCACAAATGCCAGCACAAAGATTTTCTTAGTATTACTTCCTTTACCTACATTTATGCTAGGAAAGAAACCACAAATGCCACACTATGCATCAAGTCTTTCAGATAAATTATCTACACTACTGTTTGATTACGCTACATGGGAACATGGCGATGTTCCCATGTAGCGTAAATTATGCGACTTCCCACAGAAATGCAGAAAATCCATTGCATTTAATGATTCAAGCATAGTGGATGTCATTTCATGAACACGCATGTCCAATGTGCATTCAAAGATGCCGTTGAACTGTGTGTTTACTGGCCTAAAGGCTACTATTATGAGCCTCAAAAAATGCATATAAGACAATATAAAAAAACACGTCTAAAAGGGGAAAACGCTTAAAAAAATCAATGTAACTAGTGTATTTTGGTGCGGACATTCGAAAAAAAAAAATTCTGCGGTTTTTATATGTGTCTATTTTGAAATATATAGATCTTTAAAAACACATACATACAGGTCCTTCTCAAAAAATTAGCATATAGTGCTAAATTTCATTATTTTCCATAATGTAATGATTAAAATTAAACTTTCATATATTTTAGATTCATTACACACCAACTGAAATTTTTCAGGTCTTTTATTGTTTTAATACTGATGATTTTGGCATACAGCTTATGAAAACCCAAAAATCCTGTCTCAAAAAATTAGCATATTTCATCCGTCCAATAAAATAAAAGTGTTTAAAACAAAATAAAAAAAAAAACATCAAATAATAATGTTCAGTTATGCACTCAATACTTGGTCGGGAATCCTTTTGCAGAAATGACTGCTTCAATGCGGCGTGGCATGGAGGCAATCAGCCTGTGGCACTGCTGAGGTGTTATGGAGGCCCAGGATGCTTCGATAGCAGCCTTAAGCTCATCCAGAGTGTTGGGTCTTGCGTCTCTCAACTTTCTCTTCACAATATCCCACAGATTCTCTATGGGGTTCAGGTCAGGAGAGTTGGCAGGCCAATTGAGCACAGTAATACCATGGTCAGTAAACCATTTACCAGTGGTTTTGGCACTGTGAGCAGGTGCCAGGTCGTGCTGAAAAATGAAATCTTCATCTCCATAAAGCATTTCAGCCGATGGAAGCATGAAGTGCTCCAAAATCTCCTGATAGCTAGCTGCATTGACCCTGCCCTTGATGAAACACAGCTGACCAACACCAGCAGCTGACATGGCAACCCACACCATCACTGACTGTGGGTACTTGACACTGGACTTCAGGCATTTTGGCATTTCCTTCTCCCCAGTCTTCCTCCAGACTCTGGCACCTTGATTTCCGAATGACATGCAAAATTTGCTTTCATCAGAAAAAAGTACTTGGGACCACTTAGCAACAGTCCAGTGCTGCTTCTCTGTAGCCCAGTGCTGCTTCTCTGTTTCTGGTTCAAAAGTGGCTTTACCTGGGGAATGCGGCACCTGTAGCCCATTTCCTGCACACGCCTGTGCACGGTGGCTCTGGATGTTTCTACTCCAGACTCAGTCCACAGCTTCCGCAGGTCCCCCAAGGTCTGGAATCGGTCCTTCTCCACAATCTTCCTCAGGGTCCGGTCACCTATTCTCGCTGTACAGCGTTTTCTGCCACATTGTTTCCTTCCAACAGACTTCCCATTGAGGTGCCTTGATACAGCACTCTGGGAACAGCCTAATTGTTCAGAAATTTCTTTCTGGGTCTTACGCTCTTGCTTGAGGGTGTCAATGATGGCCTTCTGGACATCAGTCAGGTCGGCAGTCTTACCCATGATGGCGGTTTTGAGTAATGAACCAGGCAGGGAGTTTTTAAAAGCCTCAGGAATCTTTTGCATGTGTTTAGAGTTAATTAGTTGATTCAGAAGATTAGGGTAATAGCTCGTTTAGAGAACCTTTTCTTGATATGCTAATTTTTTGAGACAGGATTTTTGGGTTTTCATGAGCTGTATGCCAAAATCATCAGTATTAAAACAATAAAAGACCTGAAAAATTTCAGTTGGTGTGTAATGAATCTAAAATATATGAAAGTTTAATTTTAATCATTACATTATGGAAAATAATGAAATTTAGCACTATATGCTAATTTTTTGAGAAGGACCTGTATATGTATATTCTATATTATAGAATGTATATTGTAATATAAGTGTGTACACTTGTAAGCCACAAATGACAGTAAATCACTGAATGTATTACGCCTAATATACCAATCTTAGAATGCAAAATTTTACAAAAACTCTGTATTCAAAATGGTGGACCTACGTGGACAACTTTGTCTATATGCTCCATTAGGACATGAGGAAAACATAGAGGTGCTATACTGATCTCAGGATGCCATTCCAACAGTAGAGAGTACACTCAGGCTGGGGACGACTATGTAGTACAGTCATGGCCAAAAGTTTTGAGAATGACACAAATATTATATTTTCACATGATCTGCTGCCCTCTGGTTTTTATGTGTGTTTGACAGATGTTTTTATCACAGACAGAAATATAATAATTGCAAACATATGAGTAACAAAAGCTTATATTGACAGTTAGAATGAGTTAATGCAGCAAGTCAATATTTGCAGTGTTGACCCTTCTTCTTCAGGACCTCTGCAATTCTCCCTGGCATGCTCTCAATCAACTTCTGGACCAAATCCTGACTGATAGCAGTCCATTCTTTCACAATCAATGCTTTCATTTTGTCAGAATTTTTAGGTTTTTGTTTGTCCACCCGTCTCTTGATGATTGACCACAAGTTCTCAATGGGATTAAGATCTGGGGAGAAGTTGCTCTTGGAGGACATTCTGGTACCATTCTTTATTCATGGCTGTGTTTTTAGGCAAGACTGTGAGAGAGCCGATTCCCTTGGCTGAGAAGCAACCCCACACATGAATGGTTTCAGGATGCTTAACAGTTGGCATGAGACAAGACTGGTGGTAGCGCTCACCTAGTCTTCTCCGAATGAGGCGTTTTCCTGATGTCCCAAACAATCGAAAAGGGGATTCATCAGAGAAAATAACTTTACCCCAGTCCTCAGCAGTCCACTGCCTGTACCTTTTGCATAATATCAGTCTGTCCGTGATGTTTTTTCTGGAGAGAAGTGGCTTCTTTGCTGCCCTTTTTGAGACCAGACCTTGCTCCAAGAGTCTCCGCCTCACAGTGCATGCAGATGCACTCACACCTGCCTGCTGCCATTCCTGAGCAAGCTCTGCACTGCTGGTAGCCTGATCCCGCAGCTGAAACACTTTTAAGAGACGGTCCTGGCGCTTGCTGGTCTTTCTTGGGCGCCCTGAAGCCTTTTTGGCAACAATGGAACCTCTCTCCTTGAAGTTCTTGATGATGCGATAGATTGTTGACTGAGGTGCAATCTTTCTAGCTGCGATACTCTAGCCTGTTAGGCCATTTTTGTGCATTGCAATGATGACTGCATGTGTTTCTTTAGAGATAACCATGGTTAACAGAAGAGAAACAATGATGCCAAGCACCAGCCTCCTTTTAAAGTGTCCAGTGGTGTCATTCTTACTTAATCATGACAGATTGATCTCCAGCCATGTCCTCATCAACACCGACACTTGTGTTAATGGAGCAATCACTGAAAAGAGGTTAGCTGGTCCTTTTAAGGCAGGGCTGCAATGATGTTGAAATGTGTTTTGGGGGATAAAGTTCATTTTCTAGCCAAATATTGACTTTGCAAGTAATTACTGTTAAGCTGATCACTCTTTATAACATTCTGGAGTATATGCAAATTGCCATTAGAAAAAGTGAAGCAGTAGACTTTGTAAAAATTAATATTTGTGTCATTCTCAAAACTTTTGGCCATGACTGTAAATGCAATTTTGGGTGGTTGTCTTAAGTACATTGTGAACCATTCATTTTACGATTATCTTGCAGTGTAAACAGGCTGCCGATCACTCGATGAACTAGGTTTTGCTTCATTCATCTGGCGAAGATCATCATTTTCTGTGGTACATTGAGCTGTGTACACAGGACTCACACTGCTGAGAACCATGGCAGTCTGTGCACACCGAGATCTATTACAGATCGTTCAGCGCACATTGTTTACTGTGGTCTGCCTGTGTAAACAGGCTATTAAACGACCAGTCGGTAAAGGTTTACCGATAGGCTGTTGTATTATTCTGTCGGTCTGTCCATGTAAATGGACCCTTAGGCTACATTCACACAATCTTTCTCCAGCAGTTGACCTGTTTTGAAGCAGAAGATGCTGTAGTATTGGCTCCTTTCCGTTTTACAAACTTTTTTTTAGTCATTTCCTTGGAGCTCTTTAGACTTTTTTTTGCAACTTTTTTTTTTAATGCTCAATAAACAATGAGGAAGATGGTAGCGCTTTTTTTTTTTTTCTTCAAATAAACACACTGACAAAACGCTAAAAAGATACTCTGTCTCCTCCCAGGTGTCTTTTATAGCCTTCCATTAACTTTCATTGTAAAGTATTGAGCGTCTTCCTAGTGGAAAAAGCCAGCAGAGTGTACATGTTCTTTCTTTCAAATGCTTGGCGTCTATTGAAAGCCTGAGTGTTTAAAAAGGAGCTCAAAAGCCTGACCATATGACCAGCAAGTTATTTATACAAGGAAAAGAAGACGTTCATTCTTTTTAACATGTTGCCTGCGCTTTTCCAGTGTTTCTAAGCAAAATAGAAGCAGCGTGAATATACACATAAATGGGTATTCTTAAGCTTGGAAGCTATTTCCTATCCATGGGGGAGGGAATAACTGCACGACTGCTTGGACCCAGACTGTTGTCAAGAACTTGGGCCCTGAAGAGCCCCGTGTGAATGTAGTGGTGGTCAATCATGCGGCAATGTCACTCAATTCATTCTTAAAAGCTGTTATCCGGGACTTAGGGTTTTTTCCTCTGGGGCTAAAACTTACTGGTAGGTAGTTGCTAACTACCTGTTCTGCCCTGCCCGATATCTCCAGACTCAAGCGCCAATTCTCCTGCTTCCTTTGACCTCATGTCAAAAGAGCAGTTCTTTCTCTTCCAGTCTGTTCTGTCGATGAGGCATCACTGCTGATGTCATGTTGATGAAAGCCAGTCCCACACAGTAAGGCAGCAAGGAGCAGGCCGGCTGTCAACCAAGATGCCATCTTCAGTGACGCTACTTCAGCAGAGCAGACCGGAAGAGAAGGAGCTGTACTGTCGACGTGACGTCACAGTAAGCAGCAGAATCGCCGGCAGGAGCGGTCCGTGACCACTCTAAGCGGGAAGAGATTGTCGTTGGGGAGAACAGGAATATAGCAACTACCTTACTGTGAGTTATTAGACTGACTGTTTTTTTTTCAAAGTCCAGAATAACATCTTTAAGCAAGAAATAGATGTGCACAGAGATCAGCTGGTCTTCAGCACTCCCATAAGAATTATTGCAAGAGCAGTGCAGATGATCTATCTCTGTTCCATTCACGAGAGGCTGTTCAGAGCCCCGAATGACAGGATCGATGGCAGTCCAAGTGGTTGGGCCCCTAGGGGTGGATGTTCTCCCCTATTCCAACAATTCCAAACTTGAGAATACCCCTTTAAAGAGAATTTTAGCTGTGATAAAAAGCAGAAGATAAGAAAATTACATGTAAAAATATTTTACAAAGATTATTTAGACTGTGGAATAATGTAAATGTGTTAGGGAAAAGGGGAGTGCTAATTGGGAATAAAGAGCCCCTCATGCTATGGGAGAGCTGCACTCAAATACATACACACAAAAGTTAGTTACAGAAAGATTAACATTACATGCGCACACACATACACAATACCTGGCACACACTATGCGTCACTCTCAGATGCAGACTGCTCTCCTTCCCTGACAGGAAAAAAACAAAAAATGCCATGGTATGTGAACACGATAATATGCAAGCGGATAAAACCAGCAAAGCCATCTCATACAGCAAACAAGGCAGTATTCATTTCAACCTCCTGGACTTGTGTAAAAGAGAATTGCTCCATGTAGGTGATGGAAGTGCGACCACATCAGACTCCTGGGGTTTTTTAAACTAGGGTTATCTGAAATTGTAAACAGATTTTACCCATCCTTCAAAGTCTGTGTCCGTGAGCATTGCAGAAACTGACTGCATTACAGAGACTTGTGGGCGACTAAGTCACAGGAATAGGAACCAATCTTTAAAGATCGCAGAAATTTTGAGCAAGTTTTTTGCAAGTTCTTTAATACAATAACACTGACTTAATTCCAATTGAACATGGATGTCAGCCATCATTTGAGAGTAATAAAGTAAATCTGATGCAGATGTGATTAAGATCTCATCCTTATTTTTATAACTGTATAGAGTATTAGAGACAAGTTCATAAAATGTGAGAAATTGTGATAATTCAACCAATGGCGATTTCACATGGTCTGTACATAGCCCCCCGCTATGTCTTACCTTTTTGATTGTATTCTGCTTGCTGCCTGCATTCTCATGCATTATATCCATTGCACTTTCACGTTCCTTCAACTTTAAGGATTCTATTTCCGTTTTCAGCTCATTGAGCTGTTCTTGTAAATGGCGACTTTTTTCCATATACTCCACCCTGAGTAAAATATTATGCCCAAATTAGAGATTATCAAACTGTGAAGAAACACTGTAGAATTAAAACATTCTAAATTAAGTGTATCACGAGTTTATTAGTGAATATATCAGGTTTAGACAATCATACTTGCGTTAGACTGTAATGTCCAATTACTAAGACTGAAATCCAGTACTCATCACTTTCAGCCATGTTATTAATATGAAGTGAGACATATATCTAAATACATATTCTATATATGTCAGCATACATATTCTATATATGTCAGCAGGATATTTGACCAATAAAGGCATGCATATAAAGCCCCTTTAATACTTGTTACATTCATACCTTGCTTGTAGTATTTCATTCGAGCATTTTTAAGAAATTCACCCTTAAAGTTATAATTCCAAATGAATGCAGCGGGGTTGACACTGAACTTCTAGCTCTGCAGTGTTCTCTCCATTTTTCACTCTTTTCTCATAGACCTGTTTCCCATGTGTAGGTGCCATCAATGTCCAGGTTTGTTTCATCAAAAAAGGCAAGGAATGAGCAGGACATGTGCCACCCCTTCTGATGAGACACACCAGTACAATGACGGTGCCAGCAGAAAATATTGAACAGGGAGAGACAGGTCACTGAGGGAAAAGTGACTTGTCAACCAAAGAATTAAGGCTGGGAGTAGGCTGGAATCAGGTTCGACTGATCATTCTGCCAACAGCAATCTCAGCCAACTCTCCCATACACAAGAGGACTCGTTTGCCTGGCCCATCTCTGGAAGAACATTACGATTAGCCGTTGGAAATTGGATATGGATGATTGACAGCCTGAAATAAATATTAGGCTGTCACCCGAACCGGTCGATGTCGGTGCGTTTGGCCGACATTAGTCTAATGTGTATGAAGGGCTTTAAACCTTGCCTCAGCTGCCTGCGTACCATATTATGACCAGAGGTATGGTAGTGTTGTGATTGTTCCCACATTCACAGAAAAAGCTCTTATACTGAGAAAGAGCTGACCTGCTTATGTGACTACTAATTTATCAACTATCTAGAGTTCCTAAAAGTAGAGAGGACTTTGGGGCCCCATTCTCAAGACAGACAGTGGCCTCAGCAGCAGCCCCAACGATTATACATTTTTTTGTATTATAAATGTTATTTATGGGACAAATCCTTCAAAATTAATAAAGTTTACTTTAAAAAGTTCTTAAGAAAACTCCTCTTTATTATTAATTATTATACACTTCCATAATTGTAACAATCCATAAAATAAAGTTAGTTTATTATTTATAACACGTCACATGGTAGAAAAAAAAATAATGTGGTGGATTTTCTTTATCTCGCTCTCTCGAATACATAATTATTTATTAAAATTAGTCAAAATGGTACCAATTAAAACAATAACATTCTTCACATACCGATAAGTAAAAATACTTCTTGTGGAAAAAACTAGCTTAGCTTCTTTTTTTTTTTTTTTATTAAAAAAAATCATGTTTTTATTGCACAACTGAAATAACGCAGTAAGAAAAACACTTGTCATTTTAGAGCATAGTAAACTGCATAAAAATATTGGCACAGTTGCTGTATTTTGGGGGATGCTCCCAATCTATGTGCCGTATATACTCGAGTATAAGCCGACCCGAGTATAAGCCGACCCCCCTAATTTTGCAACAATAAACTGGGAAAACTTACTGACTCGAGTATAAGCCTAGGGTGGAAAATGAGATTATGCCCTATATGCTGCCCATGTATTATGCCCCCATAGATGCTCCATAGATTGTGCCCCCATAGATGCTCCATAGATTGTGCCCCCATATATGATCCATAGATTGTGCCCCCATAGATGATCCATAGATTTTGCCCCATAGATGCTCCATAGATTGTGCCCCCATAGATTGTGCCCCCATTGATGCTCCATAGATTGTGCCCCCATAGATTATGCCCCCATAGATTGTGCCCCCATAGATTATGTTCCATAGTATAGGCCTCAATTGCTGCCGCTGCTGCTGCAACCGAAAAAAAAAAAAAAGACATACTCACCTCTCGTTGCTGGGGGCCAGGTGCCGGTGTCCTGAGCAGGCGGGGACACCGGCGCGCTATGGGGGACAGGTGCCGGTGTCACCGCTCGCTCAGGGCCCGGCACCTGAGACATTTACCTGTCACCCAGTGCACTGCTGCTCGCCGCTGTCTTCCGGGTCCTCCAGCAGTCAATGATCAGGCAGAGGGCGCTGCGCGCAGTAACTACGTCCTCGCGCCCTCTGCCTGAACATCGCAGCAAGAGGACCCGAAGACACAGCGGAACGGGACAGGTAAATATCGCTTATACTTACCCTTCCGCCGGCGCGCCTCTGCCCTGCTCTTCTCCCACGGTCCCGGCGCCAGTGTTCAGCGGTCACGTGTTAACGCTCATTAAAGTCATGAATATGTGCATATTCATGACTTTAATGAGCGGTACCAGCTGACCGCTGAACACTGGCGCTGGGACCGTGGGAGAAGAGCAGGGGCTGCAGAGACCGCGCCGGCGGAGGGGTGAGTATATAGAACAGCTGTGCTCCCACTCCCCCGCCGACCCCCTGGTATATGACTCGAATATAAGCCAAGAGGGGGACTTTCAGCCCTAAAAAATGGGCTGAAAATCTCGGCTTATATTTGAGTATATACGGTAGGTAGCAACCCAAAATGGTACCGTTAAAAAATACAAGTCGCCCACAAAAAATAGGTCTTTCCACAAAAATATGAAAGGAAAGAAGTTTGGGATGTAAAAAGAAGGAGAAAAATAAATAACTAAATAAATGTTTTTAAGGCTTAAAATAGGCTTTAAAGTGTTAATATATTGCCATTAATGAGCATGTTCACCTAGCGGACAACCTGTTTTTTTAGCCATATGTCTATCTACATACAGACTAGTTAGCATTTGCTCAGGTTATTATTAATATGAGCATAATCTTAAAAATGTACAATTTTGCACAACACTAACATGTATCGATTCGTACAAATTAAAAAAATTGCATAAGATGATGGACAAGTGTTTAGCACTGCTGTCTTCTTGCAATCTGATCAAAGGTAATATCTGAGTGTAGTTTGTATGAATGCCCCTACCCATCATTAAATATTTGCAAGGGTTTCCTCTGGGCACTGTGGCATCCATTTAAACTCTAAACATATACTTATAACTGACTTGTTGTGAAAACCTTGGAGTGTGTATATTTGTGTGCATAAGACAGGCAAACTAAATTGTGATCCGTGGGCACAGGCACGGATGACAAAAGCAACATGAAATTAAATACAATTTACAGAGACATAAATCAAATTCAAGGATCTCAGGAAATGAATTGTTCATTTGCTACATACAGATAAGACAATTCTTACTTTTCCTTTTCAATTTCCATGGACAGGCGTTTCATATCGGTGTCCTTGAAATCATAGGGCAGGCTGTCACCGAGCATGCTAAAACTTGGCACATCGACAGGGGGCACAGAGCTACTGCTAGTTCCTGCTGCTTGCTGGAAAAGTAATGACTTACGTTTACAAAAATTGCATGTTTTAGAAAAGAACAAAAAAAAAAAGAAACAAAGTACACCAACATTGCAATTGTGAAATGTTATTATTTTCGATTAGTAGTGGAGTATTCTAGCATTTTAAGCCTCTGGGATAGTAACTGTCCATGATTAGTGTGAAACATCTGGCATCCTTACAGATCCTGGGGAAATCCTACATTTATACTGGTTGGCCATAAATATAAGATAGCTGTTGGATTAGCACTACCATGAGGTCCCAATGAGCATGCACACTTGAGAAGCCAGTCAAACATCCATGCTTATCTCCTCACAAACCAAAAGATTGTGCCTGTTCATATCCGATGTGGGGCAGTCAGTATGGCCGCATACACATTGGAGCCAATTCATCAGTTTGACACCAGAAATGTAGCATAAAACTGTTTGGAAGTTAGCAAATTTCAGGCATCTCATGCCCGCTCCGCCAACTTTGTGGAATGTAAGCACGGCTTAGCTGGAGTAGCCTGGCTGAGTTAGGCCTGATGAATTCATCATAATTTAAGTGGTCTAAATCATAACAGCTATGTACACCAGTGCATGACTGTAGAACATTTCTAATACTGGCACATGGCCTCTGAAAAATGTGCCAAATTCATTAAAAGACGCGTGCCACTTAACAGATTTGCCAATTTTTGCTACAGTGTGTTAAGTGGTGTAAAAAGAACCGTAGCGCCTCCATTTTTTGTGATCTGGGGCTGGGTGCGGGTTTATTTTTTGCGCGCCAATTTGGTGTAGATACGATGTTATTGCATTTTATTGCGACCAAAAAATTTCTTGCTTTTTTTTTCCGTTACTCAGTTTACCGATAGCATTTAGTTTATATTTTGATAGAATGGGCGTTTTTGAACGAAGCAATATAACATCTGCGTATTTTTTATATTTCTTGTTTTATTTTGAATGGGGCAAAAGGGAAGTGATTTGAACTTTAATATTTTTTGTATTACCGTATTTTGCGGTTTATAAGACACACCCCAAATTTTAAAGAGAAATAGGGGGGCCGTGGTTTGTGACTAGCTTACAGCGCAATCATGTAAATGCCGCTGTCAGAGATTGACAGCGCCAGTTAACATGTTAACAGCCACGGGTGGATTGGGTTTCCATACACGGCTGTTAGAAGCACATGACAGCTGGTCAAATCAGCTGTCATGTGCCGCACCAAAGGGAGAGACATTACATATGACGAATCTATATGTCATAGGTTGTGAAGGGGATAAAATACTATTACAGTGTTTTTTATTTCATTTCACTATCTGTCAGCTATAAGTAATGCATGTACAGTGCATTCATTAAAATACTTGTGGCTTGCAGTCTTCTGCCATTCCCAGTGCTGTTCTGGTCCCTTTCCTGCATCATGTGAGTGCATCTCAGACTGGCTGGCTGGCTCTTACCGCGGACCGTTAGTTCCTTTCTTAGAGTTCACGAACATCTGCATATAAAAATGCTGAGTGCAATGCGATTTAAAAAAAAAAAGCACTGCACTAGCACCAATTTTATTCAATGAGGCAGTGTTCATCTGCAAGTTTTTCCTCAGCTGGAATGGTCACAGCATGCTGCGTATGGCTATGCAGAACAGCCGAGACTCAAGAATGAAAGTCCATGGGTGCGAGAAGAGAAACGGTCAGCACAATGACTATGCATATGCATCTCATGTGATGCGCCACTTCTGCGGCGGCTGAGGGCTGGTATTTTTAGGCTGGGAAGGGCCCAACAACCATGTAACTTCCCCGCCTGATAATATCAGCTCAAAGCTGTCTGCTTTACCTTTGCTGGTTACCAAAAATAGGGGGGACCACACGTCATTGTTTTTAAATAATTTATTTGGTTAAACAAGGCTAAACACCCTTTAATGCCACATAAAAGACACCAAAGGGTATATGTAAACTGTGGTTCTCCTGATGAAGTAGTCTTGTACTTTGAAACGCATTGAGAATAAATCCACAATTTAATGGCTAAATGGTCTGGATCCTGAATTATTCAGCAGAGCAGATTAAATCCACATTTACCCATTTTTTTATATATATATATCTCTGGTTGGTCAAGAGTGGACCGGTGGATATGCAGCAGTGGATAACTCTATAAGCTCGTCTTTTGGCTCAAATTGGTGAGTACAATTTGATCATAGTAATCATTTTATCCTGGATAAGACTCTATTGCGCTATTATTCTCCAGCAGCACATATTAGCTCACAGTGCATGTCAGACCAAATGAGAATCATGAGGTCAAGGAACTGGCTAAGGAGCTCAGAGACAGAATTGTGGCAAGGCACACATCTGGCCAAGGTTACAAAAGTATTTCTGCAGTAATCAAGGTTCCTAAGAGCACAGTGGCCTCCATAAACCTTAAATTAAAGACGCTTGGGACCACAAGAAGTCTTCCTAGACCTGGCCGTCCAGCCAAACTGAGCAATCGTGGGAGATCCTTGATAGGAGAGGTAAAGAAGAACCCCAAGATCACTGTGGCTGAGCTCCACAGATGCAGTAGGGAGATGGGATAAAGTTCCACAAAGTCAACTATCTCTGCAGCCCTACACCAGTCAGGCCTGTATGGCAGAGTGGCCCAATGAAAGCCTCTCCTCAGTGCATAGAGTTTGCTAAAATAAAAACACATGAAGAACTCCCAGACTATGAGAAATAAGATTCTCTGGTCTGATAAGACAAAGACAGAATTTTTTGGTGATAATTCTAAGTGGTATGTGTGGAGAAAACGAGGCACTGCTCATCATCTGCCCAATACAATCCCAACAGTGAAACATGGTGGTAGCAGCATCATGCTATGGGGTGTTTTTCAGCTGCAGGGACAGGACGACTGGTTGCAATTGAAGGACACATGAATGGGGCCAAGTACAGAGATATCCTGGATGAAAACCTCTTCCAGAGTGCTCTGGACCTCAGACTTGGCCGAAGGTTCACCTTCCAACAAGACAATGACCCTAAGCACAAAGCTAAAATAACAAAAGAGTGGCTTCAGAACAACTCTGCGACCATTCTTGTCTGGCCCAGCCAGAGCCCTGACCTAAACCCAATTGAGCATCTCTGGAGAGACCTGAAAATGGCTGTCCACCAACGTTCATCATCCAACCTGACAGAACTGGAGAGGATCTGCAAGGAAGAATGGCAGAGGTTTCCCAAATCTAGGTGTGAAAAACTTATTGCATCATTCCCAAGGAAACTCATGGCTACACTAGTTCTCGATACTGAGCAAAGGGTCTGAATACTTATGACCATGTGATATTTCAGTTTTTCTTTTTAGTAAAGTTGCAAAAATTTCTACATTTCTCTTTTTTTTCAGTCACGATGGGGTGCAGAGTGCACATTAATGAGAAAAAAATGACCTTTTTTGAATTTACCAAATAGCTGCAATGATACAGAGTGAAAAATGTAAAGGGGTCTGAATACTTTCCGTACCCACTGTAGCTAATATCTTTCTATAACTTTATATAAGATTGCTTTATTAAGCTTGTGAACTAGCTTTAAGTTACATAGAGTTTTACAGTATGTAAAAGATTATGTTAAAAACGCATTGCACATACATGTTAAACGGATGCTAGGTGAGAAAAAAAATTGCACACTGCCATAGCACTTGCATGACATACGCCTGATACTTGCCAACTTTTCTGGCCGAGAATCTTAGAGATTTTATACACTGCTCAAAAAAAGAAAAGGGAACACTCAAATAACACATCCTAGATCTGAATGAATGAAATATTCTCATTGAATACTTTGTTCTGTACAAAGTTGACTGTGCTGACAACAAAATCGCACAAAAATCATCAATGGAAATCAAATTTATTAACCAATGGAGGCCTGGATTTGGAGTCACCTACACAATTAAAGTGGAATGTAATGTCCTTAAAACAAGTCAAAATGATGCTCAGTATTGTGTGGCCTCCACGTGCCTGTAAGACCTCCCTACAATGCCTGGGCATGCTCGTGATGAGGCGGCGGATGGTATCCTGAGGGATCTCCTCCCAGACCTGGACTTAAGCATCCGCCAACTCCTGGACAGTCTGTGGTGCAATGTGACGTTGGTGGATGGAGTGAGACATGATGTCTCAGATGTGCTCAATCGGATTCAGGTCTGGGGAACGGGCGGGCCAGTCCATAGCTTCAATGCCTTCATCTTGCAGGAACTGCACACACACTCCAGCCACATGAGGTCTGGCATTGTCCTGCATTAGGAGGAACCCAGGGCCAATCGCACCAGCATATGGTCTCACAAGGGGTCTGAGGATCTCATCTCGGTACCTAATGGCAGTCAGGCTACATCTGGCGAGCAGATGGGAGGGCTGTGCGGCCCTCCAAAGAAATGCCACCCCACACCACACTGACCCACTGCCAAACCGGTCATGCTGAAGGATGTTGCAGGCAGATCGCTCTCCACGGCGTCTCCAGAATCTGTCACGTCTGTCACATGTGCTCAGTGCGAACCTGCTTTCATCTGTGAAGAGCACAGGACGCCAGTGGCGAATTGCCATTCCTGGTGTTCTGTGGCAAATGCCAAGCGTCCTGTGAGCACAACCCCCATCTGTGGACGTTGGGCACTCAGACCATCCTCATGGAGTCGGTTTCTAACCGTTGTGCAGACACATGCACATTTGTGGCCTGCTGGAAGTCATTTTTCAGGGCTCTGGCAGTGCTCCTCCTGTTCCTCCTTTCACAAAGGCGGAGGTAGCGGTCCTGCTGCTGGGTTGTTGCCCTCCTACGGCCCCTTCCACGTCTACTGGTGTACTGGCCTGTCTCCTGGTCGCGCCTCCAGCCTCTGGACACGCTGACAGACACAGCAAACCTCCTTGCAACATTCGCATTGATGTGCCATCCTGGATGAGCTGCACTACCTGAGCCACTTGTGTGAGTTGTGGAGTCCGTCTCATACTACCACGAGTGTGAAAGCACAACCAACTTTCAAAAGTGACCAAAACATCAGCCAGAAAGCATTGGTACTGAGATGTGGTCTGTGGTCTCCACCTGCAGAACCACTCCTTTACTGAGTGTGTCTTGATAATTGCCAATAATTTCCTTCTGTTGTCTATTCCATTTGCACAACAGCATGTGAAATTGATTGTCAATCAGTCTTGCTTCCTAGGTGGACAGTCTGATTTCACAGAAGTTTGATTTAGTTGGAGTTATATTCTGTTGTTTAAGTGTTCCCTTTACTTTTTGAGCAGTGTATAAGCAGTGTATAAGCAGATGTGAGTGAACCCTTAATGTAAGCCTAAAAGAGCCTTCTTCTGAGTCTCATGAACTTACATTGAGAAAGTGACTTCTGGTCACACCACAGAAGACGCAGTAATTAGTCAGCTGGTCATCACTGAAGTATCATGACCCATAAGAAAAGATGAACAGCACTGGTAAGTATATTATATTATTTTACTTTACTGATATGTAATGGATAATGAGAAAATATAGTATAACACGCTGGAGTGGTACTTTAATGGATAGCCTCTATAGTGTAAGTGGTCAGAAAACACAATTAAAACTCAATTATTAAAGTGCGAGTGTAGTTAATTCTATTAAATCTATAGTGTTTGCAAACTCCTGCAAAACAACCAAAGCTCAGTCACCTTCCTGAAATGACTTTATTAATACACAGGAAGGCAGCAGAAATGGGCAATATCTATAATGGTGAAAGGATAGGCACACCATTGCAACAAATAAAAGAAGCAACTTTGCAACTAGTCCACATTTAAAATTTTCTATTGCTTTGTGTCTAAAGTGACTATGCAGAATTATGTGTAACAAAGAAACCCTGTATAGTCTGATACTAGCTTATATCTGTCCCCAATATTTCTAAGGCTAAGACGGATCCGGCGTAGGTTGGGGAAAAACTGATGCAACGGATCCGCTTTTTAGTTGGATCCATAGAGATAGAGAGAGAGACTGGATTCGCCCATTGACTTGCATTGTACCCAAGAGCCGGTTGCGCCGCATCCGCTGCTGTCCGTTTTTTTCGCCGTACACAAAAAACGTTACAAGACGCGTTGTGTCCGGCTGCCGGAAACTAAATTTTAGACCGATCCGGAAAAAAATGGACGAAACGCAAGCACATGCCCGATCGCGTCGGACGGCAAAAAACAGATGTGTGAAAGAGGCCTAACAAACCTTAGCAGGACAATGGGAACAAACAGAAGGGAGTATGGCTGCCCAGACTAGGGAGAAATTATTGACTTTCTAAAAAAAAAGATGATACATTACAGGAAAAAATGGTTGCAAAAGTGGACATAAAAGGGGTTGTCCAATTATCTAAAATTACACATAAATGTGATGAAAATAGTAAGCTATGAAACTTACTAATATGCCAAAATTAACACCAGCGCCCAGATTTTCACATATCCTCTCTTGTCCCGGGTTCCACAGCTCCACTTGTGGCCAACAGAAAATGTTAGCATGTGGTCTATCCTTTGTGCAATTTGGTCTGGTTGACTGCTCATTACAATAGTTTAGCCAGCACCCTCACCTGTCAAAGGAAATGCATGGAGAGAAGGGGGTTGGCTTAGCTATTGAACAAAGCAGTCAGGCAGCTCTAGTCATGTCTAGACACAGGAAACACATTCCTGTATTGATATACAGTCAGAAATGGAGCTATCAGATCCAGGACCAGATATTTGAAGATTGGGGCATCTATGTTAGTAGTAGTATTTTGGTAAGTTATGTTGAAGGTACAGTTATATGAAAAAGTTTGGGCACCCCTATTAATCTTAAAATTAATGTTTTATAAAAACTGGTGTTTCTGCAACAGCTATTTCAGTTTGATATATCTAATAACTATTGGACACAGTAATGTTTCTGCCTTGAAATGAGGTTTATTGTACGAACAGAACAAGTGCAATCTGCATCCAAACAAAATTTGACAGGTGCATAAGTATGGGCACCTCACCAGAAAAGTGACATAAATATTTAGTAGATCCTACTTTTGCAAAAATAACAGCCTCTAGTCGCTTCCTGTAGCTTTTAAGGAGTTCCTGGATCCTGGATGAAGGTATTTTTGACCATTCCTCTTTACAAAACAATTCCAGCTCAGTTAAGTTTGATGGTCGCCGAGCATGGACAGCCCTCTTCAAATGATCCCACAGATGTTCAATGATATTCAGGTCTGGGGACTGGGATGGCCATTCCAGAACATTGTAATTGTTCCTCTGCATGAATGCCTGAGTAGATTTGGAGCAGTGTTTTGGATCATTGTCTTGCTGAAAGATCCATCCCCGGCGTAACTTCAACTTTGTCACTGATTCTTGAACATTATTGTCAAGAATCTGCTGATACTGAGTGGAATCCATGCGTCCCTCAACTTTAACAAGATTCCTGGTGCCGGCATTGGCCACACAGCCCCAAAGCATGATGGAACCTCCACCAAATTTTACTGTGGGTAGCAAGTGTTTTTCTTGGAATGCTGTTTTTTTGACGCCATGCATAACGCCTTTTTGTATGACCAAACTACTCAATCTTGGTTTCATCAGTCCACAGGACCTTCTTCCAAAAAGAAATTGGCTTCTCCAAATGTGCTTTTGCATACCTCAGCCGACTCTGTTTGTGGCGTGCTTGCAGAAACGGCTTCTTTCGCATCACTCTCCCATACAGCTTCTCCTTGTGCAAAGTGCGTTGTATAGTTGACCGATGCACAGTGACACCATCTGCAGCAAGTTGATGCTGCAGCTCTCTGGAGGTGGTCTGAGGATTGTCCTTCACTGATCTCACCATTCTTCTTCTCTGCCTTTCTGATGTTTTTCTTGGCCTGCCACTTCTGGCCTTAACAAGAACTGTCCCTGTGTTCTTCCATTTCCTTACTATGTTCCTCACAGTGGAAACTGACAGGTTAAATCTCTGGGACAGCTTTTTGTATCCTTCCCCTGAACAACTATGTTGAATAATCTTTATTTTCAGATCATTTGACAGTTGTTTTGAGGAGCCCATGATGCCACTCTTCAGAGGAGATTCAAACAGGAGAACAACTTGCAAGTGGCCACTTTAAGTAGCTTTTCTCATGACTGCATACACCTGACTATGAAGTTCAAAGCTCAATGAGGTTACAAAACAAAAAAAAAGTGCTTTAGTAAGTCAGTAAAAAGTAGGTAGGAGTATTTAAAACAAGAAAATGATAAGGGTGCCCATACTTATGCACCTGTCAAATTTTGTTTTAATGCAGATTGCACATATTCTGCTAGTACAATAAACCTCATTTCAAGGCAGAAACATTACTGTGTCCAATAGTTATTAGATATATCAAACTGAAATAGCTGTTGCAAAAACACCAATTTTTATCAAACATTAAGCTTAAGATTAATAGGGGTGCCCAAACTTTTTCATATAACTGTACAAATGGAAAATTTCAGATATACTTAAATTAGACAAAACAGTCTTAATTTTTCACCCTCTTGATTTCAATATGGGACTCAATACGATCTAGGTTAATGTTATGATGCTTCGTGCTAATATTTTTTCATATTCAGGTTCACTTTAACACTGTAGGGTTAATTTAGTGCTAATGTGTGGATAATATCTGGAATTAAAGCTTACATTCCCAGGAAGTTCTCTCTGCTTGGGAAGTGTACTTACTCCTCCAATGCACAGTCATTGCCGGCTGTCAGCATTTACTCTCAATTCTGCTGAATTAATACTATTTTTTAAGTGTAAACATTAAGCTTTTTGAAAAATGTCTTGAAACGTTCAAAGAAAAGCAATTATAGGATAAGAAAAATAATGTACTCTTTCTTTGCTTTTTCCTTTTGAACTGAACCTTGAGATCTGCCTGATATAAATAAAGTAAGAGGATTGGGAAACATTCCTGCCAAACTGCAGACAACATCTCGTATGAAACGTAGGACAAATATTTAAAGAGAATTCTAGCTTTTATGTGGACAGCCGAGTTCTCCGAAGTGTTCTGCTAGGGAAACAAAAATCCTAACCAGAACATGCACCTCTCCGTCCAATAATGCCTCAGAGTGAATCTTCAAATAACAGCAGTAATAATTTGTAGAGTAATTTCACACAGCAGGAGATCAATAGAGTTTAAATGCACATTTGTATTGGTGTCTTATTAAAGTGAAGTGTCTATCTTACACTGTCTACCCAACCGGAGAGTTTCCAGGAAATTGCAGCTTAAATTATGCACAGTCTTTCTTTTCTTCTGAAAACTCATGTATTTATCATATACTGAAGAAGTCATGTAGGAAAAATCAATACTGAAAAGCTGAAAACAGTGGTAAGGTGGAGAACATTACAGAGGATGACTTTGACTTTAGGAGTCAGTTTGATTATAATGCCAAATATTAAAGACCTCCACAGACCGATATAGAAAGTATCTCACAGGTTTTCTCAATCATAAATAGGTAAAAGTGCTAAATCTTTGTACAAATAAGCAACTTTGCAAAATACTTCTTATTAAATATCCTCTGTCAGAGGATGCCGCTTTTCTAGGCAAGTAGAGCGCACTTACAAGTTCTTTGCTACCGAGCTTGCAAATGCTTCAGTGCCCCTGTAATTCTCTGGTCTGCAGAGGCAAAAATGAAACTGCTAGCAGCATTGCAGAGTGCACAATTTTGGCCAGCGGCTCAGTTATGCCACTAGCCTTAACTGTCTTCAGGAACGCACTGTCCCTGGAAAGCAGGAAGCTGGGAGGCATAGGAGTGATGTGGTCTGGAAGAAAAAGAATGAAAAAATACAAACATTTTTTTTAGTTGTACCAATAAAAATGCTTTTAAAAAATGTCTGACTCACAGTTGAAAAATGATATTACATCTATGGTCATTAACACCCCTAATTTATTAAAGGAGATCCATTAACTATCTGATTAGTCACATAACATTATGTGACATAAACAGCATAAAGTTAGTCCAGTCTATGGGAAATATTGAGGCTACAACAGAGTAACTAGTGTTGTGAACGTGTTGGAGACTACTTCGGAGCTGGTGCTCCCTCTGGTGGTTGCTGAGTGTATTGCACCTATGTTGAACAGCAAAAGTCCACCACCTGCAATTGATGAATGGTTATCAGGTGGGATGGACTGGCCTGATATAAGTGAGCTGACCTCCCATGATCTTCGCCGGTGATCAATTGTTCTTCCTGGTCTAGGTTGGAAATCAGCTTGCTTTTCTGCTGTCTCCTGCTATCATTCAGATAAGTTACTTTCTGTTTTTTTTTCTGTGGTTTGATTTTCCTTGTATTTGCTGCCTTGCTTTTTGAATTCAGCCGGGTCCCCTTTGGGGGTTTGTGCTGGTCTCTGTTCTCTTTTTGTATTTGTTCATTTGCTCAGTTCTTGTGATTTTTTACTGCTGGGTAGCTGCGTGTTCACACCAGAGATCTGATATAAGTGGTCGAGACCGTGTGGTCTCAGCATTTTTGGATTCAGAAGTGTTGGAGTTTTTCCTAGAGTTTTTCTGGATTGCAGACAGTATTCTCTCCTGTGCTGTCCTATCTAGACAGTTTTGGGCCCAGCGCTTGCTCATTCTATTTTCTGTCTGTGTTCGTGTTTTCATCTTGTCAGTCCGCCATTATATGTTTGGGGGCTTCCTATTCTTTTGGGGCTCTACTCCGGGGCAGTTAGCTTTCCTCTTTCCATCTTCAGGGAAGCTAATCTCTCCGGCTGTGACGAGGCGTCTAGGGCACCGTAGGAACGTCCCACGGCTGCTTCTAGTTGTGCGGTTCGTTTAGGGGTCTGCAACCTTTAGTTCCCAACCTCTCTGGTGTTTGGCTGCCTTTGCGGTTTTTTGCTCCTGCCCTCCTCAGCTACCAAAACATAACAAACTATTGAGACAAGACCATAACACAGGTCTGCAACTAAAAAGCTATTTGATTATTTTCATATAATTTCCATGTATTTTGGTTTTTTGATGACGAAAAAATATTTTAAAAAATCCTAAACGTCAAGACTTGCCACAAACCTGTAGGTTCTTCTGCAAACGCTGGTGTGAATCATCAGCAGGCAGCTTATTTTCTTTCCCATTAACATCAATAGGGACTGTGCGATTGGCTGTTGGCAGTCAGGTGGTTAGTAACCTAATGAAAGGTCCTTATGCTGTCAAGATATACCAGTACCCAAGACCCCCGCTACCTTGGAAGAGATACGTAGCTCCGATGAAGGTGGAATCATACCTGAACCAGATAATGAATCAAGTTCTAACATTGAAGATGATACAAGACCAAAATTTTTTTCCCAGGAGCAGATGAAGGATTTAGTAAGAGACTTGAATCTTCCCAAAGATGCCACTGAGTTACTCTGATCAAGGCTCAAAAGCAGGAATTAAATGTTAGCAGCAGTGTCTTTTTCATGGTTCAGACACTGTGAAAAAGAGTTTGTTCCTTACTTTGCCCAGGAAGACAAGTTGGTTTATTGCATCGATGTCGATGGTTTGAAGGGTAAATTCAAAATCCAATATGATTCAGCACAATGGCGTCTGTTTATAGATTCTTCAAAAAGAAGTCTCAAAGCAGTTTTATTCCACAACGGAAGTTTTTACGCTTCCATCCCTGTGGGTCATTCCATACACATGCAGGAAACCTACGACAACTTGGAATTGGTTCTTCATAATCTTAAATATGAAGACCACGGTTGGAAAGTGTGTGAGCATTTGAAGGTCTTGTGCATGCTAATCGGGCAACAAGCTGGGTATACCAAATACCCTTGTTTTCAGTGTCTGTGGGACATACAAGACCGACAAAATCACTGGACCAAGAAGAGTTGGCAGCCGACGGTGCTCACAGTCAATGAAAATAATTTCCTCCGAGAATCTTTGGTACCTTCCTATAAAGTTCTTCTACCACCTCTCCACATAAAATTGGGCTTGATGAAGAAATTCCTAAAATCACTTCCAAAAGATGGGAATGCTTCAAATACGTGGTCTTCAAGTTTCCAAGCCTCTCAGAGGCAAAATTGAAGGAAGGTGTGTTCGTCAGACCAGTCATTAGAAGGCTTATAGCTGATAGAGAATACCATGATGGATCCCCAAAAAGAAGGGTGGATTGCATTTAAAGAGGTTGTAGAGAACTTTTTAGGCAATAAAAATGATCTTGAATAAAAAAATAACGTTGGACGAATGATGAAAGCATTTCAAGCTTTAAGTTGCCTGATGAGTTTGAAAGTGCATTTCTTCCTTGACTACTTTCCTGAAAATTTGGGAGCCGTGAGTGAAGAGCAAGGTGAACGATTCCACGAGGACATTAAAGAGATTGAAAGAAGACACCAGGGAAAATGGAGCATTACAGAGATGGCAGACTACTCTTGGATGTTTCAGAGAGACATTCCAGATGCTACCCACAAGAATAAATGTACCAAGAGGATCCCCACGGGGGGGGGGGGGGGGTGTTTGAGGTAAATTGACTTTAGTAAAAGTTAGTGAGCTCATTTCAGCTCAAAAAATAATTTTCATGAAAAATTTGTAATAAAAAATTAATTTTATAAGTCTATTTTCATTTAGTTCGTGGTATTACCTTATTTAACATACCGTATATACTCATGTATAAGCCGACCCGTGTATAAACCGACCCCCCTAATTTTGCCACAAAATACTGGGAAAACTTATTGACTCGCGTATAAGCCTAGGGTGAAAAATGATTATGCCCCCATATGATGCTCCACAGATTATGCCCCTATATGCTGCACAGATTATGCCTAATATGCTCCACAGATTATTCCCCTATATGCTCCAGATTATGCCCCCATATGCTCCAGATTATGCCCAATATGCTTCAGAGATTATGCCCCCATATATTCCACAGATTATGCCCCCGTATGATCCACAGATTATGCCCCCATATGCTCCAGATTATGCCCCCATATGCTCCAGATTATGCCCCATATGTTCCACAGCTTATGCCCCATATGTTCCACAGCTTATGCCCCAATATGCTCCATATTATGACCCCATATGCTCCAGATTATGCCCCCATATGTTCCACAGTTTATGCCCCCATATGCTCCATATTATGCCTCCATATGTTCCACAGCTTATGCACCCATATGCTCCATATTATGCCCCCATATGCTCCAGATTATGCCCCCATATGTTCCACAGCTTATGCCCCCATATGCTCCATATTATGCCCCCATATGTTCCACAGCTTATGCCCCCATATGCTCCATATTATGCCCCCATATGCTCCAGATTATGCCCCCATATGTTCCACAGCTTATGCTCCATATTATGCCCCCATATGTTCCACAGCTTATGCCCCCATATGCTCCAGATTATGCCCCATATGTTCCACAGCTTATGCCCCCATATGCTCCATATTATGCCCCCATATGCTCCAGATTATGCCCCCATATGTTCCACAGTTTATGCCCCCATATGCTCCATATTATGCCCCCATATGTTCCACAGCTTATGCCCCCATATGCTCCATATTATGACCCTATATGCTCCATATTATGCCCCATATGTTCCACAGCTTATGCCCCCATATGCTCGATTATGCCCAATATGCTTCAGAGATTATGCCCCCATTTGCTCCAGATTATGCCCCCGTATATTCCACAGATTATGCCCCCGTATGATCCACAGATTATGCCCCATATGCTCCAGATTATGCCCCCATATGTTCCACAGATTATGCCCCATATGCTCCAGATTATGCCCCCATATGCTCCAGATTATGCCCCATATGTTCAACAGCTTATGCCCCATGTTCCACAGCTTATGCCCCATATGCTCCATATTATGCCCCCATATGCTCCAGATTATGCCCCCATATGTTCCACAGCTTATGCCCCCATATGCTCCATATTATGCCCCCATATGTTCCACAGCTTATGCACCCATATGCTCCATATTATGCCCCCATATGCTCCAGATTATGCCCCCATATGTTCCACAGCTTATGCCCCTATATGCTCCATATTATGCCCCCATATGTTCCACAGCTTATGCCCCCATATGCTCCATATTATGCCCCCATATGTTCCACAGCTTATGCCCCCATATGCTCCATATTATGCCCCCATATGTTCCACAGCTTATGCCCCCATATGCTCCAGATTATGCCCCATAAGTTCCACAGCTTATGCCCCCATATGCTCCATATTATGCCCCCATATGCTCCAGATTATGCCCCCATATGTTCCACAGCTTATGCCCCCATATGCTCCATATTATGCCCCCATATGTTCCACAGCTTATGCCCCCATATGCTCCATATTATGCCCCTATATGCTCCATATTATGCCCCCATATGTTCCACAGTTTATGCCCCCATATGCTCCAGATTATGCCCCCATATGTTCCAGATTATGCCCCATATGCTGCTGCAAGAAAAAAAAAAAAATGACACTCACCTCTCGACGCTGGGGGCCAGGTGCAGGTGTCCTGAGCAGGCGGTGACAGCGGCGCGCTATGGGGGACAGGTGCCGGTGTCACCGCTCGCTCAGGACCCCGGCACCTGAGATATTTACCTGTCCTCTCTGCACCGCAGCGCTGCTCCCTCTTCCTGGTCCTCGGCAGTGAATGATCTGGCAGGGGGCGCGGCGCTCACTAATGACGTCATCGCGCCCTCTGCCTGATCATTCACAGCCAGAGGAGTCAGACGAGGACGCAGCACAGCGGTGGAGAGAGGACAGGTAAATATCGCTGTACTCACCCCTCCACCGCGCGTCCCTGCAGCCTCTCCTCTTCTCCCGGCGCTCTCCGCAGCGCTTCCTTCCTACAGCGGTCACATGCTACCGCTCATTAAAGTCATGAATATGTGCATATTCATGACTTTAATGAGCGGTGCCATGTGACCACTGCAGGAAGGGGCAGGAGATCGTGGGAGAAGCAGGGGGCTGCAGGGACCGCGGCGGCGGAGAGGTGAGTATAATCCGACACCCCCGCTCCCCCTCCCCCGCCGACCCCCGTATATGACCCGCGTATAAGCCGAGAGGGGGACTTTCAGCCCTAAAAAATGGGCTGAAAATCTCGGATTATACACGAGTATATACGGTAGTTACCTAATTTGTCAGGAAACGTGATGTCCTATGACAAAACGGAGGTCATTTCAGCACACCAAAAAAACAAAGATTACGTGGAATAACCAAAACAGCTCTTAAAATTTTATTTTTTGCAGACCTGTGTAATTGGACAGACATTTCAGTCTTAGAAATGTCAGACAGTGGAGTAGACTTTTGAAGCGACCTATGGATCACAATAAACACAAAGACCCTGATTCATGAAGACTGGCATATTGTATGTCAACCTTAATGAGGGGCGTGCAGGAATAAGATGTGTGAAAAAAAAATTAAGAAGCGTGCGTCACTTAATGAATTATGCGCATCTTCTCAGTGATGTGTGCCTCACCAGAAATACTACAGAAATGTCAAGGACGGGAGTGAAATTACTGGCTTAACAAATGCTGCTAGTATTAATGAATATGATGGGTGGGCATAGCCACCCTCTTTCTCAGCTGCACCTGGCATAATGCATAGTTAAAATACCAGATACCCTCCTTTATATATGTTTCTGGTGGAGTTTCTCAAATTCCTAGTCTCCTCCTCATTTAGCTCCGAGTACCCGAAGAACACTGATGTACAGTGCTTGGAGACACTCCCCCTGCACTTAAATAGACTCATCCAGAGGAAGGGGTTTGTTGCAGACTATCAAAAAATTAGAAGCTGGCAGCCATGTACAAAAATAAAGATGGGATTAAGTTTCGGTATTTTAACCACACATTTTAAATTTATTCTGAAAGTTTTAATTGCGAGCCAGAGAGTCACATTAAGGTTTACTGTTTGCGTTTGAAAAAGTTCACAGCTATGTAAAAATATAAAGTTTTAATCACATGAATGAACAAATTCTCACATATAAAATAAAATAGGGATAATATTTGCCAAGATCCCTGGATTAGCTTGCTGGAATTGCTTCCTAATTAATTTAATTTAGATGTTATGAATTTAAAAAAAACCTTCATGATTTCAAATGAACAGCATGAGACATCTAGTAATCTATAAACAAATTTTTGACCAGATGCATGTACAGTAGATACTATTACAATGGGGGATGAGCCCAGATATTAGGTGTTACCGTATAGGCAGTCTTGCTGGTAATTTCCAATAACTTTTGTTTGGCTCTGCGTTCAGAATCACGGGTCTCTTGTAAATCCTGCTTCAATTGTTCTGCTTCTTTAGCTCTTAGGAAAATTAAAATGATAAAATCAAACATTAGTACAATGTAATCTTACAAAAGAACTTCTTGAAATGCTGTGTTCATCCTAAATTAAAGAGGTTGTCCACTAATTTTTCATTGATGACCTATCCGGATAGGTCATCAATGTCTGATCAGTCAGGGTTTGACACAAGGCCCCCCCACCGATCAGCTGTTATCGGTGTCAGTGGCCGCCAGCCGGAAGTACTCACTTGGGGAGTTGCTCTGACTTCTGGTAGTGGCCGCGGCAGGGTACTGCACATCCGCCTCCTAATCAAATCAATAGGATGCGGATAGGTAGTACCATGAGGCCACTATCAGAAGACAGAGCAGCTCCGCAAGTCAGTACTTACAGCTGGCGGCTGCCGCTGATAAAGGCCGGTCGGCGGGGGATGTCGGGTGTTGGACCCCGATCGATCAGACATTAGTGACCTATACTAAAGATAGGTCATCAATGAAAAAGTAGTGGACAACCTCTTTAACTTACTTTTTGATTTATTTATACTAACTAAAAATGTTTTAAACTTCTGTTTAATGTAATAACTCTAAATCCGCCTATAGGTGTTGAAAATAAAAAGACTGTACATTCCATGGATATGATCTCTACCTGTCCATGAAAGTTGGCACCCTAAAACTGATACGCAAAATGGTGGCAATGTCGTTTCTCCCTAGTAAACTCCCTAAGATTTCCTAAAGCTAGTGAAGCTACCACACCAACTGAAAAACACTAAGCAGAGTAGAACCAGATACATAATGGCAGCCAAGAGCCCAATTAATATACAGCTAATAATTAATAATATTTTTTATTTCTCTAGAGCCAACATATTCCGCATCACATTACAACTGAGAGAAGAATGTACAGAAATAAAACATTACAAAGTAACACAATTCAACAATTATACCAAGAGGAATGAAGGCCCTGCTCACGATTTTACAATCTATGAGGAAATAGTGGTGAAGCAAAAAGTAAAAAAGTTGCTTTTACAGTATGGTCCAGCCATTATTATAATAAATAGGGGCATATTAATAACGCTGCATGAACCGGTCACTCGCCAGTATTTGTATAAGGAGGGCTGTGGAGTCGGAGCCCATTTTGGTGGAGTCGGAGTGAGTCGGGAGGTTTGGCTTACCGACTCCACAGCCCTGTGTATAAGTACAGATTCAAAGTGCTACTGAGCGCATGGAGGCTGAAAACACAAAAAAGCACAGTAAAACCAAAAATACTCTGTTGCAAAAAGAATAATAGTAAACAGCA
Organism: Oophaga sylvatica; assembly: GCA_033576555.1. Taxonomy (NCBI): domain Eukaryota; kingdom Metazoa; phylum Chordata; class Amphibia; order Anura; family Dendrobatidae; genus Oophaga; species Oophaga sylvatica. The sequence continues at coordinate 731,120,394 of JARQOD010000001.1, forward strand.
AGTGCCAGTAAAAAAAAGTGGAAAAACAAGGGTATTTGGTTAATATGTTTTTTGCAAAAAAATTATATTAAGTTGCTCTACCAAATCGTCAAGTTATACCCATATCAGAGCAGCCCCTAACTAATGTATGTAGTCCCTATCTAATGTATTTAAAAACCTGGTCATATGTATAGTACCTGTATGAGCAGGATTCAGAAAGGTTAAGTCCCATGTGGACACAGCATAGAACAGCTTATATGGGCAGGGCTATATTACTATACATATGACCAGGTTTTTAAATACATCAGATAGGGCTACATACATTAGTTAGGGACTACTCTGATACGGGTATACCATGACGATTTGGTAGAGCAGCTTAATATACATTTTTTGCAAAAAACGTATTAACCAAATACCCTTGTTTTTCCACTTTTTTTACTGGCACTTGCCGTTTACTATTATTCTTTTTGCAACAGAGTATTTTTGGTTTTACTGTGCTTTTTTGTGTTTTCAGTCTTCTGGTGGTGTGAACAGTGTCTCTACAGGCCTGTTCACTGTGTGCAGGTCTCATGTGTTTTTGATTTAACCCTGAGTGCATGGAGGGTGTGGAAACAGATGATAGGAGTGACCACACTCTGAGGAAATGTTTGGAAGAACAGGGGTTAGGTAAATTATTGAGGAGAGGAGACAGGCCAGGCTAAAGAAATGTATTCTTAGCGCATGCTTAAAACTGTGGATAATGCAAATTAACTGGATTGTCCGGGGTAGTGTATTCCAGAGAACTGGCACAGCACAAAAGAAGTTCTAGAGATGGGAGTGGGAGGTTTGGATTATAGATAATATCAGTCATAGGTCATTAGTGGAACGTAAAACACGGGTAGAGTGGTAGAGATGAGGGAGGAGATGTATTGCAGTGCAGAACTGTGGAGAACTGCTACCCATCTACTACTCTATAGTAGAGGGGTAATCAGTACAATGACTGGCACAGAGTGGAGGCATCAATGTAGCAGCTGGACAGAAATATGATACTGGCTGCTGCATTCAGGATAGATTGGAAAGGGGAGAGTTTAGTAAAAGGGAGACTGATTAGTAGAGAGCTGCAATGAACCAGATGCACTGTGAGCATCTATACAGGTCCTTCTTAAAAAATTAGCATATAGTGCTAAATTTCATTATTTTCCATAATGTAATGATTACAATTAAACTTTCATATATTTTAGATTCATTACACACCAACTGAAATTTGTCAGGTCTTTTATTGTTTTAATACTGATGATTTTGGCATTCAACTCCTGATAACCCAAAAAACCTGTCTCAAAAAATGAGCATATCAAGAAAAGGTTCTCTAAACGACCTATTACCCTAATCTTCTGAATCAACTAATTAACTCTAAACACATGCAAAAGATTCCTGAGGCTTTTAAAAACTCCCTGCCTGGTTCATTACTCAAAACCCCCATCATGGGTAAGACTAGCGACCTGACTGATGTCAAGAAGACCATCATTGACACCCTCAAGCAAGAGGGTAAGACCCAGAAAGAAATTTCTCAACAAATAGGCTGTTCCCAGAGTGCTGTATCAAGGCACCTCAATGGGAAGTCTGGTGGAAGGAAACAATGTGGCAGAAAACGTTGTCCGACGAGAAGAGGTGACCGGACCCTGAGGAAGATTGTGGAGAAGGACCGATTCCAGACCTTGGGGGACCTGAGGAAGCAGTGGACTGAGTCTGGTGTAGAAACATCCAGAGCCACCGTGCACAGGCGTGTGCAGGAAATAGGCTACAGGTGCCGCATTCCCCAGGTAAAGCCACTTTTGAACCATAAACAGCGGCAGAAGCGCCTGACCTGGGCTACAGAGAAGCAGCACTGGACTGTTGCTAAGTGGTCCCAAGTACTTTTTTCTGATGAAAGCAAATTTTGCATGTCATTCGGAAATCAAGGTGCCAGAGTCTGGAGGAAGACTGGGGAGAAGGAAATGCCAAAATGCCTGAAGTCCAGTGTCAAGTACCCACAGTCAGTGATGGTGTGGGGTGCCATGTCAGCTGCTGGTGTTGGTCCACTGTGTTTCATCAAGGGCAGGGTCAATGCAGCTAGCTATCAGGAGATTTTGGAGCACTTCATGCTTCCATCGGCTGAAATGCTTTATGGAGATGAAGATTTCATTTTTCAGCACGACCTGGCACCTGCTCACAGTGCCAAAACCACTGGTAAATGGTTTACTGACCATGGTATTACTGTGCTCAATTGGCCTGCCAACTCTCTTGACCTGAACCCCATAGAGAATCTGTGGGATATTGTGAAGAGAAAGTTGAGAGACGCAAGACCCAACACTGTGGATGAGCTTAAGGCCGCTATCGAAGCATCCTGGGCCTCCATAACACCTCAGCAGTGTCACAGGCTGATTGCCTCCATGCCACGCCGCATTGAAGCAGTCATTTCTGCAAAAGGATTCCCAACCAAGTATTGAGTGCATAACTGAACTTTATTATTTGATGTTTTTTTTGTTTGTTTTTAAAAAACACTTTTATTTTATTGGATGGTTGAAATATGTTAATTTTTTGAGACAGGTTTTTTGGGTTATCAGGAGTTGTATGCCAAAATCATCAGTATTAAAACAATAAAAGACCTGACAAATTTCAGTTGGTGTGTAATGAATCTAAAATATATGAAAGTTTAATTGTAATCAGTACATTATGGAAAATAATGAAATTTAGCACTATATGCTAATTTTTTCAGAAGGACCTGTATATGCAGACACAGTAACGCCGCAGAACATTTAATGTCACAGTAATAATATTCAGTATCCACTAGACAAAATGTCCCTGAAAAACTAAGAATAAAAGTCATTTTTGGATCATAGGTTTGTAAATGAAAGCGGAGCTTCAATGCATGAAGATTTGAATCTAAAATACTGTATATACTCGAGTATAAGCCGACCCGAGTATAAGCAGAGACCCCTAATTTTGCCACAAAAAACTGGGAAAACGTATTGACTCGAGTATAAGCAGAGGGTGGCGCTGCACAAGGGTTAATGGTGGTCCAAAAAGATGCTCCATAGATAAATACCCCCCATAAATTGCTGCACAAGGGTTAATGGTGGCACAAGAAGATGCTCCATAGATAAATATCCCCCATAAAATGCTGCACAAGGGTTAATGGTGGCCCAAGAAGATGCTCCATAGATAAATACCCCCATAAAATGCTGCAAAGGGTTAATGGTGGCCCAAGAAGATGCTCCACAGATAAATATCCCCCATAAAATGCTGCACAAGGGTTAATGGTGGCCAAAGATGCTCCATAGATAAATACAGCCCATATATTGCTGCTGCCACTGCTGCTGCAATTTAAAAAAAAAAATGACATACTTACCTCTCGTTGCTGGGGGCCAGGTGCCGGTGTGCTGAGCAGGCGGGGACACCGGCGCGCTATGTGGGCCAGGTGTCGGTGTCGCCGCTTGCTCAGGCTCTGAACGTCACAGTCAGAGGACGCGGAGGACAGAGCGGCGCGCGGCAGTGAAAAGGGGGACAGGTGAATATTGCATTGCTCCCCATCCTCCCCCCCATCATACTCACCCCCTCCTGGCGCACGGTCTGCCGCCCCTGCTCCTTCCATGGTATCGGCACCTCAGCTCTTCCAGGTTTCAGCAGTCACGTGGTATCGCTCATTAAAGTCATGAATATATGCATATTCATGACTTTAATGAGCGGCATCACCTGACCGCTGAACGCAGGAAGAGCTGGGGCCCCGAGACAATGGAAGAAGCAGGTGCTGCAGAGACCGTGTGCCAGGAGGGGGCGAGTATGATCTCTGACACCCACGCTTCCCCTCCCACGCCGACCCCTGGTATATGACTCGAGAGGGGCACTTTCAGCCTTAAAAAATGGGCTGAAAAACTCGGCTTATACTCGAATATATACAGTACTTAACAAAAGCAAGTGTACAATATTCTGAATATTCATTTCTCTTAAGTATCGGCACACATGACCGCCGCAACAGCAGGAAGCTGACACTGCGCGCTACTGAAGAGGAAGGAATACTCACTGCGATCTCCGATGAACAGTCCCGGTGAGTATTCCGGACGCTGAGCTCTGCTTGTGAGCAGCGAATGACGTCCATGCCATGCGCTGCTTACAAGCATTAAGCAGCTGCTGGCACCAGAGCAGGACACTACTAAGTGTAATGGTTTCTTTTTTTTTTAATCTTTTCTGATGGGGCCATGCATACATGGAATGGGATGGGGCCAATCATACCAGAATAAGGATGGGACCAAACATACCAGGACCGGGATGGGGTCAATCATATAAGGAATAAGGATGGGGCCAATCATACCAGAATAAAGATGGGACCAATCATACCAGGACCAGGATGGGGCCAATCATATAAGGAATAAGGATGGGGCCATGCATACCAGGAACGGGATGGGGCCAATCATACCAGAATAAGGATGAGACCAATCATACCAGGAACAGGATGGGGCCAATTATACCAGAATAAAGATGGGACCAATCATATAAGGAATAAGGATGGGACCAATCATATCAGGAACGGGATGGGGCCATGCATACCAGGACTGGGATGGACCCAATCATACCAAGATAAGGATGAGGCCATGCATACCAAGATCGGTATGAGGGGCCATGTGTATTGGGATGGGGATGAAGGGACCATATTTAGCAGGATAGGTGATATTAAGTACAGAACTAACCACATTTTTTGCTAATTTTTTATTCCTAATTTCCTCCTCTAAAACCTAGGTTCGACTTATGGTTCAGTGCGTCTTATAGTCCATAAAATACGGTAGATTGGAGGAAATCTAAAGCTGAGAAACATTTAGGGAAATATGGAAACTTTGGACAAATTAAAATTAGACTTACCAATAAACCCTTTAGCGCTGTGGTATATATACAGTCATGGACAAAAGTTTTGAGAATGACACAAATATTAATTTTTACAAAGTCTACTGCTTCACTTTTTCTAATGGCAATTTGCATATACTCCAGAATGTTATAAAGAGTGATCAGCTTAACAGAAATTACTTGCAAAGTCAATATTTGGCTAGAAAATGAACTTTATCCCCCAAAACACATTTCAACATCATTGCAGCTCTGCCTTAAAAGGACCAGCTAACCTCTTTTCAGTGATTGCTCCATTAACACAGGTGTGGGTGTTGATGAGGACATGGCTGGAGATCAATCTGTCATGATTAAGAATGACACCACTGGACACTTTAAAAGGAGGCTGGTGCTTGGCATCATTGTTTCTCTTCTGTTAACCATGGTTATCTCTAAAGAAACACATGCAGTCATCATTGCAATGCACAAAAATGGCCTAACAGTGAAGAGTATCGCAGCTAGAAAGATTGCACCTCAGTCAACAATCTATCGCATCATCAAGAACTTCAAGGAGAGAGGTTCAATTGTTGCCAAAAAGGCTCCAGGGCGCCCAAGAAAGACCAGCAAGCGCCAGGACCGTCTCTTAAAAGTGTTTCAGCTGCGGGATCGGGCTACCAGCAGGGCAGAGCTTGCTCAGGAAAGGCAGCAGGCAGGTGTGAGTGCATCTGCACGCACTGTGAGGCGGAGACTCTTGGAGCAAGGCCTGGTCTCAAGGAGGGCAGTAAAGAAGCCACTTCTCTCCAGAAAAAACATCATGGACAGACTGATATTCTGCAAAAGGTACAGGCAGTGGACTGCTGAGGACTGGGGTAAAGTTATTTTCTCTGATGAATCCCCTTTTCGATTGTTTGGGACATCAGGAAAACGCCTCATTCGGAGAAGACAAGGTGAGCGCTACCACCAGTCTTGTCTCATGCCAACTGTTAAGCATCCTGATACCATTCATGTGTGGGGTTGCTTCTCAGCCAAGGGAATCGGCTCTCTTACAGTCTTGCCTAAAAACACAGCCATAAATAAAGAATGGTATCAGAATGTCCTCCAAGAGCAACTTCTCCCAACCCTCCAAGAGCAGTTTGGCGATCAACAATGCCTTTTCCAGCATGATGGAGCACCTTGCCATAAAGCAAAGGTGATAACTAAATGGCTCAGGGAACAAAACATAGAGATTTTGGGTCCATGGCCTGGAAACTCCCCAGATCTTAATCCCATTGAGAACTTGTGGTCAATCATCAATAGACGGGTGGACAAACAAAAACCTAAAAATTCGGACAAAATGAAAGCATTGATTGTGCAAGAATGGACTGCTATCAGTCAGGATTTGGTCCAGAAGTTGATTGAGAGCATGCCAGGAAGAATTGCAGAGGTCCTGAAGAAGAAGGGTCAACACTGCAAATATTGACTTGCTGCATTAACTCATTCTAACTGTCAATATAAGCTTTTGTTACTCATATGTTTGCAATTATATTTCTGTCTGTGATAAGAACATCTGTCAAACACACATAAAAACCAGGGCAGCAGATCATGTGAAAATATAATATTTGTGTCATTCTCAAAACTTTTGGCCATGACTGTACTCTGATTCCACTTCTTTTCTTAAAGCTCTTTGAACCTGATCTTACCCCCTTCCTCATTAATAAGTTGATCGTCAAGTTGATGATGAATCATTGTGGACTTGTGAACACATTCCCAGGTTACAGTCATTCTATTCATAACTGTTCCACCATCTTACCATGTATCACTTATAAAAATGTATTGTCTGTATGTTAGCATGAAACCAACATCTATGCTACACTACCGTTCAAAAGTTTGGGGTCACCCAGACAATTTTGTGTTTTCAATGAAAACTCATACTTTTATTAACCCCTTCATGACCCAGCCTATTTTGACCTTAAAGACCTTGCCATTTTTTTGCAATTCTGACCAGTGTCCCTTTATGAGGTAATAACTCAGGAACGCTTCAACGGATCCTAGCGATTCTGAGATTGTTTTTTCGTGACATATTGGGCTTCATGTTAGTGGTAAATTTAGGTCGATAATTTTTGCGTTTATTTGTGAAAAAAAATGGAAATTTGGCGAAAATTTTGAAAATTTTGTAATTTTCAAATTTTTATTCTGTTAAACCAGAGAGCTATGTGACACAAAATAGTTAATAAATAACATTTCCCACATGTCTACTTTACATCAGCACAATTTTGGGAACAACATTTTTTTGTTAGGAAGTTATAAGGGTTAAAAGTTGACCAGCGATTTCTCATTTTTATAGCAAAATTTACAAAACCATTTTTTTTAGGGACCACCTCACATTTGAAGTCACTTTGAGGGTCTATATGGCAGAAAATACCCAAAAGTGACACCTTTATAAAAACTGCACCCCTCAAGCTACTCAAAACTGCATTCAAGAAGATTATTAACCCTTCAGGTGCTTCACAGGAACTAAAACAACGTGGAAGGAAAAAATGGACATTTTAATTTTTCCAACAAAAATTTTCTTTTAGCATCAATTTTTTCATTTTTACATGGGCAACAGGATAAAATGGATCATAAAATTTGTTGGGCAATTTCTCCTGAGTACACAGATACCTCATATGTGGTCATAAACCACTGTTTGGGCGCACTGCAGGGCTCAGAAGGGAAGGAGCGCCATTTGACTTTTTGAATGGAAAATATGCTGGAATATTTAGCAGTTGCCATGTTGCATTTGGAGAGTCCCTGTGTGCCTAAACATTGGAGCTCCCCCACAAGTGACCCCATTTTGGAAACTAGACCCCCTAAGAAACTTATCTAGATGCATAGTGATCACTTTGAACCCCCAGGTGCTTCACAAATTGATCTGTAAAAAAAGAAAGTACTTTTTTTTTTTCACAAAAAATTTTTTTAGCCTCAGTTTTTTCATTTTCACATGGGCAACAGTATAAATTGGATCCTAAAATTTGTTGGGCAATTTCTCCTGAGTACACAGATACCTCATATGTGGTCATAAACCATTGTTTGGGCGCACGGCAGGGATCAGAAGGGAAGGAGCGCCATTTGACTTTTTGAATGGAAAATATGCTGGAATATTTAGCGGTTGCCATGTCGCATTTGGAGAGTTCCTGTGTGCCTAAACATTGGAGCTCCCCCAAAAGTGACCCCATTTTGGAAACTAGACGCCCTAAGGAACTTATCTAGATGCAGAGTGAGCACTTTGAACCCCCAGGTGCTTCACAGAAGTTTATAACGCAGAGCCGTGAAAATGAAAAATCATTTTTTTTCTCAAAAAATGATTTTTTAGCCCACTATTTTTTATTTTCACAATGGTTACAGGAGAAATTGGACCCCAAAAGTTGCTGTCCAGTTTGTCCTGAGTATGCTAGTACCCCATATGTGGGGGGAACCACTGTTTGGGCACACGTCAGGGCTCGGAAGGGATGTAGTGACGCTTTGAAATGCCGACTTGATGGAATGGTCTGCGGACATCTTGTTACGTTTGCAGAGCCCCTTATGTGCCTAAACAGTAGAAACTCCCCACAAGTGACCCCATTTTGGAAACTAGACCCCGCAAAGAACTTATCTAGATGTGTGGTGAGCACTTTGAACCCCCAAGGGCTACACAGAAGTTTATAACGCCCGGGCATGAAAATAAAAAAATCATATTTTTTCCACAATCAGGATCTTTTAGTCCCCAATTTTTTTATTTTCCCAAGGGTAACATGAGAAATTAGACCCCAAAAGTTGTTGTTCAATTTTTCTTGAGTATGCTGATATCCCATATGTGGGAGAAAACTACTGTATGGGCACACGTCGGGGCTCGGATGGGAAGTAGTGACGTTTTGAAATGCCCACTTGATGGAATGGTCTTCGGGCGTCATGTTACGTTTGCAGAGTCCCTGATGTGCCTAAACAGTAGAAACTCCCCACAAGTGACCCCATTTTGGAAACTAGATCCCCCAAGGAACTCCTATAGATGTGTGGTAAGCACTTTGAATCTCCAAGTCCTTCACAGAAGTTTATAACGCAGAGCCGTGAAAATATAAAATCATTTTTTTTCCACAAAAATAATTTTTTAGTCCCCAATTTTTTTCCCAATGTTAACAGGAGAAATCAGAACCCCCAAAGTTGTTGTGCAATTTTTCCCGAGTACGCTGATACCCCATATGTGGGGATAAACCACTGTTTGGGCATACGTCGGGGCTTGGAATAAAGGGAGCACTGTTTGACTTTTTGAACGCAAAATTTGCAGGAATCAATGGTGGCGCCATGTCGCGTATGGAGACCCCTGATGTGCCTAAATAGTGGAAACCCCTCAATTCTAACTCCAACCCTAACCCCAACACACCCCTAACCCCAACCCTAACCCCTACACACACCTAACCCTAATACAAACCCTAACCATAACCCTAACCCCAACACACCCCTAACCCTAATCCCAACTCTAACCATAAACCTAACCACAAGCCTAACCCTAATTCCAACCCTAACCCAAATTCCAACCCTAACCCAAATTCCAACCCTAACCCAAATTCCAACCCTAACCCAAATTCCAACCCTAACACTAATTCTAACCTTAACCCTAATTCTAACCCTAATGCTAACCCTAACCCTAGTTCTAACCCTAAGGCTGGGTTCATATTGCGTTTTACCAGCCCGTTCAACATGTAGCGTTGACCGGCTGGTAACGGTATAGCATAACGCGATCGCGTTGTGCTATACCCGCTAGCGCAGATGAATCAGCAGATGATTCATCTGTGCTAGCGGTGACGGAGCCCAGACGCTGCAGCCCGTGTCCGAGGCTCCGTCACTGAATGACGGCATGTCGCGAACGCATGCCGCTTTACGGCATGCGTTGCGATGCGCACACAAATGGGGTGAATGGCAGCGTTAACGGACTGCGTTACACCGCGTTATACCGCTGTGAAACGCAGTCCATCTAACGGACTGCCATAATGCAATATGAACCCAGCCTAACCCTGAGGCCCCGTGCACACGTTGCGGATTCACTTGCGGATTTTTCTTAAATCCGCAGGTAAAATGACCTGCGTTTTACCTGCGAATTTAGCGCGGATTTGCTGCGGTTTTACACCTATAATGGAATAGGTGTAAAACCGCTGCGGAATCCGCACAAAGAATTGACATGCTGCGGATTTAAAACCGCAGCAAATCCGCATGTGCACAGCGTTTTTTTTAACCATTTATTTGCATTGTACTGTACATGGTTTCCGGATCTGCTGTGGATCCGCAGCGCCAAATCCGCTGCGGATCCGCAGCAAAATCTCTGCTGCGGATCTGCAGCAAAATCCGCCGCGGATCAGCAGCAAAATCCGCCGCAGATCAGCAGCAAAATCCGCTGCGGATCCCCAGCAAAATCCGCCGCGGATCCTCAGCAAAATCCGCCGCGGATCCTCAGCAAAATCCGCCGCGGATCAGCAGCAAAATCCGCCGCGGATCAGAGCAAAATCAGCCGCGGATCAGCAGCAAAATCAGCCGCGGATCCGCAGCAAAATCCGCCGCGGATCCCCAGCAAAATCCGCCGCGGATCCGCAGCAAAATCAGCCGCGGATCCGCAGCAAAATCAGCCGCGGACCCCCAGCAAAATCCGCCGCAGACCCCCAGCAAAATCCGCCGCAGACCCCCAGCAAAATCCGCCGTGGATTAGCAGCAAAATCCGCCGCGGATCAGCAGCAAAATCAGCCGCGGATCAGCAGCAAAATCCGCCGCGGATCCGCAGCAAAATCAGCCACGGATCCGCAGCAAAATCAGCCGCGGATCAGCAGCAATATCCGCCGCGGATCCGCAGCAATATCCGCCACGGATCCGCAGCAAAATCCGCCGCGGATCCGCAGCACAATCAGCCGCGGATCCGCAGCAAAATCAGCCGCGGATCCGCAGCAAAATCAGCTGCGGATCAGCAGCAAAATCCGCTAGGAAAAAAAAAAAATCTTTATTTTATTATTTGTCCCTACCTATGACGGGGGGGGGTTCATTTACTTTTTTTTTATTTTGATCACTGTGACAGTTTATCACAGTGATCAAAATACATTTTTGAACACTGGAGGGCGCACTGCGCATGGTGAGTAGGGGGGGTCGGATGGTGAGGGGGGGGGGATCGGAAGGTGGTGGCAGGGGATCGCAGGAGCAGGGGAGCAGATAGTGATGGCGGTGACCGATCACTGCCATCTTTCGGTGGCGGCGGCCGATCACCGCCGTGACTCGATGTAGGGGGGTCAGATCGCGGTCTCCAGCCATGGCGGATGCTATTGCAGCATCGGCCATGGCTGGATTGTAATATTTCACCAGTTTCATTGGTGAAATATTACAAATCGCTCTGATTGGCTGTTTCACTTTTAACAGCCAATCAGAGCAATCGTAACCACGTGGGGGTTAAGCCACCCCCACTGTGGTGATGCGCAAGGGGTCCTGTGCCTGCGGGTCGGGTGACCTTTCAGTGACCCCGGTCACCCGGCCCGCAGGAACATGATTTATAGCATGACGCCTACATTGGCGTCATGGGTCGGGATGGCACAGGTTTTCATGACGCCAACGTAGGCGTCATGGGTCGGGAAGGGGTTAATCTAATAAGTTGCCAAATGAATTTAAAATCTAAATGATAAAATTCACTGCGCTTACCCTTACAAAGCCAATAGGCACTGGGGCGTATTGGGTTAATACAGAGAGAAATGGAGGAAATCAGTACACCACACTGCTGAAAGCCAACAGGCACTGAGGCGTATTGGGTTAATGCAGAGAGATATATAGATGAGTTCAGTACAACATATTGCTGTGTTGGATATGCCAATGTAAACTTGCGAGCAGGGCCCTCATTCCTCTTGGTATCTACTTTGATCTGTGTTTATTGTTATGCTGTAGTGTCTATTGTCTGTAGAAGTCCCCTCTATAATGTAAAGTGCTGCGGAATATGTTGGCGCTATAGAAATAAAATTATTATTATTGTTGTGAGCACTTACTACGCTGAATGTTGCTGACGTACTGAGGTGCTGTAGCACAGAGAGCCTGAAGCTTGGAGAGCGTCCATGCGTAAGGATGACGAGCGTCAGGTGCACAGAGAGCCTCTCGCAGATGTGTGTGCAGGTGGAAAGAGGTAGCGGCGGGCTCCGGCCGGAAGCACCGCCGCTTGTAAGACAGAAACTGAAACTAGCAAGACAGCTTGATGTCACGTGACTCGTAAGTACAGAAGCATGTAAGGGTCTGAATCAACCAACTCGTTTTGAGGGACGCGGTCCCTCTTCCTCAGGGTTGCATTGTATTAACCCAATACGCCCCAGTGCTTATTGACTTTCTAAGGGTAAGCGCAGTGAATTTTATCATTTATATTTTTTATAGTCTGTCTAGCAGGATTTGCACAGAGCCTGCCTTTTCACTATCAGCTACCATTAGCTTTCCATCCAGGAGCACCAGTGTGCTTTTTCTGTGTTTTAACGAATTTAAAATCTAGTCCAGACAATGACAAGGTTCGAAAAAAAGATTTTTATTTTAAATAATAATTTTCTCCTTCAAACTTTGCTTTCGTCAAAGAATGCTCCCTTTGCAGCAATTACAGCATTTCAGACCTTTGGCAGTCTAGCAGTTAATTTGCTGAGGTAATCTGGAGAAATTTCACCCCATGCTTCCAGAAGCCCCTCCCACAAGTTGGTTTGGCTTGATGGACACTTTATTCGTACCATACCCTCAAGCTGCTCCCACAACAGCTCAATGGTGTTGAGATCTGGTGACTGCGCTGGCCACCAGTGTGCTTTTTCTGTGTTTTAACGAATTTAAAATCTAGTCCAGACAATGACAAGGTTCGAAAAAAAGATTTTTATTTTAAATAATAATTTTCTCCTTCAAACTTTGCTTTCGTCAAAGAATGCTCCCTTTGCAGCAATTACAGCATTTCAGACCTTTGGCAGTCTAGCAGTTAATTTGCTGAGGTAATCTGGAGAAATTTCACCCCATGCTTCCAGAAGCCCCTCCCACAAGTTGGTTTGGCTTGATGGACACTTTATTCGTACCATACCCTCAAGCTGCTCCCACAACAGCTCAATGGTGTTGAGATCTGGTGACTGCGCTGGCCACTCCATTACAGATAGAATACCAGCAGCCTGCTTCTTCCCTAAATAGCTCTTGCATAATTTGGTGGTGTGCTTTGGGTCATTGTCCTGTTGTAGGATGAAATTTGCTCCAATCAAGTGCTGTCCACAGGGTATGGCGATGCAAAATGGATTGATAGCCTTCCTTATTCAAAATTCCTTTTACCTTGTACAAACCTCCCATTTTACCAGCACCAAAGCAACCCCAGACCATCATATTACCTCCACTATGCTTGACAGATGGCGTCAGGCACTCATCCAGCATCTTTTCAGTTGTCACTTTTCTCCAATCTTCCTCTGTCCAATGACTGTGTCCTTTTGCCCATATTAATCTTTTCCTTTTATTAGCCAATCTAAGATAGGGCTTTTTCTTTGCCACTCTGCCCTGAAGGCCAGCATCCTGGAGTCGTCTCTTCACTGTAGACATTGACACTGGCATTTTGCGTGTACTATTTAATGAAGCTGCCAGTTGGAGACCTGTGAGGCGTCGCTTTCTCAAACTACAGACTCTAATTTACGAGTCTTGTTGCTCAGTTGTGCAGCGGGGCCTCCCACTTCTGTTTCTACTCTGGTTAGAGTCTGTTTGTGCTCTCCTCTGAAGGGAGTAGTACACACAGTCGTAGGAAATCTTCATTTTCTTGACAATTTCTAGCATGGAATGGCCTTCATTTCTAAGAACAAGAATAGACTGTCGAGTTTCACATGAAAGTTCTTTTTTTCTGGCCATTTTGAGAGTTTACTGGAACCAACAAATGTAATGCTCCAGATTCTCAGGTAGCTGAAAGGAAGGTCAGTTTTTTAGCTTCTCTAATTAGCCAAACTGTTTTGAGCTGTGCTAACATACTTGCACAAGGGTTTTAAAGGGTATTTTAACCATCTATTAGCCTTCTTACACAGTTAGCAAACACAAAATACCATAAGTACACTGGAGTGATGATTGTTAGAAATGGGCCTCTATACATCTATGAAGATATTGCATTACAAACTAGACGTTTGCCGCTAGAATAGTCATTTACCACATTAACAATGTCTAGAGTGTATTTCTGAATCATTTAATGTTAGATTCATTGGAAAAAACTGCTTTTCTTTCAAAAATGAGGAAATTTCTAAGTGACCCTAAACTTTTGAACGGTGGTGTATGTATCATACTTACCCTTTTTCATACCTAGTTATGATGCTTGAATGTTATTTGGAAAATGAAGGATTGATGTAGATGCTGTTATGAATAACAAAAGAAAGTAAGAAAAGTAATGGGGCATGCTGTGTTTTTCTTATTACAACCTAATCTTTTCATTAGGCTCAGGAAAGGGGGACAAATGCTCTTCCAGTGGGTTGTGTTCATCCATCCCTTACCATGGGTCATTGCTCATTCCTTGTCAGTCCTGGCTACAATTAGATCAGGCCTAAAAAATTTTGGTAACCATTGGGGTCCAGAACCTAGCAGAGCAAAAAATGCTGATTCAACCTTCTCTTTTGGTTTGCATGAAGACATACCTTCGCTCTGATTCTTCTGCCATCTTTAGTGCCAGCATCTCGGTTTCCAGCACTTTTTGCTCCATAAGTCTCTTTTCCTCTTCGCTACGAATGGCTGTCGCCTTGATTCTCTGCATCTCTTGCTCAGCCTCAGCAGCTTTCTGGGCCAGTAGTTTGGCTTCCTCCTCTGTAATTTGAGCCTTTTCTGCTAGAAGGTCCGCTGTTTCTTCAGATCTCATCTAGAGGAGAGAAACAGAAATACGTTTCAATGGAAATGTCATCAGAAAGAGACCTATTGCTTAAATCAAGCTTTTAACTTAACCACAGCCGTCATCTCATTATCACAGGCAGGATTACAAGAAAAGAAAGCACTACGATATAAGAAACACAGTATACACCATTGACATAGATTGCATAGCGTTAGTATACATGTGTATGTATTGGCCACCATACACATGCACCTGTATATTAATTCACTAGTATAGGAGTTCCAACCTTGTTCTTCGTTGCCTGCATTGCGCAAATCATTATCGGTTTTCTTTGTGTGGGTTCCATTTGTGGTTGCGCAGATGCAAAATACTGCTGTGTAAAGTGGCCCTAAGTTATGCTCACACAATGGAATTTAAGCGCAGCTTTTAAGCTCTTTTTCTACTGCAGAATCTAATAGAAAACAGTTTTAAAATAATTTCAAATTATTCAATGAACTCACAAGAGCATCATTGGCCATCTGTGCCTCCTCCTTCAGCTGCAGCAATCTCCTCTCCATCTCATCCCGTGTCCTCTCAGCCTCTTCCCTCAATTGTTTCTCACGTGCTAGTCTTTGACGTTCCATCTGGAACAAAGTCATTAAAAAATAACATGAAAAACACAACTAAGTATTCTGCGTTTCGTACATGTATTTTTTATGTTTCATTGTACTTTGATTTTTCAAGAAAATCTGTCAGCGGGATTTCACACCCTAAACCATTTATATGCGCATGTAGCTCTTTCAATGAGAAGCCCAGCAATACCTTTAAAATGGCCAGTCCAGTCCTCCATTACTGAGAAAATTGGTATACAAATGAGGCTGTAAATCTCAAGCCTCTGTCACTCCAGCTCTATTCACTGCCCAGCACCTCCTCCTCCTGCTCGACTGGCGGCTTTTTTGCCTGTCACATAACATACGTTGTAAATCAAGCAGTAGTAGGCGACGCTGGTCGGGAAATAGAGCTGGAGTGACAGAGGCTTCAGATCTTCAGCCTCATTTGCGCATCAATTGAAACGCTGATTTACATGAGTGAAAAAAATAAAAGTTACAGCTCTTGAAAGAAGGGGAGGAAAAAAACAAAAGTGCAAAATGAATAATCGACAGTTCCTTATGGAAAAAATGGAGTTAAAAAATAAAAATCCGAAAAACAATACACAAAAAAGCTCATAAAAAAAAAAAAATCCAAAAAAGGGATTATTACAGCCACTAAAAATGTGCAGCAATAGACTTGGTTTGAAAAAGTAAAGCACTGATGAATTGACTGCTGCTATGTAAGTCCAATCCCTTTGTGGATATGTCCAACTCTCCAACAGAATGCTAAAGCACCAAAGCAAGAAACTTTGTGGGGAAACTTTGCATGTAAACCTACAGATCTGTGAATAAAGACATGGCCTTTATTACAAGCTGTCCTCAGCAAGACAGGATATGATCACACCACGTTTTATAATCTCCACTATGCAAACAAAGCGGAGGAAGACCTAGCCATGTAACATACATGTGCTTTTAAAAAATCATTGTCTACTATGCTGTGCATACCCTTTCTATATGTGGTATACCAATGTACACTGGTCACACAGATGCCTGCCAATAGAGCATTACAGTAAACATGTTCATGGGAAGCTCTTCAGTCATACATACTAAATGTACGGCAAAAAAGTAGTGTGAACACAGCATTAGATGTTCATTAATATCTACAGTGCCTACAAGTAGTATTCAACCCCTGCAGATTTAGCTGGTTTGATAAGATGCAAATAAGTTAGAGCCTTCAAACTGCGAATGAGAGTAGGATTTATTAACAGAAGCATAAATCTTACAAAACAAAAAGTTATGTTGCTCAGTTGAATTTTAATAAATTTTAAACATAAAAGTGTGGGTCAATTATTATACAACCCCTATGTTTAATATTTCGTGGAATAACCCTTGTTTGCAATTACAGCTAATAATCGTCTTTTATAAGACCTGATCAGGCCGGCACAGGTCTGTGGAGTTATCTTGGCCCACTCCTCCATGCAGATCTTCTCCAAGTTATCTAGGTTCTTTGGGTGTCTCATGTGGACTTTAATCTTGAGCTCCTTCCACAAGTTTTCAATTGGGTTAAGGTCAGGAGACTGACTAGGCCACTCCAACACCTTGACTTTTTCCCTCTTGAACCAGGCCTTGGTTTTCTTGGCTGTGTGCTTTGGGTCGTTGTCTTGTTGGAAGATGAAATTACGACCCATCTTAAGATCCTTGATGGAGGAGCGGAGGTTCTTGGCCAAAATCTCCAGGTAGGCCGTGCTATCCATCCTCCCATGGATGCGGACCAGATGGCCAGGCCCCTTGGCTGAGAAACAGCCCCACAGCATGAAGCTGCCACCACCATGCTTGACTGTAGGGATGGTATTCTTGGGGTCGTATGCAGTGCCATCCAGTCTCCAAACGTCACGTGTGTGGTTGGCACCAAAGATCTTGATCTTGGTCTCATCAGACCATAGAACCTTGAACCAGTCTGTCTCAGAGTCCTCCAAGTGATCATGAGCAAACTGTAGACGAGCCTTGACATGCCGCTTTGAAAGTAAAGGTACCTTACGGGCTCGTCTGGAACGGAGACCATTGCGGTGGAGTACGTTACTTATGGTATTGACTGAAACCAATGTCCCCACTGCCATGAGATCTTCCCGGAGCTCCTTCCTTGTTGTCCTTGGGTTAGCCTTGACTCTTCGGACAAGCCTGGCCTCGGCACGGGAGGAAACTTTCAAAGGCTGTCCAGGTCGTGGAAGGCTAACAGTAGTTCCATAAGCCTTCCACTTACGGATGATGCTCCCAACAGTGGAGACAGGTAGGGCCAACTCCTTGGAAAGGGTTTTGTACCCCTTGCCAGTCTTGTGACCCTCCACGATCTTGTCTCTGATGGCCTTGGAATGCTCCTTTGTCTTTCCCATGTTGACCATGTATGAGTGCTGTTCAAAAGTTTGGGGAGGGTCTTAAATAGTCAGAAAAGGCTGGCAAAAGAGATCATTAATCCACACATGTGAAGCTCATTATTCTTGGTGCCTGAACTACTTCTTAATACTTTAGGGGGACCAAACAGAATTCTTGTGGTTTGAGGGGTTGAATAATAAATGACACTCTGAATTAACTTTTAACGTTTTTAAAAAAAATAAATAAATAAATAAATAAAAAATAAATTTTTGCTGCAGTGCATTTCCCACTTCCAGGCTGATCTACAGTACAAATGTCACAATGCAAAGTTAATTCCGCATGTGTCAACCAGCTAAATCTGCAGGGGGTTGAATACTACTTGTAGGCACTGTAGATACAGAATGAAGAACAGTATCTAAACGGAGATATACCTTTTAAATAAAATACACAGCAGCTTATTTTGCCAGTGCAATGTGTTCA
Organism: Oophaga sylvatica; assembly: GCA_033576555.1. Lineage (NCBI taxonomy): Eukaryota > Metazoa > Chordata > Amphibia > Anura > Dendrobatidae > Oophaga > Oophaga sylvatica. The sequence continues at coordinate 731,138,427 of JARQOD010000001.1, forward strand.
CAGCAAGCACAGCACATATCTGATGACCTTACACTTGCTAGGAATAATCAAATATTAAATAGAAAGCAATTTTATATTCTAAAAACAAATTGGATTTATGACCTCCGTACCCTTGAATTACAGTATCTGGCATGTATGCCCTTGATGTCCGCAGTCCATCCTTATTAGTTATCACAGGCAGACAGGTCACTTTCTCCTGAAGGATCTGCATACTCCGCAGGATCTGTGCACATCATTTTAATTTAAATGGCTATAGGTAATTAATTACTCCAGAGGAATAGAAGAGCAAGGTAAAGCTACAATTACAGGTGGCTGTAATACTGCGCAGAGCCATTGCAAAGGTCACATTTTAAAAACGGTTCTGGAAAATGTTCTTAAACTGGATCTATGGAAAATCTGATTTTTCTGCCACATCTAAAAACAAGAATTGCAGTGATTATGAACAATTTTCATAGCTTTCTTTTTCTCCCATTTACAATGAGTGGAAAAAAAGGGATGAGGCAACTATATAATTATAAGGTAATTATAAGTTTCCTTTATTTTACACATTGTATTCCCATAAGGTCACAAAAGACCTTTAGGGGGCATTTCAATAATTTTATTTTCATCTTATTTACCTTGTAAATGGGGCTGTATTATCAGCAGCAGTAACGAGGGAAATTCAGCCTACAGGCTGTATAGCAGAGCTGTCTGGCTATCCTATGACATGGAAGCTACTGAGCTGCTCTTATCAGGGCTGTGGACTCTGCGTCTATTTTGGTGGCGTTGGTATAAAATGGACCAACTCCTAAAATATATAATAAATCAGGTTCAGTGCAGAATGTGCTGTAAATGTTTTCAGAATAATTTGGGAAAGTTAAGAAATGTCCTATAAATGTCTGTTCTGTTCCTGATCTAAGGATCTCGACTTTTAGGGGAGATGAATCTGTGCTGCCCTTTGTGTACATGCTCAGTAGTGATCAGTGCTGTGGAGTCAGAGGTTTAGGTGAGATGAATCTGTGCTGCACTTTATGTACATGCTCAGCAGTGACCAGTGCTGTGCGGTCGGAGGTTTAGGTGAGATGAATCTGTGCTGCACTTTATGTACATGCTCAGTAGTGACCAGTGCTGTGGAGTCGTAGCTGGGATGAATCTGTGCTGCACTTTATGTACATGCTCAGTAGTGACCAGTGCTGTGGAGTCGGAGGTTTAGGGGAGATGAATCTGTGCTGCCCTTTATGTACATGCTCAGTAGTGACCAGTGCTGTGAAATCAGAGGTTTAGGTGAGATGAATCTGTGCTGCACTTTATGTACATGCTCAGTAGTGATCAGTACTGTGGAGTCGGAGGTTTAGGAGAGATGAATCTGTGCTGCACTTTATGTACATGCTCAGTAGTGAGGCAGTGCTGTGGGGTCAGAGGTTTAGGTGAGATGAATCTGTGCTGCACTTATGTACATGCTCAGTAGTGATCAGTACTGTGGAGTGGAGGTTTAGGAGAGATGAATCTGTGCTGCACTTTATGTATATGCTCAGTAGTGATCAGTACTGTGGAGTCAGAGGATTAGGTGAGATGAATCTGTGCTGCACTTTATGTACATGCTCAGTAGTGACCAGTGCTGTGGAGTCGGAGGTTTAGGTGAGATGAATCTGTGCTGCACATTTTGTACATGCTCAGTAGTGACCAGTGCTGTGGAGTCGGAGGTTTAGGTGAGATGAATCTGTGCTGCACTTTATGTACATGCTCAGTAGTGACCAGTGCTGTGGGGTCGGAGGTTTAGGTGAGATGAATCTGTGCTGCACTTTATGTACATGCTCAGTAGTGACCAGTACTGTGGAGTCGGAGGTTTAGGTGAGATGAATCTGTGCTGCACTTTATGTACATGCTCAGTAGTGATCAGTGCTGTGGAGTCGGAGGTTTATGAGAGATGAATCTGTGCTGCACTTTATATATATGCTCAGTAGTGATCAGTACTGTGGAGTCAGAGGTTTAGGTGAGATGAATCTGTGCTGCATTTTATGTACATGCTCAGTAGTGATCAGTGCTGCAGAGTCGGAGGTTTAGGTGAGATGAATCTGTGCTGCACTTTATGTACATGCTCAGTAGTGACCAGTGCTGTGGGGTCAGAGGTTTAGGTGAGATGAATCTGTGCTGCACTTTATGTACATGCTCAGTAGTGACCAGTACTGTGGAGTCGGAGGTTTAGGTGAGATGAATCTGTGCTGCACTTTATGTACATGCTCAGTAGTGATCAGTACTGTGGAGTCGGAGGTTTAGGTGAGATGAATCTGTGCTGCACTTTATGTACATGCTCAGTAGTGAGTCAGTGCTGTGGTGTCGGAGGTTTAGGTGAGATGAATCTGTGCTGCACATTATGTACATGCTCAGTAGTGACCAGTGCTGTGGGGTCGGAGGTTTAGTAGAGATGAATCTGTGCTGCACATTATGTACATGCTCAATAGTAAGCAGTGCTGTGGAGTCGGAGGTTAAGGTGAGATGAATCTGTGCTGCACTTTATGTACATGCTCAGTAGTGAGCAGTGCTGTGGAGTCGGAGGTTTAGGTGAGATGAATCTGTGCTGCACTTTATGTACATGCTCAGTAGTGACAAGTGCTATGGAGTCGGAGGTTTACGTGAGATGAATCTGTGCTGCACTTTATGTACATGCTCAGTAGTGACCAGTCCTGTGGGGTTGGAGGTTTAGGTGAGATGAATCTGTGCTGCACTTTATGTACATGCTCAATAGTGACCAGTGCTGTGGAGTCGTAGCTGAGATGAATCTGTGCTGCACATTATGTACATGCTCAGTAGTGAGGCATTGTTGTGGGGTCCGAGGTTTAGGTGAGATGAATCTGTGCTGCACTTAATGTACATGCTCAGTAGTGACCAGTGCTGTGGAGTCGTAGCTGAGATGAATCTGTGCTGCACATTATGTACATGCTCAGTAGTGACCAGTGCTGTGGGGTCGGAGGTTTAGGTGAGATGAATCTGTGCTGCACTTTATGTACATGCTCAGTAGTGACCAGTGCTGTGGGGTCGGAGGTTTAGGTGAGATGAATCTGTGCTGCACTTTATGTACATGCTCAGTAGTGAGGCATTGCTGTGGGGTCCAAGGTTTAGGTGAGATGAATCTGTGCTGCACTTGATGTACATGCTCAGTAGTGACCAGTGCTGTGGGGTTGGAGTTTTAGGTGAGATGAATCTGTGCTGCACTTTTTGTACATGCTCAGTAGTGAGGCAGTGCTGTGGAGTCGGACGTTTAGGTGAGATGAATCTGTGCTGCACTTTATGTACATGCTCAGTAGTGACCAGTGCTGTGGAGTCGGAGGTTTAGGTGAGATGAATCTGTGCTGCACTTTATGTACATGCTCAGTAGTGACCAGTGCTGTGGAGTCGGAGGTTTAGATGAGATAATTCTGTGCTGCACTTTATGTACATGCTCAGTAGTGACCAGTGCTGTGGAGTCGGAGGTTTAGGCGAGATGAATCTGTGCTGCACTTTATGTACATGCTCAGTAGTGAGGCATTGCTGTGGGGTCGGAGGTTTAGGTGAGATGAATCTGTGCTGCACTTTATGTACATGCTCAGTAGTGAGGCATTGCTGTAGGGTCCGAGGTTTAGGTGAGATGAATCTGTGCTGCACTTGATGTACATGCTCAGTAGTGACCAGTGCTGTGGGGTCGGAGGTTTAGGTGAGATGAATCTGTGCTGCACTTTTTGTACATGCTCAGTAGTGACCAGTGCTGTGAAGTCGTAGCTGAGATGAATCTGTGCTGCACTTGATGTACATGCTCAGTAGTGACCAGTGCTGTGGGTCGGAGGTTTAGGTGAGATGAATCTGTGCTGCACATTATGTACATGCTCAGTAGTGAGGCAGTGCTGTGGAGTCGGAGGTTTAGGTGAGATGAATCTGTGCTGCACTTTATGTACATGCTCAGTAGTGACCAGTGCTATGGGGTCGGAGGTTTAGGTGAGATGAATCTGTGCTGCACTTTATGTACATGCTCAGTAGTGACCAGTGCTGTGGGGTCGGAGGTTTAGGTGAGATGAATCTGTGCTGCACTTTATGTACATGCTCAGTAGTGACCAGTGCTGTGGGGTCGGAGGTTTAGGTGAGATGAATCTGTGCTGCACTTTATGTACATGCTCAGTAGTGACCAGTGCTGTGGGTTCGGAGGTTTAGGTGAGATGAATCTGTGCTGCACTTTATGTACATGCTCAGTAGTGACCAGTGCTGTGGAGTCGGAGGGTTTAGGTGAGATGAATCTGTGCTGCACTTTATGTACATGCTCAGTAGTGACCAGTGCTGTGGAGTCGGAGGTTTAGGTGAGATGAATCTATGCTGCACTTAATGTACAAACTCAGTAGTGAGGCAGGGCTGTGGGGTCGGAGATGGAAGTCAGGGAAACTGAGGAGTTAGAGTCAGAGTTGGAGGTTTGGCTTACCGACTCCACAGCCCTGCTTATTATACACAACGATCACATGACCAGTGCTTCCTATTTGCGTGTTAAGTGATGTGTATACAGCGATAGAGAAAGCAGAGACAATAATAAACCGTCTCTGCCTTCTTTATGGGGACTCTGGCAGTCTCTGATAGCAGGATCCCCGCCCCCACAACAATACAAATACATGTTTTAGAACGTCAGAGCAGGAGCTGAACTGCCCTGAGTTTTAAAATGTATGGTCTGTCCAGAAGCTATTAAAATAAACATTTGTTTTTGTCTCTCCGTTTTCTAAGAACGATAATTATTCTTCTGTGGACAGAGCTGTGTGAGGGCATATTTTATTGCAGGAAACGTTAATGTTTCTATAACTTTGGCGTACATGCAGTCTTTTCATCGCCTTTTATTCCTTTCTATGTGAAATTGGGTGAAACTTTACCCCCAAAATGTTGCCATTAATTCTGAGTTCAATATATGTGTTAGTGATTAGTTTATAGCGCAGACTATTATGGACACTGTAATACCAATTAAGTGTAATTTTTTTAGAGCAATAAAACAATTTACATGGGGAAAATGTTTTTATTAATACTTCAATTTATTTCAATTTTACGCTCACGATTGCGCCGACAAATGTCACTCCTTGCTCGAGTTCTCCACCCTCGATAGTTAGCCATGTGCCGTCACTTAGAGGGAATCTGTCAGCAGGTTTTTGCTATGTAATCTGAGGGGAGCATGATGTTGGGACAGAGATTATGATTCCAGAGATGTGTCACAAGACTGCGTGGTGCAGTTTTGATAAAATCACTGCTTTCTCTGCTGCAGATATTAGTTTTCTGAATGTCGATCTCTGTATAACCTCGCCCATATCATGGATTGGAAGCTTTCTGTGTACACTGTGCATAGGCAGAAAGCTATAAATCAGTTGTGTGGCCAAGGTTATACAGAGCTCAGGAGTCAGAGAACTGATCTGCAGCAGATTAAACAGTGTGTTTAACAAGACTCCAGAATGAAGCACAGTAAGTGACAAATCTTTGGAATCAAGGTCTCTACAGCTACATCAAGGTGCTCTAAGATGGGATACCAAAAACCTGCTGACAAATATCCTTTAACTCCATATCTGATATTTATCCATTTACTAGAAAAGCATTAGTGGCTCATATAACAGTCACGGAAGGACAGGACAGAGTTTGAATTATTGCCCAATTTCCCTAACAGGGATGGAAAAAAATATACTCACAAACTTGATCTAATAGATAGGACCTTTTTGTTTCCTAAAATACGCATATTATCTATCAGGTCATCATGAATCATGCCTTTCAAATGCCACTACCCAATATAATAATCCAATCGAGACCTATCACCAAATTATTCCCTATGGTGAAAGGACTCGGGGTCATCCAGGACTGAGATATTGATGACCAGGGCCCTGATCAGGCAGGGGGCCCACTCACTGTCGGGGACACAGGCGGGCTAGGAGAGCCCTGTGCCAGCACTCGCGAGTAAGCCACCCCCACTTTCTCAGGGCACCGGTACTCTCCCCGTTCCACCACTGCGGCGTCTTCCATCTCTGTGACGTTTAAGAGGCCGCGATGACATCACTACAGTGCGCTCTCTGCTCTGAACAGTCACCGTGCAGAGTGCCGGAAGACTGTGTCGCTATGGAGTCTGGACCTGCGGCCAGCGAGGAGATGAGAGCGTTTCACTTTTTTTTTTTTTTTTATGTTTGGCGCAATATATGGGGCTCATCAAATACTGGTGCATTATATGGGGCTCATCGTATACTGGAGAATTATATGAGGCCCATTCAGTATGGAAAATTATATGTCGCCCATTTTGTATGAAGCATTATATGGGGCCCATTATACAGTACAGACCAAAAGTAAGATTTTTCTGTATTTTCATGACTATGAAAATTGTAAATTCACACTGAAGGCATCAAAACTATCAATTAACACATGTGGAATTATATACTTAACAAAAAAGTGTGTAACAACTGAAATTATGTCTTATATTCTAGGTACTTGAAAGTAGCCACCTTTTGCTTTGATTACTGCTTTGCACACTCTTGGCATTCTCTTAATGAGCTTCAAGAGGTAGACACCGAAAATGGTTTTCACTTCACAGGTGTGCCCTGTCAGGTTTAATAAGTGGGATTTCTGGCCTTATAAATGGGGTTGGGACCATCAGTTGTGTTGTGCAGAAGTCTGGTGGATACACAGCTGATAGTCCTACTGAATAGACTGTTAGAATTTGTAGTATGTCAGGAAAAAAGCAGCTAAGTAAAGAAAAACGAGTGGCCATCATTACTTTAAGAAATGAAGGTCAGTCAGTCCGAATAATTGGGAAAACTTTGAAAATTTCCCCAAGTGCAGTTGCAAAAAACCATCAAGCGCTACAAAGAAACTGGCTCATATGAGGACCGCCCCAGGAAAGGAAGACCAAGAGTCACCTCTGCTTCTGAGGATAAGTTTATCCGAGTCACCAGCCTCAGAAATCGCAGGTTTACAGCAGCTCAGATTAGAGACCAGGTCAATGCAACACAGAGTTCTAGCAGCAGACACATCTCTACAACAACTGTTAAGAGGAGACTTTGTGCAGCAGGCCTTCATGGTAAAATAGCTGCTAGGAAACCACTGCTAAGGACAGGCAACAAGCAGAAGAGACTTGTTTGGGCTAAAGAACACAAGGAATGGACATTAGATCTTTGGTTCCAACCACCGTGTCTTTGTGCGAAGCAGAAAAGGTGAACGGATGGACTCTACATGCCTGGTTCCCACCGTGAAGCATGAAGGAGGAGGTGTGATGGTGGGGGTGCTTTGCTGGTGACACTGTTGGGAATTTATTCAAAATTGAAGGCATACTGAACCAGCATGGCTACCACAGCATCTTGCAGCGGCATGCTATTCCATCCGGTTTGCTTTTAGTTGGACCATCATTTATTTTTCAACAGGACAATGACCTGAAACACACCTCCAGGCTTTGTAAGGGCTATTTGACCAAAAAGGAGAGTGATGGGGTGCTACGCCAGATGACCTGGCCTCCACAGTCACCAGACCTGAACTCAATTGAGATGGTTTGTGGTGAGCTGGACCGCAGAGTGAAGGCAAAAGGGCCAACAAGTGCTAAGCATCTCTGGGAACTCCTTCAAGATTGTTGGAAGACCAATTCCAGTGACTACCTCTTGAAGCTCATAAAGAGAATGCCTAGAGTGTGCAAAACAGTCATCAAAGCAAAAGGTGGCTTCTTTGAAGAACCTAGAAGATAAGACATATTTTCAGTTGTTTCACACTATTTTGTTAAGTATATAATTCCACACGTGTTAATTCATAGTTTGGATGCCTTCTGTATGAATGTACAATTTTCATAGTCATGAAAATACAGAAAAATCTTTTAAATGAGAAGGTGTCCAAACTTTTGGTCTGTACTCTATATGATGCAATATATGGGGCACATTGTGTATGGAGCATTATATGGGGCCCATCATATACTGGAGCATTATATGGGACCCATTCTGTATGGAGCAATATATGGGGCCCATCAAATATTGGAACATTACATTCAGCATTATATGGGACCCATTCTGTATGGAGCAATATATGGGGACCATAATACACAAGAGCATTATATGGGGCCAATTCTGCATGGAGCATTATGTGAGCCCACCATATACTGTAAGGAGCATTATATGCGGCCCATTATATACTTGTATGGCGCATTATGTGAGGCCAACTATGTATGAAGCAATATTTGGGGCTCATACTGTATGTAGCATTATATAGGGCTCATTATACTGTATGGAGCATTATATAGGGCTCATACTGTATGGAGCATTATATGTGGCTCATTATACAGTATGGAGCATTATATGTGGCTCATTATACAGTATGGAGCATTATATGGGGCCCACTATACTGTATGGAGCAATATATGGGGCTCATTATACTGTATGGAGCAATATATGGAGCTCATTATTCTGCATGGAGCAATATATGGGGCTCATTATACTGTATGGAGTAAAATATGGGACCCACTATACTGCATGGAGCTATATATGGTGCTCATTATTCTGCATATAGCAATATATGGGCCCACTATACTGTATGGAGCAATATATGGGGCTCATTATACTGTATGTAGCAATATATGGTGCTTATTATTCTGCATGGAGCATTATATGGGGCTCATTATACTGTATGGAGCATTATATAGGGCCCAGTTTACTGTATGGAGCAATATATGGGGCTCATTATACTGTACGGAGCAATATATGGTGCTCATTATTCTGCATGGAGCAATATATGGTGCTCAATACACTGAATGGAGCAAAATATGGGACCCATTATTCTGTATGAAGCAATATATGGGGCTCATTATTCTGTATGAAGCACCTTGTGGTGCCCATTATACTGTATGGAGCAATATATGGGGGCTCATTATTCTATATGGAGCACTATGTGGTGCCCATAATAATACTATACTGGAGGACTATACTGTTGAGTTTCTGAGCTATTATAGAATTTACAAAAGATATCAAGCATGCAATGTAAGAAGCAAGTGAAATCTTTGGCAATGTACTGTACCTATATTTCCCTGCCGTATCTGTGCATCATGAATCGTGGTATGTGTTAAAGGGGCCTACTGAGACTCTTTCGCCCGGGGCCCACGAAAATCAGGAGCCAGCTCTGTTGATGACCCATTCTCACATTGATCAATGGATGATATTGAGTACAGCATCTCACCTCTGAGAACAGACAGTGGTTGGTAACTGGTAAGTATTAGTATAAGACTTAAGTGCAGGGAACTTAGATTAGTGGCACCACTCCAGAGGGAAAACAAAAAACAAAATCTCTGGAGTGGTTCTTTAAAAAGACATTGGCAAAGATCTTCTCTCCCATGTAATCATCCACATATTAAAAAAGAAATCTCATACTGAAAGCAATGGAAAGATTTCGTCCCCACCACTTTAGAGTAAATGTGCACACATTTGCGGCCTACTGGAGCTTAGCGCGGTAGTCAGTGATGTCAGTTCTACAAATCATCGCGTAATGCAGCCTTTACCATTTTCAAAGTTTGGTTATAAAAAGCAAAACGCTTATTCTACACTGCAATAAGTCAATAGTGCTCCCTTAAGGAGAAATGTGGTAGTGAAGAAAGCGCAGTAAGGCTTATCAGCATGCTAGTCAGGCAGTCAAACGGATGAGTGAGCGGGAGGAGAGGAGTTGGAAGGCTCAGGCCTGTGTGTTTGAATGCTAAGTGCTGCAGAGGCGGCACACTGCGACGGCCCATTCCCACCGATAGCATTAACATTCCTGTCCGGCTGCATCAACACTTAACACAGCTGTCATCAAGGGATTGGGTAATTGCAGAGCTCACTAAGGCGCAGTATGCGAAAAGGACTGGACCATCCGCTTAGCTGTGCTTGTGCAATACCCTGCCCTTAGCACAAGATAGAAGAGAACAAGGGTTAAGTGCAGCTTCATTGTGGAAAGCTGTAGAGAAATCCATCAAATTCCTGAATGAGACATACAATCATACGCATTCTAGAAAAGTGTCATAGACTGAAAATTGGTTTACAGTCTACGAGTGGCCATTTTAAGGACATCCCTTGACATTGTGAGCACTAGGCACCGCTTTATTTGACTCACTGTTAAAACTGTCTATATGAACCATGCCGACCGGAAAATAATCAAACTATGATTTATGACGGCAAGCACCTAAACAGAATAGAGTATGTGATTGTATGGTAAGAGCATTCTGCAGTCACGGGTCTAACAATAGGGTAAGCATGAAAGACGAACCTGCTTCTTCTTTTGCAACTGTTGTGTCTTGAGCTCAACCCTTGTCCACATATCCTTTGCTCCAGAATGGAGAGGAACTTTGTGCAAGTGCTTCCCATTGTGGCGGACTTGCACTGTACTCATACTACATGAATTGATGCCGAATAACACTACATTTCTCTTATAGTGCTTAGCTGGCAGCGGCTTTCCCTAGGAAAACCAGCTGACTACAGGGGGTTGCAGCGCATTTTGAAAGTAGTCATCGATGAGACAGACCCTATAAAAGGGTGATGAGGAAACAAGCCATATTCACTTAGGGCTTGTTCACATGCTGTGTTTTTGCCATGTTTTCTCAGTGAATTTTTCAAGGCTCAAGATTTTTCAAGATTTTACAGTACCAGTAAAGTGAATGAGATTTCTGTAATCTCGTGCACATGCTGCTTAATTTTTCCTTGCGGATTTGAACCATCAAGGCTCTTTATGAAAATTGCAGCATGTCAATTCTTTCAGCGCTTTAGCAGCTTTTTGACAAATTCAAATAAATTGAAATAAATGCAAGTAAAAACTCATCAATACATACTTGAAAAAGCCTCAATAACGCAAGTATTTTAAGCAGCATTTTTCCTGGCAACTCTCTGGCTTTTGGTGCAGAAAAATCTGTGCAAATGTTAAAAGTACCAAATCCCCTGCCCCCAGTTTGATACTCGCTCTACGGCATTTTCATCCGATTTCGCCGCCACTCCTGTCAGTCTCCGGAGAAAAGTGACCTGCCGGCTGCTCCAGTGTTCACGGAGCGTGCTGGCGGTCATTTTACAATATATCTCTATTGGAGCCTCGTTCTAGCTCTCACAGACTGGTATTGAGAGCTTGTGACGTAGCTTCTGAGTTCTGGCCAGTCAGAAGAAACTGTCACAAGATGGCCAGCGGGACCAAAGCAGTGCAGAAAAATGGTAAAGATGAAGGAGTGTGAGTATATGACTGATAGCAGGAGACTTACACTTAAAAGAACCACTCCAGTGCTGGAAAAAACGGAGAAGCAGCGCAGCAATATTCACTGATCTTATTGTCATCATATTCATTGTCAATATATTCCATGATGTTCGCTACGCTAGTGGCAGCCCACAATTATTAGGGGAGCTAATTGATTCCATAATCCTAACCCCTTAATAATCACAATACGTTTTTTAACTGACCTGAGATATACGAGAATAGTATCCCCATACCGGTGACAATCCAGCAGCTGTCGGCTGTACACTATAGCTGACAACTTGTTGCATCGGCCATGATCAGTGTTGTCACTGTCCATATCTGTTTAACGTCTCAGATGCTGCTGTCAATAGTGACTACATTGTATAAATGGTTAAAAGAGTGTAAGGGATACCTCTTTAACCCCTTCGGCACCCTGAGATCATGATTGTGTGGTCTTGATGTTTGCCATGGCAATTCATGGCCAAATAATGCCCTTAGAGTCTCCCGGCTACAGCGGCCTGTGCAGAAGTTAGCGACATTTAGGTGGTAAAAATACACTTTTTCTTTCCTATCATGCCACTTTGCATTAAATCCTGAAAATCACCTGAAGGGTTAATGAAAACTGATGTCAGGTAGTTTATTGTGTCGGAGGAGAAGGTTTTGGAGGTTTTCCAATATATAGGACCCCCCCAAAGTCACTTCAAACCTGGATAGGTTACTCAAAAAAGTAAATGTAAATTTCCTTGAAAAAATTAAAATGACTGCTACATTTCTAAACCTCCTAAAATGCTAACAAAATAAAATAAGATTTTACAAATGGTGCTGATGTAAAGCAGACATGAAGGAAATGTTATTTATTGTTTTTCTATAGTATGACTGGATTAAAGGGAGAATCACTCAAAGTTTGAAAGTTGCACATTTTTTTTTTTTTTACATTTTTGACAAAAATCTGATATTTTTATAAACACAAAACATATCAACCCAAGTTTACCCTTATCATAAAGTATACTGTGCCATGAAAAAACTACCTGAAAATTACTAGGGTACATTGAAAAATATTTAGAGTTGAGAGTCCTCAGTGGTTGATACCTTTTAATGGCTAACTGAAAAGATGGTAACAAATTGCAAGCTTTTGAGACTACTCAGGTCTCTTCATCAGGCAAAGACTAATACAAAATCTGAAGAATCACATATTTGTACACAAAACAGGACAGAAAAAATGCAATAGGTAAGACAAGTGACGTGAAGCAGAATAGTCATTATGGCAGAGGGATGAGCATAAATATTGGAACAGTTCATAGATAAGGAGTGTGAAAGTTTTATTACCCTCTGATTGGGGTCTGGTAATGTTTTGTGATGTTTTCACAAGGTATTTGGAGTAAATTCCTTAATTGATATAGAACGTCATAAATCCGTGTGACAGGTTCATTCCAGCATTAAGAGTGTCAAAGGTCACCATCAATTTGTATTCGCAAATTCTTCTTTGTCTCCGAGATGTGAAGTTGCCTCTCAGTACAAGTATTTTCATATCTAACAAGCTATGATCAGGGGAGCAAAAATGTTTTGCCACAGGTAGATCCATTCTTTTTTCTCTTATTGTGTGGCGATGAGAATTCATCCTTGTTCTCAGTTTTTGCCCGGTCTCCCCCCCATACAGACCCCCAGTTGGACATTTAGTGCATATAATTAGGTACACCACATTAGATGTGATGCAGCTGAAAGTACCTGGTATCTTGTAGTCCCGATGGGAGTTGGGGATCTTTATCTTGTCCGTGGTCATTATAAATGGACAAGTTTTGCATTTCTTCTTGTTGCAAGGAGAGGTTCCTGCAGCTGTTGGGGAGGACAGAGAACTTCTGACAATGATGCTTCTTAGATTTGGGGGCTGCCTAAAACACAATAGAGGGGGATCTGGAAATATGGATTGTAATCGGGCATCTTTTTGTAGTAAAGGTTGTAGTTTCCGTACAGCTCCCCTTAGCACCTCCAGATTTGGATTGTAGGTGACCACTAGAGGCACCCGGTTATTTTCTTCTTTAGTTTTGTAATGTAGCAGGTGATTCCTTGATATTCTGGTGGCTCTTGTAATTTGGTTTTCAATTGTTCTTGGATGGTAGCCCTGATTTAAAAAGGTCTTTCTAAGGCGACCAAGGTGTTCATCTCTATCCATGGGGTTGGAACATATACGGTTGTATCTGATGGCTTGGCTGTAGACAATAGAGTTTTTTATGTGTTTTGGATGGAAACTGTCCCATTTAAGGTATGTTGGACGGTCGATTGGCTTCTGATACAGGGATGTCTCTATTTCATTGTTCTTTAGCTTAATGATGGTGTCCAAAAAGTTAATTTCAGTGCTGGAGTAGTTGAGTGTTAAGTTGATGGTGGGATGAAATTGACTGAACTGTTCATGGAACGTCTTTAGCTGTTGCTCAGACTCCGTCCAGATGATTAAGATATCATCAATGTAGCGGTAGTAGGCCCAAGGCCTGATGGGACATGAGGACAGAAAGTCGCTTTCAAGCTTGGCCATGAAAAGATTTGCATACTGTGGAGCCATTTTACTTCCCATCGCTGTGCCAGTCTCCTGTAAATAGATCTTGTTGTCAAATTCAAAGTAATTGTGGGTGAGGATGAATTTTGTAAGTTTCACCACAGAATAAGCATCATTCGCGGTGTTTTTCATGAAGTCTTTGCAGGTATTTAATCCATCCTGGTGTGGGATATTAGAGTACAAGGATTCCACATCCATGGTGGCCAGGATGGTTCCTTCTGGTAGGGGACCTATTGCTGCTAGTTTATTCAGTAGGTCAGTTGTGTCCTGAATGTAGCTGGGTGTATCCTTTACCAGGGGTTTAAGAATGCCCTCTACACATTCAGATACCTGCTCAGTTATGGTGTCCACACATGAAATAATCGGCCTCCCTGGATTTCCAGCTTTGTGGATTTTGGGAAGCATGTAAAACGTCCCTGTTCTTGGACTCTCTGGTATCAGGTCATCGGCTCTTATGGATTTGTCAGACAGACAAGATACCAACTTGCTTAGTTCCTTGTAATAGTCCTGTGTAGGGTCCGACTCCAGTTTTCTGTAGTAGCGTGTGTCCGTAAGTTGTCTGTTTGCTTCCTTCATATAGTCTGATGTGTTCATCATGACTATTGCACCTCCCTTGTCAGCAGGTTTAATGATGATTTCTTTGTTGGTTTTCAGAGACTGTATAGCCTTTCTCTCCTGGGCACTGATGTTGGATGCTTGTCTCCTGTTGGTGTCTAAGATGGTGGATTTTATCAAATATCTGAATGAGTCTATATATTTATCCAAATGAGGGTTGCGTCCAGGAGGAGGTGTCCAGTCTGACCTCTTCTTGGTTGTTGGGATACCTTTTCCTTCAGTCCGAGTGTTTTCTGAATCTTCTGTATCATTGAAGTATTCCCTCAGGCGCAGTCTCCTGAAAAAATGTTCCATATCACTGCAGAGTTCAGTTTTATCCAGGGCCTTAGTGGGACAAAATGAGAGTCCTCTAGAAAGCACGGCCAGTTCCACCTTGTTGGGTTTGTAATCCGAGAGATTGATGACACAGTCAGAGTTGTCAGGTTTTGGTTTTGTTTTGTATCTGTTTGTATAGAGTCCGGAATTGAGATGCAATCTGTGTAGTTTCTTTTCTTTGTTATGAATCAGAAAGGTCCGTAGTTTGTTATAGTATTGTTGTAATTTTTGTTCTGTGGTTTCTGTAAGTGTTTTCCTTAGGCTTTCAAATTGCCCTTGGACTTTACTCCTTATGCTGTAGCAGACATGCAAAAGATGGTTCCTAAGTCTCTCAGACGTCCTGTGACAAAGGTTTTTTGCATAATGGGTATTGTAGGTGTGAAGAATTGGGTTTGTAATCCAGAGTCCTTTGGGAATTAAATTCTCCTTTTTGCATTTAGATAAGAAAAAAATATCGCTGTCCATTTGTGCACCTTTCTTCAGAAGTGGTTTTAGTTCCATAAAGATGCGGTACATTCTGGTATCCTCCATTTTGATACAGCAAAGATGTATATCTTTGTACCGTGTTAGCCAGTAGATAGAAAAATATTTAGAGTTGAGAGTCCTCAGTGGTTGATACCTTTTAATGGCTAACTGAAAAGATGGTAACAAATTGCAAGCTTTCGAGACTACTCAGGTCTCTTCATCAGGCAAAGACTAATACAAAATTTGAAGAATCACATATTTATACACAAAACAGGACAGAAAAAATGCAATAGGTAAGACAAGTGACGTGAAGCAGAATAGTCATTATGGCAGAGGGATGAGCATAAATATTGGAACAGTTCATAGATAAGGAGTGTGAAAGTTTTATTACCCTCTGATTGGGGTCTGGTAATGTTTTGTGATGTTTTCACAGGTTATTTGGAGTAAATTCCTTAATTGATATAAAACATCATAAATCCGTGTGACAGGTTCATTCCAGCATTAAGAGTGTCAAAGGTCACCATCAATTTGTATTCGCAAATTCTTCTTTGTCTCCGAGATGTGAAGTTGCCTCTCAGTACAAGTATTTTCATATCTAACAAGCTATGATCAGGGGAGCAAAAATGTTTTGCCACAGGTAGATCCATTCTTTTTTCTCTTATTGTGTGGCGATGAGAATTCATCCTTGTTCTCAGTTTTTGCCCGGTCTCCCCCACATACAGACCCCCAGTTGGACATTTAGTGCATATAATTAGGTACACCACATTAGATGTGATGCAGCTGAAAGTACCTGGTACAAAGATATACATCTTTACTGTATCAAAATGTAGGGTACATTGAAGCATTGCAGAGTTATTAACACATCAAGTGACATTGGTCAGAGTTAAAAAATTTGGCCCGGACACTAAGGGGTTAAATTATTTCATTGTTGCAGTTCCCCTTAAATTGAAAGTGCCGTGTAATTTGTGCTGCCCAATGTGAAAGACACAATTAAAAATCAGCAAAATTATTTTGAATACAATCCCATCAACACACCAGTAAACCTATATGCAATTCATGCATTGTGGCATTTTGTAAATCAATTGCTTAGTATGAGGAAGACTACAAGGGATGTTGTTATAGGGGGCCTATTACTGACATTTTTGTTTCAATCGGTCATCCAATAAATGGGAATATAAAGGCAATCCAACAGTGAACAAATACTAGTTAACCATGTAGGCAAAAGATTGTGTTAAGGGGGGTGATGTAACTGCAGACTTGTGAATCCTCACATCGCACGCTCTCCGAGGATTCTCCAGTATATGATATGTATAATCCCGGCCACATTCCGACTAGACGTGTGCGGCCGGGGTCAATGCAAATGTATTGAATGGGGCCAGAAACAGTCTAGTCAGAATGTGGCCGGGAGTATATATCACATATACTGCAGTCACATGACCACCGCTCCACGGCGCCTGATAATCTTCACACTGCACAATGTGAGGGTTCACAAGTCTGCAGTCACAAAGTCGCTGCAGACTTGACTGGTAGTTATGATCGGTAAGGCAAGTTTCACACTAGCGAATGCTGCGGACTTCCTCCGTGAAGCTCCGCCCGCCGCGGCACCTCCTCCGGTCAGCTCAAACAGCCAACCGCTCAGTAACTCCTCACCCTTAGGCCAAGTTCACATGACCGTATTTTTGGTCAGAGTGCAGTCTGTGAAAAAAAACGGCCATCACATGGACTTCACTAGGATCCATGTTATTCAATGGGGCTGCACAAATGAGCATTTTTTTTGCTCACAGACTGAACTGCATGTTGAAGATGTCTCTTTCGTATGGTGGGTGAGACTCATCTATTCAAGTCTATAAGTAGGCAAAAATTAACTTAGAAAACTGTACTTGACCATGTATCTTTTACAATATTGATGTATACAAAATGACACACGATTGGCACATGGATGACAATCATATACTTTTTGAGTTTTCTGGATGAAATGTGGATGATTTTTTTATACACTAGTGTAAACTTAGCCTTATATTAGCAACATAGGAAACAGACCGCTCTCTCTACTTACAGGGAACCTGTCACCAGAAAAACCGCTATTAGCCTGCACATATGAGGTTAATCTGCAGGCTAATAGCCCCTCTGACCCTGCCCGACGCCAGCACTTAGCAGAACACTGTAGGGAAACAATGAACTTTAGTATGATGGCCGGGTTCCAGTTTTCAGTCACCAGGGCAGTGAGGGTTCAGTCACCGCTCAGCGGCTGTCATCGCTCCCTGTCACTGACAGCCAGCCCTAATGATGAGCGAGCTGCCAGTCAGTGCCAAGGCATGGTTACAGCGGCCACTCTCTATACACAGAGCAGTGACTGAACTCGCGCAAGCTCACCTCTATGACTGGAAGCCGAACGCTGCAAGGGGGAAATAAAGTTAATTTCCTCCCAGCAGCGGGGCTCTCAGTGCCATCGCCGCCCAGTGTCAGAATGTCATTAACCTGCAGATTAACCCCATATCGGCAGGTTAATGGCTTTATTTTACATGACAGGCTTCCTTTAGAGAGTAACTAAACTTTCTGCATGTTTTTCTGATTTAGGAGATGCTGTAATTGCCTTCAGATCGTTTGGAGTTTATGTCCAGAGACTTTTTTTTTCTTTTTAAACAAACATGAAGATATACATTGCCATTATTACTCGTTAAATTTTGTTCATAAAACACAGTAGATCAGTGACAAAGCATCAGTTCCACTTTTACATTGTGAATAGCTAGGAAATATAAAATAAATAGATTAAACTCCCAGTATTAGGTTTATAGATTACGAGAGTAGCTGGAGAGAACTTTGGTATGGGCTGCAAGAAGGACTGGGTGATGGGCGAATCACGCCACTTTTCCACACTTTTTAAATTTTTGAGGGCAACCTCTGTTTTTTTAAACTATATTTTTTAAGGTTACAAGGAATTCCAGCATCCAGATCTCCAAAATCCAACTAGTTTACAAGCAAACGCATTTCGGACTGTTGTCCTTAGTCATTCCATAGTTCTTCATCAAATATTCCAAATAAATATCTCAGGTTGTTATAGGAAAGATGTGTATCTTCGTACCGTATTAGCCAGTAGATAGAAAAATATTTAGACTTGAGAGTCCTCAGTGGTTGATACCTTTTAATGGCTAACTGAAAAGATGGTAACAAATTGCAAGCTTTCGAGATTACTCAGGTCTCTTCATCAGACTAATACAACATCTGAAGAATCACATATTTATACATAACACAGTACAGAAAAAATGCAATAAGATAAGACAAGTGACGTGAAGCAGAATAGTCATTATGGCAGAGGGATGAACATAAATATTGGAACAGTTCATAGATAAGGAGTGTGAAAGTTTTATTGCCCTCTGATTGAAGTCTGCTATTGTGTTTTGATGCCCCTAGAAGGTCAGAGAAGCAGATTCCTTAATTGATGTAGAAAGACATGAATCCGTGTGATATATTCATTCCAGCACTAAGAGTGTCAAAAGGTCATCATAAGTTTATATTCCCAAACCTTTCTATCTTTCTCAGATTTAAAGTTAGATTTTAATACAAGTAATTCCATATCCATCATGCGATGACCGGGCATACAAAAGTGTTTTGCCACAGGTATCTCAGGTTGTGTAATCTATAAGGGTCTCCATTACTTCTGATAAAAATGTTTACAACTTTCAACCAAAATCTTTGAATCTCAGAAAAATCTCATAAAGGTCCTGGGACTTTAATTACCTGCAGATCAATGGCAGTTTAGGTCCTGAGAACCATCCCTTCCCCGTCACTCAATAGATCAATGCAGCTCAGAAAACGGGGGTGCACAGCTACATGATTGCACACACGCACACAAAATAACACCTATACTCACCTGTGGTGCCGCCACCGTTATAGTCTGCACTGGCTCTCCCTGGGCTCACCTTGCATTGTTACGTCACACAAGCCCTGTAGCCAATCAGCAGGGGCTTCACTCTCCCCTTCTTCGGAAAAATTAGACATCCGGAGGAAGTCATTACTGCGGCTGCTCTCATTTTCTCTGGATGTCTGCTTTGTCCGAAAGGGGGCAGAGTGAAGCGGCCGCTGACTGGCTGCGGGGCTGACATGACATAATACTGCCACGCGTGCCCTGGGAGAGCCAGTGCCGACACTGCTGAAACAGTGCCCGTACTGGAGGTGAGTATAACTGCTATTATTTTATAAGGGGGAACATACTGATTGATAAGGGGTTGTCCGAGCAGTGGAGTAAAAAAAAAAACTGCAAACATCAATACTGCTACAATAAGTAAAAAGAAAATATTCACTCTCTTACTCTCTTTCATTCTAGCGCTAAGTGTCCATTTCTCTGCACTAGTATGGTATACACAGGTTACAGACATCATGGGTTCTATACGGCATGTCACCGCTGCAGACAATCACTGGCCTCAACGAAATATAGCATGAAATGGCTGAAGGCAATGTTTAGCTGCAAAGGTAACTAGTGTAAAGAGTACCTATCATCAGGAGGGGACTTGTAATCAGGTGATTTGTCTAAATATAGCCTAATAATGAAACCCCTCAAAAGGAGCCTTAATGTCCCTCGAAAGAGCCTGACTTTCTAGCACAATCGGGCCCGAACTTCCAGGTGATTGGAATCCAGCACTGCTGTGTACTTTATTAAGCCGTTAGCGAACAATAACATCAGTACAGATAACAGCATAGCACAGTAACCTCAAGATACATGACCAAGACAGAAGACCTTATCAACCCTACAAGGGGTGAAAAGGAAGCAATGTTTATCCCGCAATACAGCGTGTACTAGAGACACAGCTGGGCAGACCAAGTCATACTTCTGCAGAGTATTAAGAATTTTTACATATTCAAAGTATTGATTTATCTAGAAATTTGCTAAAGGTAGTGAGAAGTACAATGTGACAAAGGCTAGGAGAACATGAATAACAAGCACTAAAGGAGCAGTGACTCACCTGTTTTCTGGCCCTCTCTTCTCGGGCCTGAGACTTCATCTGTTGAACTTCAAGGGAGTCTGCTTTCCTACGACGCATGAACAAGTCATGGTTTCCAATACAAAGCTGTAAAATCTAGCAATAAAAGAAGGAAAACTATATACTTATACAGCACAGTCCCAGAAAACACAAATGTCACTAGCTTTACCCACGATCAAAAATGTCACTAGCTTTACCCATGATCAAAAATTGTCTCACACTAACCTGCAGAACCAACTAAAAACAGAAAACCCTCAAATAATAAAATATTTTAAAAAAAAAGTCTGCAGCCACAGGATTTCACTGGGACCGTGTATTATATAACATTTTGTAAGACATATTTTTAACCCCTCCACGGCAGGGACAATTTCCACTGTTTAGTTATTTCCTCCCCTTATTCTGAGAGCCAAAACCAGTTTTTCTTTCTGTCCACAGACGTATGAGGGCTTCATTTTTGCGGGACGAGTTGTACTTTTGAGTGACACCATTCATTTTACCACACAATGTACTGAAAACAAGAAAAAAAATTCCAAGCTGGAAAAATTGTGAAAGAAATGCAATTCTGATATTGTATTTTGAGAATTGCTTTTACAGTGTACATTTTGTTGTAAAAATGCTCTCACAGTATGATTCTGCTCATCAGTACGATTACGGTGATACCAAACGTCCAGTTTGTTGTTATTTTAGTGGTGGGTAAAAAATAAATAAAAATCGCCATTTTCTGAGACCCATAATGTTTTCATTATTTGGTTACTGGAGATGTGTGAGGGCTTATTTTTTGTGGGCTGAGACAATGTTTTACTGATACCATTTTGGGATAGAAATGACAACTTGATCGCTAATTATAGCATTTTTGGTGGAATTGCAGAGACAAAAAAAAAGTAATTACCGTATATACTTGTGTATAAGCCGAGATTTTCAGCCCATTTTTTAGGGCTGAAAGTCCCCTCTCGGCTTATACGCGGGTCATATACGGGGTCGGTGGGGGAGGGGGAGCGTGGGTGTCGGATTATACTCACCTCTCCGCCGCCGCGGTCTCTGCAGCCCCCCTGCTTCTCCCACGGTCTCCGGCTCCTTCCTGCAGCGGTCACATGGCACCGCTCATTAAAGTCATGAATATGCACATATTCATGACTTTAATGAGCGGTACCATGTGACCGCTGTAGGAAGGAAGCGCTGCGGAGAGCGCCGGGAGAAGAGGAGAGGCTGCAGGGACGCGCGGCGGAGGGGTGAGTACAGCGATATTTACCTGTCCTCTCTCCACCGCTATGCTGCGTCCTCGTCTGACTCCTCTGGCTGTGAATGATCAGGCAGAGGGCGCGATGACATCGTTAGTGAGCGCCCCACCCCCTGCCAGATCATTCACTGCCGAGGACCTGGAAGAGGGAGCAGCGCTGCGGTGCAGAGAGGACAGGTAAATATCTCAGGTGCCGGGGTCCTGAGCGAGCGGTGACACCGGCACCTGTCCCCCATAGCGCGCCGGTGTCACCGCCTGCTCAGGACCCCGGCACCTGGCCCCCAGCGACGAGAGGTGAGTATGTCTTTTTTTTGCAGCAGCAGCATATGGGGCATAATCTGGAACATATGAGGGCATAATATGGAGCATATGGGGGCATAAGCTGTGGAACATATGGGGGCATAATCTGGAGCATATGGGGCATAATATGGAGCATATGGGGCATAAGCTGTGGAACATATGGGGGCATAATATGGAGCATATGGGGGCATAAGCTGTGGAACATATGGGGGCATAATCTGGAACATATGGGGGCTTAATATGGAGCATATGGGGGCATAAGATGTGGAACATATGGGGCATAATCTGGAGCATATGGGGCATAATCTGGAGCATATGGGGCATAATCTGTGGGACATATGGGGGCATAATCTGGAGCATATGGGGGCATAATCTGTGGAATACATGGGGGCATAATCTGGAGCATATGGGGGCATAATCTCTGAAGCATATTGGGCATAATCTGGAGCATATGGGGGCATAATCTGGAGCATATAGGGGCATAATCTGTGGAGCATATTGGGCATAATCTGTGCAGCATATGGGGGCATAATCTGTGGAGCATCATATGGGGGCATAATCATTTTTCACCCTAGGCTTATACGCGAGTCAATAAGTTTTCCCAGTTTTTTGTGGCAAAATTTGGGGATCGGCTTATACACGGGTCGGCTTATACATGAGTATATACGGTATGTCATTCAATTTTTTTAGTTTAGGTTTTTTACTTATCAGGTTAATTCCGCTGTCCAAGTTTGACAGCGGCATTTAACAGGTTAAGAATGGCGGTTAGAGCTCCACTACATCCTCAAGTGGTAGAGGCAGGTCCTGGCAGTATCACACACTCATGACCTGCCAGGTATGGGGCGAGCTCACCCTGTGAGATGGCTCCATACACCCGCTTCCAACTTGTGCTGTACGGTGCATGCCATAAAGAGCTAAAAGGGGTTGCCCAAGTTAAATGAAAATTATCCCACTGGCATTTAACGTGGACGTGTCAAAGGGTGAAAAGTGGGCAGTTTTTTTTCTATTTTCTTCTAGCTGTGCTTCGGAGTATTCTGTTATTTCTCTTTTTAAAATCCATCATATGGTTCTAGAGATATGGGCCGTTTTCTTAAATATTTATTTTTATGGTCTACTACTTACTGAGGGGATGTGGTTCATAGGGTAATTATGCAGAGCGGTCCAAGGACATGCCCCCAGAGATTCCTGAGGCTATGTGCACACGTTGCGGAATTGCCATGGAAATTTCCGCGGCAATTCCGCACCTCCCTGCCGCGGGAAATCCGCATATTATAGGTATGCGTATTCCCGCTAAACACTAGCGTTTTGCAAGCGGAATTAGCTTGCAGAACGCTAGCGTTTTACAAGCTATCTGACAGGGTGGTCACACGAGTCAAACAAGTGTTTGACTCGTGTGACCAACTTTTTACTATTGATGCCGCCTATGTCGCATCAATAGTAAAAAGATCTAATGTTAAAATAATAAAAAAAAATAATAAATAATGATATTCTCACCTTCCGGCGGCCCCTGCAGCTTTCCCGCCTTCAGCGACGATCCTGGCAAGTTCAGTTCCCAAGAGTCCTTTGCGGCAATCATCCCGATGACGTAGCATCTCGCGAGACCGCTACGTCATCTGGGTGATCTCGCAATGCACTCCTGGGAACGCGATTGGCGGGAGCGTCGCTGAGAGGCGGGAAAGCTGCGTGGGACGCCGGAAGGTGAGAATATCATTATTTTTTATTTTAATTATTGTTTTTACATGGATATGGTACCCAGGGCTTGGAGGAGAATCTCCTCTCCTCCAGACCCTGGGTACCATCCGCACATGAACCGCTTACTTTCCACATGGTGGGCACAGCCACATGCAGAAAGTAAGCGGTTCAATGCATTCCTATGGTGGCGGAATCGCCGCGGTTCCGCAAAAAAGAATGAGCATGCTGCGGATTCTCCCGCGATGCGATTCCGCCGCGGAAAAACCGCAGCATGTGCACAGCATTGCGGAATCTCATAGGCCTTAATGAGTTGTATTGTGTAAGCGGTTTTGCCGCGGTTTCGCGGCGGAAACGCCGCGAAAACCGCGGCAAAACCGCTAAAAAACCGCAACGTGTGCACATAGCCTGAGAGTAACTGACCCCCTTGGAAGAGACCATAAAAAACAGCACTAAATAAAAAGGATCATATTTCTGGAATCGCATGGTGGAGTTCAGAAAAAAAAAAACAAGAACAAACAACACAAAACTAAAACCGAATACTCAGGGGAGCAGCAGGAATAAAACAAAAGCAAAAATTGGGCACATTTGACCTGGCAATGTTCAATAGGTTGAGCCCCCATCACTCCAGTACAGGCTGCCATGTTGTTCTTTTCCAGGCAGGAGCAGATACACAGCTGATAAAACCCTGCTCTAGTCACCATGTACCTTGCAGCCAATCATTGGGCCCTAGCTTATGACCATAGAACTAGACGCCATCACTTCTAGTCCAAAGACTATCAAAGCGGCCTGAGCTGGAGCACCAGTTCAGCCACGTAACTATGGATTCATTTTAGTACCATGAACCCCTTTACCATCTTAAAATTTTTCATTTTTGCGTTTTTGTTTTTTGCTACGCTTCTTCCCAGAGCTATAACTTTTTTTATTCTTCTGTCAATATGGCTACTTGAGGGCTTGTTTTTTGCGGGATGAGTTGTACTTTTGAATTATACCATTGATTATTACCATATTACGAGAAAAAAAAAACCAAGTGCAGTAAAATTGCAAAAAAGTGCAATCCCACCATTGTTTTTTGAGCTTTTATTTACTATAGTTACAAAATGCAAAAACTGCCAATATGATTCCCAAGGTCATTACAAGTTCGCAGATACCAAACATATAAAAGATTGGATCTTTTGATCACCTGTTATTGCAATGTTGCAGCGACCAAGAAGACTTAGGGCCCGGTCACACATAGCGACACACCAGCGATCCCGACAACGATATGAACTTGTCAGGATCGCTGGTGTGTCGCTACATGATCGCTGCTGAGCTGCCAAATAGGCAGCTCTCAGCAGCGATCAGGACAGCAACTATGCGGGAAACAAGCGATGCACGTCGCTTAGTTACCCGCAGTGTACGTTAGATACCAGCCCGCTGGTGCAGGAAGATGGTAACCAAGGTACACATGGGGTTTCTAAGTGCCGAGCGGCGCCTAGAAACCCGATGTGTACCTTGGTTACCAGCTCCCCTGCACCAGCGCGCTGGTATCTAACGTACACATCGGGTTTCTAGGCGCCTACAAACCCGTGTGTACCTTGGTTACCAGCTCCAGCTCGCTGATCTCCCGCTATCACACGTAGCGATGCGTGCTGGCCAGCGGGAGACCAACGATCAAAAAAATGTCCAGGACATTCAGCGACGATCAGCGATACTCAGCAGGGGGGCTCATCGTCGCTGAATGTCACACACAGCGATATCGCTGGGGAGATCGCTGTTGCATCACAAAACTTGTGACTTAGCAGCGATCTCGCTAGAGATCTCGCTATGTGAGACGGGGGCTTTAATTCTGGTGTTTTGATTTTTTTTCTCATTATGCCGTTTACTGATCGGACGTTTCTAAACGCAGCGATACCAAATAAATGTATTTTTAATTTTATATAAAAAAAAAAACTTGTTTTTTTACTTGTTTGAATAGCCCCCTTAGGAGACTTGAAGATAAGATCTTTCGATCACCTGTGCTACACATAGCAGTGCTTCAGCCTTGCTATGTGTAGCATAAATCATGATCTCCTATGAATCCCGGCCACATGCCTGTGTGCATAGGAGATTTACAGGACAGGGGTCTTCTGTAGAAGACAGATGACAGCCCATCGGAACCCCATGATCACGCAACAGGGGCACTGATGGGCGGGTCTTGTGACGCGCTTCCTGTTAGCACGTGTTAAATGCTGCTGTCAGAGATTGGCACTGGCATTTTAAGTGTTAATAGCCACAGTTGGATCGCAAATTCATCCATGGCTGTTAGATGCACATTATATCTGATCAGATCTACTGTCATGTGCAAGGAAAGATGCGGGCTCAACTCCAAAGCCCGCATCAAAGGGAGGGAGGCGACCTATGGCGTATCTATATGTCCAAGGTCATGAAGGGGTTAAAGGCCTGTGGTAAAATTTTCAAGTTGCAAAACTGCTTTGACAATAACACTGGATTGATTTGAGACCTAGTATATCCTAAAAAAAAAAAAAAAAAACATGATTAAAACAGTTACAACGTACATATTACAGCATAACGAAAAAAAATTATAAATCATTAACAAATAGCTTAACAACTCACCAGCTTGTTTACTCGTAACTTCGAGGAATTAAATTTGAAGACATCAATTTTCTTATCAAGTGGTTTGATGGTAAACTGAAATAATATATATTTACACAAGTATGTAAAATAAATCTACCAGTGTAACTGTGCTCCAATTCACAAGCTGTTAAAAATATACATCCCCATGTCAACTACACATGAAAGAATTTACGGTTAAAATGACTTTCGCACAATAAGGTGAAAACAATATTTTGGCTTCGCATGGAAAGTAACTGTTACCTGAACCCCGCCATTTCAGAGATGCATAGGGATCATAATACAGGCTGCTAAAGCAGCAGATATCACAAGCTGCCTTCTCTCTACTGCTTGGATTTCTCTTATAGCACGCACAGTGACAGCCGCCGGCTTCCAGCACACAACCTACTCACCTTCCTGAGCGCTCTCGCTGCATCTTGTTGGTTCCGGCGTCAGCAGCGCTTCCGGCAGAGCGATCACGTGGCCCCGCTCATTAAAATAATGAATATTCACGCCTCTCCACTCCCATAGGCTTGGAGTGAATATTCATTATCTTAATGAGCAGGGACACGTGATCGCTGGGCCGGAGGAGCTGCTGACGTCGGAACGAGATGCAGCGAGGGAGCGCAGATAAGGCAAGTAGGATGTTTATTTTTTTTTTATAGGAATCATGCATACAAGGATAGGGATAAGGAGCCAAGCATACAAGGACAGGGGAACCATGCATACCGGGATAGGGGATAAGGAGCCATGCATACAATGACAGGGACAGGGGAGCCATGCATACAGGGACGGGGGAGCCATTCATACAAGGACAGGGGATAAGGAGCCATGCATACAAGGACAGGGACGGGAGAGCCATGCATACAGGAATGGGGATAGGGAGCCATGCATACCAGGATAGGGAGCCATTCATACAAGGACAGGGGATAAGGAGCCATGCATACAAGGGCAGGGACGGGGGAGCCATGCATACAGGGACAGGACGGGGGAGCGATGCATACCAGGATAGGGATGAGGGGACAATGCATACCCAGCTTATACTCGAGTCAATACGTTTACCCAGCTTTTCGTGGCAAAATTAGGTGCCTCGGCTTATACTCGGGTCGACTTATACTCGAGTATATACAGTATATATATATTTAGAATTTTCTTCAATTATTGACAAACTTACTGAGGCACAATACATTAGGTAAGTAATGTGATATAAATAGTACTGTAATCGATCTGTACATGTAAAAGTTGTCGATCTGCTCAGACTTATTTATCTTATGTCAGGGTTCGAAAGTGTCCTGAAGCATTCTGCTGTCATTACAAGCCAGGTGGGGTTAATAGAATCCAATCAAAAATCATACCCAGAATCATAACAGATCTAATGGAAGCTCTTAAGAATGAGCTGAGCCCAACATTCAGCATACGAAATCCCGATAGAATGGTTACGATATTGGTTAGACAGGCAATTTCCAAAGGGCTTTTGTATACATTCCATGTTATTCATTTCAATAAACACTTTAGGATCAATGGCTGCAATAGTGTTTTTTAAATATTCTAAATGGCTCTATATACCATTGCAATGACAAAGCCCATTTATTTCTAGCTAAGAAGCTCGGTAAGCCATTATGTTTTTATTGCTTGCACTAGGTTATCACATCTATTGTAGCAAAATTCAGGAAAACATGTAAAATAGTCTGTTAATGCAAAAATTGAAACAGAAACATAAATATAAATAATCAGACTGTCATAAAAAAAGAAAAGCATGCGGTTGGGAGTTACCTCTTTATCACTGTAAGATATATTCCGAATTTCATTCCAAGGGAAAGAGGTTTTAGGAGTCAATCTATTTTCGGGGTCATAAATATGGAGTCCCAAGGCATCAACTCCTAGTAGTAGTTCTGTGCCTTTCTTGTTCTTGGGTTTGAAATGACAAAAATGAAAACAAACAATTATTTTTTTTGTCAAGTGCAGAAAATTCAACATTAAAAAATAATCATCTAAAATATATTATATACAATATATCATATAAATTAGATGACTACAGAAAAATGCTGGGATAAGAAAGATTGTGTTATCCAACCTTTCTTCCTCTAGAGATAAAAGTTGAACATTTAAAAAATAATTGTAAACCCTTCATCCATACAGCGCAGACCACCCCCTTACAAGGATACTCATTACATTAATGTCATGCATCCAAGTAAAAAAAAAAAAACAATCAAATGTTCTCTACTACAGCCTCCAAATGTCACTTTTAACAGTTACAACAAAACAGGGATTTTTGTGTACTCACCGTAAAATCCTTTTCTCCGAGACACTCATTGGGAGACACAGACCATGGGTGTTATGCTGCTGCCACTAGGAGGACACTAAGCTAATACACAGAGGAAGTTGGCTCCTCCTCCGCAGTATACACCCTCTGCTGGCTCTAGCCTGAACCAGTTCGGTGTAAAAGCAGTAGGAGAAGGTTAACATCATACCAAGGTACAATCATTCGCATAATATTAGTGATCACCACATAGGCTGAAAGAGACAAACAGAAGTCGTTAGACTGAAAAGGGTGGGTGCTGTGTCTCCCAATGAGTGTCTCGGAGAAAAGGATTTTACGGTGAGTACACAAAAATCCCTGTTTCTCCATCGCCTCATTGGGAGACAGACCATGGGACGTCCTAAAGCAGTCCATGGGTGGGAAACAGAACGACAGCCGAAACCTTAATATACGCAGCGAATAATCTGGCCTACAGATGCGCTGCTATCGATTGCAGAATTTATCTGCTAAGGCTAGCCTCTGAAAAGGCTTAAGTGTAATGATTAACTAACATGAGAAGACTGAACCAAGTTGCAGCCCTGCAACCTTGCTGTATTGACGTCCGGGGCCAAATGACCCAGGACGCCGTACTGACGTAGTGGAGTTTACTCTGAGATTCGCAGGGATAGGAGACCTCAGACTCGGAAAGCTTCTTAAATTGGAGAGCAGATATATCTGGCTACTGCAGGTTTTTGTTTTTTTTTAAAAAAGGCAGGTAGGCCTTTTCTGTGTTGCTCTGGAAACATAGAGAAAAAAACCTATTTGGAGAAAAGCGCTGTTCTGGAAGTGTTTGTTACAGACACCAGAAAGGGAACTTTCCAAGAAGGAAGAGTGATAGATACATCTTACAGGAGTTTGAAGAAGACCACTTGTAAAGCACCTGAGATCAGAAGAAAACAGGGTGGATAGCATTGAGAGAAAAGAGTGCCAGGCTTGAATGGAAACCTTTTGGAGGGACTCCAATATGGACAAAATGGCAAACACAAGTGGGAAACAAACATGGTTGTTAAAACCACCAAGGGAATAAAGCTTTCTCGAATACGATGGTAAAAACGCCTGAGAGTAAATTTCTGGACATTGACGATAACGGTGAACGCTACGTGTGGCGGTCAATGCTCAGGTCATTAAGCCCAGCCCACTTGAGTCCTGGCGCTCTGGAAGAGGAAGACCTGGACGGTTTGGTAACCGCAGAGGTAGGGGTCTAGATGCACTAGAACCACGTACCACACTCGTCATATTCAGACTGGTGCGACGAAAAAAACAGTGGGATTCCTTCCGCCTTGAACTTCTGGAAGACACTTGGAATTAGCAGAAGAGGTGGAGAAAAAGTATTGGAAGCGAAAAACTGGTGCCACGGAAGTACTAGGTCATCTGACCCGAGGACAATTGGGTCACAGAACGGATCTAGAAATGCCGGGACTTTGGCGCTTAGCGTAGAGGCCATTGAGGTCTATATGCAGCGTTACCCAGCATTGCCAACCGTGCTAAAAGGCTTCCAGGGAAATAAGAATCCTGGGATCAGGCCCTGGCGGCTGAGAAAAAAAAAAAACGTGCGCCAATTTCCTACCCCTAGAACGTGAGCTGTCACCAAAAAGGTAAATGGTTTGTATCGGCCTTTTGCAGAATGCGAGCTACGTCAAGCATAGCTCCTGTGGTTCGTGAGCCCTCCTGACCACAGATGTATGCCACAGCCGTGGCGTGGACTGACTGGATCCGGGGAGAATGACCATCGGGAAGCATTGCAGAAATTGGATGATTAGTCTGATTGCCCGGATTTCAAGAAAATTGATCAGGAGACTTGATTCCCAAAGGGCAAGCGTCCCTGGACCTAGGAGACTGGCGTCAGTGGTCAACACCAGCGCGGGAACGGGAAGAAAATACTTTATCTAGGTCATTAAGGACAACAACGTCCACTACCTCAGAGACCGCCTGATCCGGAGGGACTGGCGAAAAATAGCGGTCCAGAGAGGATGGATATCCATCCAACGCTGGTAGCAATGTCTGCTACAGACGACTGAGATGTAGTCGAGGGAATGGTACTGGTGGATTGTCGGGACCATTTTTTTTTTTTTTAGACCTGCGTTCCAGACTGCAGGAAAAGGGGGACGGCCGAGAAGAAACTTCTGAGCTTCCTGGATCAGTGAAAATCTTTCCTGAAGGGAGAATTATCAACACTCGGGAAGAGTCCAGGCCTGAAACGAGGTTCCTCTGAGATAGGATGAAAAGGAATTGCGCAAGTTCTCTAACCGACCTAGACGAGTGAGAGTGTCCACGGTGATGCTGACCCTGTCTGCACAAGCTTGAACGTGCGACCTCTTGAAAAGGAGGTCGTCTGGGTAGAGTGGAATCACTATGCCCCGAGAGCACGGGATAGAAATAACGGCTGCCATGACCTTGGAGAACAGCCTAGGAGCAGAGGCTGAACTGAAAATGGTTGTCTGCGATGGTGGGGCCGCTTGTTCCTTTTGTCCTTAAAAGACTGGACCGGAGGAAACGAGTTGGAGAGAGGAACAGGAGTTCTATGTCCGTATCTGGAAACCACTAGATTTCAGATCCATGGTCGAGAATACCCGCCAGCCAGATCTGGTAAAGCAGGAGCAGATGGATGCCTACCGTGTCCGAGTCTTTCAGATACTGCAATGAGTCATTAAACAGAGAAAACATGTGTACCCTTGAGTTTGGACCGTGAGGGTCTGCGTTCCCAGGAATGGAAGAGCTTAAGGAAGTTAGAGATTTCTTCGAAGGGGAATCTGCTCGCCCTCTCGGAGCCATAAGGCTCTGCTGATGGTAATGGCGTTGGAGCTATAGGAGCGTCGCCGTCCGATGTCCCTAGGGATGCATGTACCCATAATCCCCGGCCCAGGCTATTTGGTAATCCAGACTAAGCACTTAGTGAGACAAGTTATTGGCTTGACTGATCTTGGCTAGGGCCCTAGTCCGAGCCATAATGCTGTGGCCACCTAGGTGACGGCGAGAGAAGGGAAGAGAGTTGCCCCAGAAACCTCAAAAGACTGACCGCAGACCAATTAGATGGTCAGTGGGGATTTTAATAAACAAGCCATCAGTCAAAGACAGTAGAGGTTAGTAAGCGAGCCGTAATCTAGGATCCATTGTTGGAGACTCCATCCACTCTTTTTAGAGCGTGGACAAAAGGGTACCGTGATTAAACGGCTTTAGCTCAGAGAATCCTTTGTCCGGCAATCACTATATCTCTGACCTATGTCAGCAACTCAGGGAGATTAGTAAAAAACCCTGTGAGGACGTTTGGTCCCATTGAAGGTCTCAGTGCATTGTACGGCTCTCAGAGCTCTATTAACCGGATCGATGAGGGCCTCTAAGGACTCCTGGTAGTTTGGCAAATCCGGATATACGGCCACATGAGACTCATATTCTGAGTCGTGTATGCTGCAATCCCCAGGGACGGGGCATGCGTACACCAAAAACAGCAGAATGCCTGTGAGATGTTAGTTACAAAAATTGGGCATTCTTTGCTGCTATCAGCCCCTGTCTGAAGACTCGAAGGGCAGAGGGCCTTCATCGTAAGGTAAACTGAGGCCGGAGACGTTGCCCATTCGTTGGGCTCCTGTGTGAAGATGCAAACTGCACAGATTGCAGTGGATAGCCTTTGCGGTAATGGGGCATTACATGTAGTACGCTAGGCGTAAGCGTGCGTTTTATCAGTCAGTGCTCCTAGGTCACATGTCCGTGCCGCCAGAGACGGCAGACTGCGTAGCAGTGACTGACGAGTAACGAAGGTCACATGCAAACCACTCGCCATCCGCACTCATTATCTGCTCAATCCACCATCCCTTTGATAGGGAGATGGAGAGGTTTTGTTAGCCTCCAGTCACCATTCACGTTTGGGCAGTGGTGATATAGTGGGGCCGCATGGACGCCGCATGGGGCCTCAGATATTAATAGAGACTTGCAGGGAAGGGGTTAAGCGCTGTTAAGCTTACCCAGGGTCCTGTGTCCTGGAAATGGCAGCCGGGACTGAGTTGGCGCTTCTCGTTTTTGATGAGAAGCGCCAGAACAGGTGGGAGGATGCATGCAGAGGGGCCGAGAAGCAGGGAGAGCGCCAAAAAAAACATGGGCGGAGCTACCTAGGAGGGCGGAACTGAGGCCTGCCCGGCCAAAAGCCGGGGACTAAATTAGAGAGGTAGCCGCGGCAGTTGGAGAAGGCCGCGGCCCTGCTGGACAGCTGCGGCGGAGACTCGCAGCGGCGCAGGAGATGAGGCGCAGGAGCGACTCCGGTGATTAATACCGTGGCGGCTGCTTTGAGGAAGCCGCAGCGGCGGTTCCTATGAGGCCGCGGCAGTTGAGAGGGCGGCGGCTCCAGAGGAAGCCGCGGCGGCGACAGCGGTTCCTGAGAGAGGCCGCGGCTGCGACTCCAATGAGAAGGCCGCTGGGGCGTTTTGGAACAGGCCGCGGCGGCGGTGTGGCGCAGGCCGCAGTGGTGGTGATGGCGCAGGCCGCGGCAGCAGTCGGACCCACGGCCTATTATGACAGGCCTCGGCAGCTGGTGGGGGATGCATCAGCAGCTGCCATGGAAAAAAGCGCGGCAGCGTTTGGGTACTCACTGTGGTGGGAGCCAGCGCATATGCGGTCATACTACCTCAATCCGCCATCTCTTTCATAGGGAGGCGGAGAGGGTTAGTTTCTCATGCACCGCTCACTTTTCATGGTGGTAATGTGCCAACCAGTGGCTGTAGCCACGTCGCCGGTATGTAGCAGAGTCGGGAGCGCTGTGCGCCGTCCATCCTCAATCCACCATCCCTTTGATAGGGAGGCGGAGAGGGTTAAATTCTCATGTACCGGGCACTTTTCATGGCGGTAATGTGCCAACCCGTGGCTGCACTCACATCGCCGGTATGTAGCAGAGTCGGGAGCGCTGCACGCCATCCATCCTCAATCCACCATCCCTTTGATAGGGAGGCGGAGAGGGTTAAATTCTCATGTACCGGGCGCTTTACATGGTGGTAATGTGCCAACCAGTGGCTGTACTCACGTCGCCGGTATGTAGCAGAGTCGGGAGCGCTGCACGCCATCCATCCTCAATCAACCATCCCTTTGATAGGGAGGTGGAGAGGTCTCTTTTGCCTCCAGTCACCATCCGCTTTCTGGCAGTGGTGGTGCAGTGGGGCCGCACGGATGCCGCATGGAGCCTCTGCATGTTACCTGAGGTAATTTTCCTGTCAGAATTGTTGAGGCAAGCTGGCATGTCCGGCTGAAGAACCTGGCTCCAGAAGGGGGTATTTGGGGGCGACACCCCATGTTCCCGTCTGTTGGTGGTGTGGGGAGAGCGGACCCATTGAAGGAATCCGTCGCCCGAGGAGAGCTCAGGCCGCATTGAGGTTGCAGGAGGGGATACAGGGAGACGACACTCCGCGTGCCTGCCTGTTGGTGGTTTTGGGAGATCGGGACCTTGAAAGGCCCCGTCGCCCCTTGAATCCATATAAAAAAGCAAAAAAGTAAAAATGAAAATAACTTGGGGTCTGAAGCCAGACCCTAGTGCCTCCTACAGACACTAAGCAAGAACTGGTTCAGGCTGGAGCCTGCAGAGGGTGTATACTGCGGAGGAGGAGCCAATTTTCTTTGTGTATTAGCTTAGTGTCCTCCTAGTGGCAGCAGCATAACACCCATGGTCTGTGTCTCCCAATGAGGCGATGGAGAAATCTTCTGTACATTACTTAGCTTTTTAATAATGATATCACGTACACAACTCCCTTCTTAGACTGATACTATCCTAATCAGCAATTGCTAGCTACGGGTTACCATCTACAGGCTCTAGAAATGAAAAATTACATGTTGTCTATTTATTAAGTGGTCAACTCAAGGTCATCAAAGGGGAGATGTTCTTTATGTCTTGCCTGTCAAATATCATAGTCAAATGAAATACAAAACCATAGGTCTCAAATAATCATAACTGCACAAGAACCATTTCTCACCCGTATTAGAAAATAATTGACTCCATACATCTCCGTGTCTTGTGCTATTTTCAGGTATTCCATTTCAGCTTCATCTCTGAAAAAAATAATTGTACATGGCTCAATTTCATTTTCAGGGATGCAACAAACAGTAACAATTCTAAAGACGAGTGACTGCCAGCTCACCTAGTGCGCCCACGGTGTTCTGCATACCACGCAGTGATCCTCTCCTCCCACATCTCTGGAGTCATCTGATATAGGTTTATTACCTGAGCGATACAAACAATAAGCAATGCAACAAAACTCAATGCACAAGGCTTTGGCTACACTTTAAGGCTAAATTCTCACAACAGTGTGATCTTACCATCGGAGAGAAACGGAACAATTCTTTCTTAGGCATCATTCCTAGTTGCATCCATTTATTTTATTTTTTTTTTACCAAGAAAGGTATAACTATATGAAGTCTCTTCATCCATTAAGTCTTAAAGTATCAGTTAAAAACTAGGATAAAACCCTGGAGTACACAGTATGGCCCCGATTCATCAAGACCCCCGATTTTCTTGGCAGTCTTGGTGAGGGGGTGTGTTTGAGTCAGATGCTCCTTATTCATTAACAGGCGCACACGCTAGTGAATCAGGAGTGTCTGACGAGTGGCGTGCACCTCGCCACAAATCTTATGGGCAGCACGGTGGCTCAGTGGATAGCACTACAGCCTTGCAGCGCTGGAGTTCTAGGTTCGAATCCCACCAAGGACAACATCTGCAAGGAGTTTGTATGTTCTCCCCGTGTTTGCGTGGGTTTCCTCCGGGTACTCCGGTTTCCTCCCACATTCCAAAAACATACAGATAGGGAATCTAGATTGTGAGCTCCTTCGGGGACAGTGACGATAATGTGTGCAAACTGTAAAGCGCTGCGGAATATGTTAGCGCTATATAAAAATAAAGATTATTATTATTATTATTAAATCTTACTACGATCTCTGACTGGAGTAAGATTTCTTAAGTAGAGAACGGCATAGCTCGTCATGAATTAGACAAACTGTGGGGCCATGCTCCAATCTTGGCAGAGCTGGGAGAAACTGGCGTGAAA
Source organism: Oophaga sylvatica (assembly GCA_033576555.1). Taxonomy (NCBI): domain Eukaryota; kingdom Metazoa; phylum Chordata; class Amphibia; order Anura; family Dendrobatidae; genus Oophaga; species Oophaga sylvatica. The sequence goes on from JARQOD010000001.1 coordinate 731,173,651, forward strand.
ACGGCAAACGTTAAAACATTTTTGCGCAACTTGGTGTTGAGCCTAAAATTTTGTGACTTTTCAATGCAATTTATGCCAGAATTCTGTCAAAATTACTTTGATGAATCGGGGCCATAGTTTTCCTACTTTCATCCGCATCCCATGGATCCCCATAGACTTTAATAGCAGAGTCTAATCCATAAACCCAGTGAGAATAGGCCATGCACTGAGGCTCATGGATCAAAGACATGGAGCCATTTTTAAAACTGATCAGTCTATCGTTCAAAGAAACCCTGTGGGTCAGTGAGCTGTACAAGAAAAAAAAAAGGACGTAACACAGGGATGTGGAAATGAACTTAGCGCTCATTCACATGGCAATAAGACTGTGTACTTATTGCCAAATACATTATCAGGTCCTGTCACCGAAGATCAGGAAAATATTGGCACTAAATATTTTTTTTTTTTTTTTTTTTAAACAGCCATTGGCTTGAAAATACAGCTCCTTTACCTTATGTGACCATGTGCAGAAACTAAAAGACTATTCACACAGTGTATGCCGATTGTAAACGTTGAGAGGATTTCCTGATATACGTCAATTTTTTCCCTATATAGTGACAAAACACGGATTTTGGTAAGAACTTACCTGTAAAATCCTTTTCAGCGAAGGAAGGAAGAGAGACACAGTATTCATTACTGATGGGTAGGCGGAGCCCCAGATCAGGATGTTACCTCAGATCAAAAGAGTGCTGACTGGCTGGCCCCTCCAGCTCGGGCTCCTCCTACTCAGCTCCAGTCGTACCAAAGCTTTTAGGAAAAGAGCCAAGATCACCAGCGGAGCAACATAACCCCTTCTGAAGGAACTTCAGAGAAAAAACACAAGGATACAGGTTATGCATGCAAAGAAAGCCAAAAACCACAGAGTTCCAGGTACTACTCACGGAACCTGACTACTGCGATGAGCTGGCGATGCTGGAACAGAGCCTTAGCGCGCTGACCTCAGCCCAGATAATCGCTATCAGATAAGGGTCGCGCTGCATCTGAAAACATCAACACACTTCTGCCTTGGGAGGGTGCTGTGTCTCTCTTCCTTCCTTCGCTGAAAAGGATTTTACAGGTAAGTTCTTACCAAAATCCGTGTTTCAGCTGCAGATGGAAGGAAGAGAGCCACAGTATTCATTACTGATGGGACGTCCCAAAGCAGTTCAAAAATAAGGGTGGGAAAAACCAACAAAAGGCAGAAACCCAACAACCTTAACAAAAAAGCGCAACCAGCGCTAAACACAAGTTCATCTAGAACTTTAAACTACAGCCGCCTGCAGGACCCTACGTCCGAGGGCTGCATCAGCGGAAGCACTGACGTCCACTTTATAAAACTTTGTAAACGTGTGGACAGAGCGCCAAGTTGCCGCCCGGCAGAGCTGCACTGCCGAAGCACCTTGGTGAAAAGCCCACGATGAAGCCACAGCCCTCGTGGAATGGGCTTGAATCTTAATCGGGCAAGATTCACCCTGAAGACGGTAAGCTTCCAATATAGCTGACCGAATCCAACGAACTATAGAATCCTTGGAAGCTCGTTGACCACGCCGACGACCGACTGGAACCACAAATAGGGAGTCCGTCTTACGAAAACCTTGAGTAATAGATAGATAAAACTTCAAGGCCCGCACTAAATCCAATGTGTGTAAAGCTCGCTCTTTCACATTCTTCGGATCCGGGCAGAAAGAAGGCAACACAATATCCTGGTTGACATGAAATTGTGACACCACTTTAGGCAAAAAATCACCCCGAGTGCGAAGCACTACACGATCCGGAAAAAACTCCAGAAAAAGAGGCGAACAAGAAAGAGCTGCCAACTCAGAAACTCTCCTCAAGGAAGTGACTGCAACAAGAAAAGCCACCTTCCAAGAAAGTAAAGAAAGGCTAGCAGAAACCATAGGCTCAAAAGGTTTATGCTGAAGAGCCTCCAAAACAAGGTTGAGCCGCCAAGGAGACACGGGAGCCTTCCGCGGCGGGAACTTACGAGATATACCTCGGAAAAAGGAGAGCACGTCTCTATTTGAAGCAATGGTTCTCCGGAACAATAAGGACAGAGCAAAAATCTGACCTTTCAGGGTGCTGACTGCCAAACCCTTGTCTAGCCCATGCTGCAGAAAAGCCAACAGGTTGGGAATGGAACATTTTCTCGGGTTCCGAGAAGACCCCAAACACCACGAAAAGAAGGTTTCCCAAATTTTGTGGTAAATCCTAGTAGTAGCCGGACTTCTTGCAGCACGAAGGGTAGCAATGACCTCGGCTGAGAAACCTCTACGGGTCAAGATTTCGGTCTCAAGAGCCACGCCGTCAAACGCAGGACATCAAGTCCGGATGACAAACGGGCCCCTGAATCAACAAGTCCGGTTGAAGAGGGAGTGGGAAAGGAGGTGCCGCCAACAGCGACATTATTGTCGAGAACCACACCCTTCTTGGCCAGTCTGGAGCTATCAAAATAGCTGGAATTCTCTCTAGTCTGATCCGACGCAGTACTAGAGGAAGTAAGGATATCGGCGGGAATACATAGATTAGCTCGAACTGATCCCACTGAGCCACTAGAGCATCCACCGCCACAGCCTTCGGGTCCTTGCACCTGGACATGAACGTCGGTAACTTGGCATTGGACCTGGATGCCATCAAATCCACTTGTGGGGTTCCCCAGCGAGAGCACAGGAGTGCAAAAACTTCCGGGTGGAGACTCCATTCCCCGGGATCCAACCTTCTGCGACTGAGAAAGTCCGCTGTAATATTCTGAACCCCTGGAATGTGAATCGCCGAAATGGCTGGTACACTGGCCTCTGCCCAAATCAAAATTCGGGACACCTCTACCATGAGTCTGGAACTCCTTGTCCCACCTTGGTGATTGATATACGCGACAGCCGTCGCATTGTCTGTCTGCACTCGGACAGGCAGACCGCTCAAAGGGACCGTCCAATGTTGGAGGCAAAGGAAAATCGCCCTCAATTCCAGGATGTTGATCGGAAGAACAGACTCTTCCGATGACCATACCCCCTGAATCCAGAGATTGTTCCAAACACCCCCCCAGCCCGTCAGGCTGGCATCGGTGGTTATGACTGACCACTTCGGAGGGAGGAAAGACTTCCCCAGGGAGAATGCCCCTGGACGTAACCACCATTCTAGAGAATCCCGCACCGCGCGAGAAATGGTGACACTGCAATCCAGCGATTGCGACTGGTTCCATCGACTCAAGATGAACCTTTGGAGAGTCCTGGAATGGAACTGGGCAAAAGGAATTGCCTCCATGGACGCCACCATGAGTCCCAGAAGACGCATACACTTCCGAAGGGACATTGCCGTTGAGGATTTCATAATCTGTACATGTCGAATTAGACATGACTGTTTGTCTGGTGGTAGAGAAACTACCGACCGAAACGTGTCGAGATGCATTCCCAAAAAGAGGATTGTCCTCGATGGTTCCAGGGACGACTTCTCCCAATTGACCAGCCAACCGAAGTCCTTCAGAAACTGAAGAGACAAATCCCGAGCCGTCAACGCCTCCTCCTCCGAGGAAGCCACGATCAAAAGATCGTCCAGATAAGGGAGAATCGTAATCCCCTGTCTTCGAAGGATTGCCATGAGGGGCGCCAGAATTTTTGTAAAGACCCTTGGCGCTGAAGCTAAGCCGAACGGCAGAGCCACGAACTGGTAATGATTCTGACCTATGGCAAATCGAAGAAAGCGCTGATGAGCCTTTCCGATGGGAATATGCAAATAGGCGTCGCGAATGTCATTGACACCAGAAAATCGTTCTGTGACAGAGCTGCCACAACGGAGCGAAGCGACTCCATGCGAAATTTCCGGGCATGGACATGCCGGTTTAATCGCTTGAGATCCAGAATCGGGCGAAATTTGTTCTCCTTTTTGGGAACTATAAAAAGGTTGGAATAAAAACCTTTCCTCGGTCCTCTGACGGAACCGGTATCACTACACCCTTTTGTAGCAGAGATTCGACCTCTCGCTGTAGAGCGACAACAAGCTCGGGTTCCGACGGAACGCGAGACTGACAAAAAACATTTGGGGGTCGAGAAGCAAACTCTATGAAATAGCCTGCCGACACTATCCGCGTTGCCCAGGAATCTGGAACGCGAGCCATCCAAGTCGCCTTGAAAAGAAGCAGGCGACCCCCCACTCGAGAATCCTCGAGTGGACCCCTGGCGTCAATTCGACTTTGCGGGCTTCTTGTCAAGTTCCCGCTTGTCCTGGCGGAAACTCTGCTTCCAGGGAGTACGAGTTTTCTGAGAGGATTTCTTTCCTGAGAAGGAAGGACGACCCGATCCCCACGAGGAGTGACTAGATCGTCCTCGACTCCGAAAGGACCGCCGACCACTATAGACACCAGGCTTACTGGACACCGAGGCCATGGCCCTACGCTGTGGTAATGCTGATTCCTTCGCCTTAGCCTTGGAAATCAGCTCTGTGAGGTCGGATCCAAAAAGATGGCCACCCTTGTAAGGTAAGGCCAACAACCCTTGTTTGGAAACTGCGTCCCCGGCCCACTGTCTGAGCCATAAAGCTCTTCTGACTGTGACCGCTGAAGCTTGCGCTTTGGCCAGCAGAGATGCCGTATCCAGACCGGCATCAAATATATAACAGGCTGCCGTTTCTAACCATTCACAAGTTTCCCGTATCTCAGATAACGGAGATTCATTTTGCAACTCCGTCTTCAGACGTGCCAACCAGCCTAGAGAAGCTCTAGCAGCACACATGGATCCTAGCACTGCTCGGAATCCATGACCCGCAGCCTCATAGCTTGCTTTTGCCGCCAATTCTGTTTTTCTATCCAAAGGCTCCTGTAAGCTCGCTTTTCCCTTAATAGGGAGTAGTGAGGATTTACTAAGCTGAGATAAGGACACATCCACCTCAGGAGCAGAAGTCCAATTAGCCTTTGACTCCGCAGAGCAAGGATAAAGTGTATCCAAGAAATGCGTTCCATGAAAACGCTTATCTGGACATAGACGTTCCTCCTCTATTACACTATTAAGCTCATCCAGAGCTGGCAATGTTGTACGCGAAGCACGGGACTCCTGGAACATGCGTGCTGATTTACCAGGACGACTAGTTACCTCCTCCGGTAACTGTAATATATCTCTCATGGCTTCAATTAATGCCTCCGTACGCTTCGCCATAGAGGAACGCCCCTGCGGCTCGTCCGCATCTGAATCGGATATTTCTCCATCCGAATTTAAAGGGGAACTCTGCCCAATATCAGATACGTCTGACTCGCTCCGTGTAGAGGCCGGTAACGGCCTGCGTCGCTTCCTCTGAGAGGAATTAGCAGACACATATTGACCTAAAAGGTCAGACAAGTTGTTGATCGATCGAGCGATATCGTTCAATTTTTCACCGCTGTCGACCGCAGCGCTAGACGCTGTGGAGGTCTGCGTATCTGATTGCCGCAATGGCACTGGGACGTGGTCCGGGCATCTGAACTCTGTTCAGACATGTCTCACCTGTATGAGCAGGTCAAAGCGGTAATACCAGCAAAAACTATGCGGTTTTTTTTTTTTTTTTTTTATATACGCTGAAGGGTTAACGCTCCACCAGGCAGGGTTACCCCAGCGGTATTCAGTCAAAAAATTTAGCTGGTAGAAATAACCCTCAGAGGGGTTAACATTGCAAACTCACCACAATATATATGTTTGTGAGCCCCAGCCAATTTTATGTCTCTAATGAGACTGCAGCTGCAGGATAGCGATCGCTGCGCTGCGGGGTGAGGAATCAGCACTCACCCAGCTGGCCGTGGTGTCTTATGAGGAGAGGAGCGGTCTGAGGAGCCCAGGAGCCTGTGTAATGGCCGCCACAGTGAGGGAGTCGCAGGAGAAGCGCCAGAGCGCGCGTCTTCCTGCTCAGAAGACCGGGAATAGTTAGGCCACGCCCCCTGCTAGCTCGAATATTGAGCGCGAACTCCCCCGCTCCTGCTCCCTCTCTGTCCTGCAGGTATCTGCCTGCGGACAAAAGATCACCACATCTACTTGTAACAGCGCTGTCACAGCAGCGCTGAAGCATACTGACATACATGTAATAGCGCTGCTCACCCAGACGCTAAAGCACTCACACATTATTATAATAAAAATTGTGTGGAAAACTCATCAGCTTAGCGCCACAGGGACCCTCAGGGGTTTCTGGCGCTGTGCCCATGCTTCCCCCCAGGGCGGGAAGCGCAGTGACCCCAGTGTGTGGTTTGCGCCCCCGCCAGGGAAAAATCTCCTCATCCCCCAGGGCCGGCAAGGAATCTGCAGGGACCATTATGTAGTTACAGATCCGCCAAGGGAGAGGCTGGTGAAATACACTGATAAACATGTAATAGCGCTGTCACCGCAGCGCTGAAGCATACTGATATACATGTAATAGCGCTGCCATCAGACGCTAAAGCACTCACACATTAATAATAAAATTTTTGTGTGGAGTACTCACCAGCCAAAGCGCCACAGGGACCCTCAGGGGTTTCTGGCGCTGTGCCCATGCTTCCCCCCAGGGCGAGGAACGCAGTGACCGCACGTGTGGTTTGCGTCCCGCCAGGGAAGCTCTCCTCATCCCCCAGGGCCGGCAAGGATTCTGCAGGGACTTTGAGTAAATACAGATCCGCCAAGGGAGAGGTTGGGGTACAGCAGCGCTGGTACCCCTGAGACCTCTAGACCAACTGGTGATCCAAGTCTCCTGTCCGAATATAAAATAATAAAATCTTCTGAGGAGCTGCATTAGCAGCGACCATCCTCTGGACCTCAAATCTTAGACTGGAGCTGAGTAGGAGGAGCCCGAGCTGGAGGGGCCAGCCAGTCAGCACTCTTTTGATCTGAGGTAACATCCTGATCTGGGGCTCCGCCTACCCATCAGTAATGAATACTGTGGCTCTCTTCCTTCCATCTGCAGCTGAAAGACTATTTGCTTCAATGTTAGATAAAAGTACAACCAGCTATAGCCATCTTTTCAGGAATTCACAGCAGACTTTTCCTTATAGTCGCACGCACACCTGCGCGACAGAGGCCAAACAAAATGCTCTTTGGGCCTCCATGACGAGAATGGATACATCTCGCCTCTAGATATATTTGACATATGCACCCTTGGAGCAGTGTGATGACACCCTAAAGCTGCTCGTACATTAGTGTTTTCACATGGCTGCTTTCTGAAAGACTTGTTTAGGATTGGTCTGTGATGGTTGTAGTCTTGGTCAAAACAACCGATTGATCTCTGCCGTGATCTGTGTCCTAACCTGGGCTTTCACTAACTGATCATGAACAGAACTACAGCACCAGACAAGGATGAAATCTAACATGGCACATCAACTGTTCAACAGATACATTATGTTATGTAAATCTGTATTTACCACACGTCTGTCAGAAAAAGAAGACGTTCTTGAAAGTGATCTAAATTGCCCATTTTTGACTTTCAAAATACATGGCCATCCTGACACAAATTAAATTAAATGCTGATATACTGTAGTTCTAACTCACCCTTTTAGGAAGCAGCTCCTCCTCCGCTAAGAATCCACGTTTGTGTACAGATGCGTCATAATCCCCATACTAAAACAGAATAAATGAAAAAATAATGAGCTAAAACAAACTAAAAAAAAGTTATTACCCTATGTTGGAAGACTGCAACGATTTACATCAACCACAACCAATTTCTTAAAATGTTCTAATTTAAAGGGTTATCCCGATCACACAAAGTCAAGGGATATCACGCATCTGTGCATGGAGTTTGTATGTTCTAGTGGTGTTTGCCGGGGTTTCCTCCAGGTTCTCCGGTTTCCTCCCACACTCCAAAGGCATAATGATCGGGAATTTGGTTTGTAAGCCCAATGGGGACAGTGATGATGATGTCTGTAAAGCGCTGTGGCATTAACCCCTTAGTGACCGGGCCAAATATTAAAATTCTGACCAATGTCACTTTATGTGGTAATAACTCTGGAACGCTTCAACATAACTCTGATTTTGAGATTGTTTTTTTCGTGACTCATTTTACTTTATGATAATGGTAAATTTATGTCGATATTTTCTACATTTATTTATAAAAATGTCAAAAATTTGACAAAAAAAAATTCTAAAAATTTAGAATTTTCAAACTTTGAATAATTATCCATTAATCCGGATAGCAATACCACATAAAATAGTCATTAAATAACATTTCCCTCATGTCTGCTTTACAATCAGCACCATTTTTAAAATATCCTTTTATTTTTTTTTTAGGATGTTAGAAGTAGTGTTGAGCGATACGATACTGCAAATATCGGGTATCGGCCGATATTAGCTCTATCGGCCTTTCGATAATTCGTTTCGATATTATCGTCTTATCGAATACCGGAATCGGATTTGTCACTGTCACTGTGAGTGTCCGTCGGTCGGGTCTGTCAGGAGTCAGCGGCACTTACCTGGCAGAAGATCTCCGGCGGTCACGTCCTGGACTGCTTGATGGCCGCCATTATCTTCTCCCTGGCGGTCACATGCAGTTTTTCGCGATAACTGCAGTGACTGCTGGGTAATCCCGGCCGTAAAGCAGTCAGTCCGATGACGTCACCGCCGGGGAAGCAGGTAATCAGCTGTGCTGCGCCGGGATGACAGCCTCTGCCTGTCATTCTGATGTAGCAGAGCTGGATCGTCGTGGGACACTCGTTACTATGGACTGCGTCGGTCAGGTGGTATACTTTTTTTTTTTTTTTTTCATTTTTTTACAGGAGATCGATGGCGTTGCAGGATGAGACTGTAATAAAAGTAATGAAAACTGTGTTTTTTTTTTTTTTATTAAATTAAAAAACTTTTTTATGAACATTCACCCGTCCGGGTACATAAACAATTTAACTATTTACATACAGGGACCCTGTCCGGGTTATTTATAATTCTTTGGCAGGGGTGTTCCAGGTACCACCTGGTACTCTTCTGATGCTTGCCAAACATCCGAGGCACCAAGGACCACCAGGACCTGATGACGTCGTGTGGCCTGTACAGTCAAGTCGTGACCCGCTATCTGGGTCTGTGTGGCCACCTCTTTCATCTCCCTCCGGGTCTGGAACCCTATGTCCCGGACTGAACGAACCCCAGGGGGCCTAACAGGCGCCGGGTACGGGCCAGCTATACTTATCATGTCCATAGCTGGGGCTGCTGAGGAGACCACTGAGGGAGGCTTGGGAGATTTACGGCGTGGGGTGGGCACTTTTGCAGAGGCCTGGATGTGGGAGGCTGAAGGCTCCGAGGGTCTCACAGGTTCCTGACACTCTGGGGAGTAGGGGTCGCACCTGGTAACATTTAGGGCGTACCATCCATTGTAACCCCAGTGTCGGGTGTAAGTCACCAAGTCTCCTGGCAACAGGTCCCTCCCCGGGTGTCCTTCTGGGAGGTGAGCCTCCACGTCCCGCCGGTTCACAAAAACTTCTAAATAAAGTCCAGGCTCCTGGATGAAGCCCCAACCACCTTTCAATTTAAAGCTCCGTACTGCACCCTTACGCCGCGGCTCCCACAGGGTTCCTTTATCTTTTCTCATCCGGTCCTTCTCTGCCCGGTCCTTCTCCAGCTGACGTTGGCGAAGCTTTTGGGTTTCTCGCTGCTCCCTTTGTCGCTCTGCTTCCCGCTCCCAACGTCTCCACTCTTCCTCCTGACGCCGGTTGTAATTCTCCTCCACCAGCTGCTCCATGTCTCCACCATCAAATGCCAGCTTACAGTGTCCGGTTTGCGGCAGCTCTCCTGGCGCCCCCCAGTCCTGGCGGCGCTCACCTGCGGAGGAAGCAGCCGGCTCTGGAACAGATGACAGTCGGGGCACCGGTACAGGCAGGTAGACCTCTGGTGCCTGCGCGGCCTCCTCCATGAGGACGGGTGTCGCTTCTTCTGTCTCAGCGACGGGGGCAGACAGCGGGTTCTGGGGTGCTGCCGGTGCAGAGTTTTTTGCAGGAACGGGTGCCTCCACTGCGACAACGTCAACCGGATCACATTGCAAGGGCTCCTCTACTAGAACGGGTGCCTCACCTTCCGGTACAGACACTTCAGGTAAGAGGGATTGGCGCCGCTCCAAGTTTATTTTTAGGGCACGCCAGCTGGCTTCCATCCTGGCGACCTCCTCCCGGTGCCGGGCCAGGCCTCTTAGGGTATCCTCCGCTTCTTGCAGCGTAGAAGGGTTTCCAGGCCGGGTGCCCAACGGTGGTTCCGTGGCGATCGGGTCGCTTCCGTGGGGGGAGAGCTCTGAGTCTGACTGCTCCATCCCTTCACACTTCTGCTCGTGTCCATAAGCCATCTCTGCCAAGTCACATGTGTCATTAGCATCAGGAGAGGGCCCCTCTTTTGTAGGGAGGCGGGACCTTCGCGTTAGTTTCCGCACACTGAGGAGGATGAGGAGGCGGAACTGAAGAGCTGTGGGGCACGATCTTACATTGCAGTACCATTTAGAGGCATCGTTTTCGCGTCACTGAGTGAGTGTACACCCACGAAGAGCACGCCCTTCTTCTTCACCAGTGCCTCGTCGTGACGCAGATATGGCTGAAAAATGGCAAATACATTCTCTGATGATTTTAGCAATTCTCAAGCACAAAACCAGTTCAATTCAGGCACACAGGACTCGCTTATAGCGAGCTACAGAATCCTGTTCGTGACGCCCAAGTTGAGTCGCACAGAGCCAGAGGTTTTGGGGGTACTCGGCACCGAGCCCGTCGACTTCTATGGGGTATGTCACGGCTTTACCCGGCAATTGAATCAGAGTCTATTTTACTATGTAGAAGTGTATAAACTATAAATATATGTATATATATATGTCATAATGACATGTATATATATATATATATATATATATATATATATATATGTATTCTATGTGTGTATATTTTGTGTTTACAACGAAAGAAAGGGTTTTTTTTGTTGCGATATTTTGTTCCCATAGACTTACATGGGACTTCCGGTATCAGAATCGGATATCGACGATATTTAGTGATATCGGCGATACCATTTCGATACGATATTTTTAGATATCGAGCAGTATCGCTCAACACTAGTTAGAAGGTTTAAAAATGTAGAAGTCATTTTTAAATGTTTTCAAGAAAATTTACAAAATTTTTTTTTTTAGAGAACCATTACGTTTTGCCATGACTTTGGGGTACCTATATGTCGTAAAATCCCCCAAAGTGAGACCGTTATAAAAACAGCACCCTTCAACGTATTCAAAACTGCTGACAGGTAGTTTGTTAACCCTTCGGGTGCTTTTCAGGAGTTATTACAAAGTGGCATGACAGGAAGGAAACATTTTAGTTTTACCACCTACATGTTGCTAACTTCTGAGCATGCCGCTATAGCCAACAGACTCTAAGGCCGTTTTTTGACCGTAAATTGTCATGTCAAACATCAGGACCACATAATCATGATCTCTGGGTGCCGATGGAGTTAAAGAGGGAGAAGCCACACTCTGTTAACCATCTAGATGCCATAGTCAACATTAACAGCCATGGCAACACCAATTGAGGCTGATGAAGCAAGATGTCAGCTATAGCGTACAGCCGACAGCTGCTGCAATTTCACCCGTCGCGGGATGCTATCGTCTGATATGTGAGGTCAGTAAAAAGACGTATTGGTGGCCACTAACATGTTAATGGCGCTATATAAGTAAGTAAAATAACTAAATACCACTATGACAAGACTATCCCTCGTGACCAGTGGCGGTCTGAATGCAGAACATCTGCAAACTTAAGTATGACTAGGCCAGAGGTAGGGCTTTTAACTTATTTTTCCTGCAAAAAGACACACATATCCATTGAGCAGTTATGAGGTTGGCAATGCTTTGGGAACTGATTAGCTGCAGCAGTCACACGCTGTCCAAAGAAACTGGCAGGGGACAGGGACACACTACAGAGAAAAAGCAGTCCATAGTATAATTTTTTTTTAATTACTGGTATTATTTTTAGACCAGACTTGGTAGATAATTCCCTAACTGTTAGTTGTCATATCCCAGTTGCAGTCATCTGAAATGAATGGGGCTTTAAATGAAAAGATCAAACACCACCTCAAAATGGAAGCTAAATAGATGGTAACAATTGAACGTTACATTTCAGTACTTTGACATGCTCTGCTGAGATTAAATGGACAAGAGCCATCCCTCTGTAGCTTGAAGAGAACCTGTCACTTACCAGAAAATGTGTAATTTTATACCTGGTTAAATGCTGGTGTTCTCGTGAATGTGGCATTTTTTTGTTGGTGAGCCTCTATATCCCTTATATATGGCGGTTCTTCCCTTGACATAAATCTGTAATCTAATCGTAACGTCACTGAAGAGCTACGGTGCTCGTGTCTGAGATGGCAGCCTCATAAATAATAATTGTGACCATGACAAGCACTCACATATATTTCTGAGTGATGGTATTTTTTCTCTATTTCTGATTGTAAATCTTGTCTCATTATCCATGTGATCCTCATCTCTTCCTTGTGAATGTCTTCGTGAGGCTCATGCCCTCTTAACTAATAAGACTAGAATATGTACCGTAATTACTTACTGGGAAGAGGGGTTATAGCTTAGTTACAGGGAGGCTCAGGAACAAAAAAAAAAACAATGCTGGATTTGTGAGATCAACAGCAGTTTCAACAGGTTAAAAAAATCCTATTCATGACAACTTCTCTTTACACTCAATCTGATCTCTTACTTTACTTGAAAATGGTGCAAAGAGAATTAACTTAAAAAGGAAAAGAGCAAAGAACAATAGACAAAATAGCAAAAAAAATAATTCTAACTACAACCTAAAAACTGTGCAATATACACTTTATGCATGCTGCACGATCCATATCAAGGACAGGCTGTATGATCTCAGCCAAGTATGTTGGACTCTGAAACGCTGCAGCATTTAAGAGTGAAACACACTTTAAAGAGGTTGTCCACTACTTTTTCGTAGATGACCTATCCCTAGGATAGGTCTTCAATGTCTGATTGGTCGGGGTCCGACACCTGGCACCCCCGTGGATCAGCTGTTATCGGTGTCGGCAGCCGCCAGCCAGAAGTGCTTTGTTGCGCAGCTGTTCTATCTTCTGAAAGTGGCCAAGGCAGGGTACTAAACATCCGCCTCTAATTCACATCAATAAAAGGAGGTTATGTAGTACCCCGCCGAGGGCACTATCAGAAAATGGAGCAGCCCCGCAATCGAGCAGCTCTGGCTGGCGGTCGCCACCAATACAGATAACAGCCGATCGGCAGGGGTGCAGGGTAATGGACCCCGACTGACAGGTCCTCAATGTCTTATCTAAAGGATAGATCTTCAATGAAAAAGTAGTGGACAATCTCTTTAATAATAATTTTCATGGTCTAAGATTATACTACACATGCATGGGGCAGCATACATAAACTGCCGGGTTCGCTTTAAAAGCAGGAATCAGTGAGAGTATATTAGAGGATAGCTAAGAAAAAAAGCCATTTCATAATTGGTAATGAAAAGTGTAGCTTCAATGTGGTGCTATACATCAAACAGCAATTCTGCTGATGCAGACGGTATAATCCAATGAGCTTGATGACTGGCTGCAGCGGTGATGTGCACTGCCATCATGACGCCATCACTGCAGCGAAAACCCAGGGAGGGTGAGCACCATCTGATTTTGTTGTTTTACATATGACTGCTGGCATTTCAAACATTTGACCTGTAAAAGTTACATGGTGAGGATTTGAACAGTCGAGGTCCAGATCACTGAAACAAAGATGCAGAAAAGGTAATTAGCACATCTAGGAAAGGAAGAATCAGGGCTACTCATAGAAGATCTACTAGAGGAGCAATTGAAGGGAAACAGCACTCGGCTTAATGAAACCCTTCGTTTCAACACCAGTTCAGTTTCAGCATCTGGTCCCTTACTGATTAAAACCTCTAACACGCCATTTTGACAAATGTTAAAGATTTAAGAAAAGTGCACAATAAAGTAACGAAATGCTCAGGGGCAATAATGTATCCTATGAATGAAGAGAAAAAACTCACCTTTGCTTGAACAGCATACGATGCTAGCAGCACAGATGCTTCGGGTGGACAGTATATTTTCTCTTCCAGTATCTGCTTTTTCACCTATTTAAAAAAAGAAAAGAGACTAGGTAAGCAAGAACTATCAACATTGGGGGAGACATAAAACCAGAACAATAAATAAAACCGTAAAATAAGCACCTGCAGGAAGAAGAGATGCTGCGTAATCTCCTGTACAAGTTCTTCCTCAACGTTTTCTGGGTAAAACTTGGCTAAAAAGTGAAAGGTGACAGGTTCTTCTTTTGGGACATCATGGTCCAATACCTTAAGGATAGCAAATGTAACTAAAATTAGGCAACAGTATCACAAGAACACTTTATCACTATATCAGCACTGCTGGTTACAGGTTACCTTTTTATCCATTTTCAACCATGCAATAGTGTCCTTAATAGTGTATTGTAGCCCAAAGAACCAGGTTTCCCGAAGCCCCAAAGTACGACATACCAGGTCAAACAGGTCCTTTCCTTTCCATTTTACCTAAAAGATAACATAACTACATTACATACATACAAGAAAAACATTGATTATTCTGAAATAAAAACATCAGATATCAGTTACCAAGGTATCATTTTATTCAGCTTCCTATGACCTACATGCTCATTTAGCAGGATTAAAAAGGTTGATCCTACTGACAGATTCCCTGCCCATTACTAATAATTATTAATGATAAAGAAATTAATTATAAAGACAGCAGTCTGAAACGCGTTTGATAGTTAGTCGGCATTGGAATTGCAACTTAACATTTATTTATTTTTTTAATAAAGGAGTGTTTTATTGAAGATTTTGCTGCTGGAATTTCCTTCCTTTCCCACTTCCCTGCATTGACTCTTCATATCTGAGTGACCTGACTTTTTTCTTCGATAATGATCAGTCTTGGCCTTTTATAATTTTATGCCAGACAGTGGCATAAATTATAGCAGAAACCTACTCAAACCCATAGATTTTGACACAATATGCACACTATTCATTAAGTTACCTGCATCTATTATTAAATCAGTGCTTCTCAAATTGAAAAATAAACAAAATCTCATTATAAAAAAATTTCTTAATATTATTAACAAATTACACGCATACTGTCCAGGCAGGTAATTCATATAGTATATTAAAAAGGCCTTCATCTTATTCTCTTAAAATTTTTTAGTAATATTAGTGCCGGTGAACATGTGTAATAATACATTCTTCTCCCCTCATCCTTTCATGCGTAGGAAGATATGATCCTAGGGGATAATGTGATCGAATACAGGAGATAGCTGGAGCCCTGAGGTAAGAAGAGGCTGCTCACACTGCTGTGCACTATGACTTTCTGATCTAATGCTTGATATACCAGGTTCCTTGGGTAAGAAGAAGGTGCGCACACAAATTTATTTGCTTATTAATGGTATTTTGGAGTTTATATATAATGGCACATCTTTACCTATTGTTCTATTCCTGGAAAACCTCTTTCATTAATTTGGCACATCTTACTCCAAGACTATTTTTTTTTAAACAGGTGCAGTTAATGTCTGTCTTGTTAAATCAACCCCTCAGTCCTTATTTTTTTTTATAATGGCCTTCATAGACAGGTGTCAGATAGCAAAAGAAGCAGAGGGGCAAAGATTGGTTACATGATGCATATGCATACATGCTTGTGGAAAAAAAAACTATATAAGGCCAGTTTCACACGTCCGTGTCTCCAGTACGTGTGGTGACAGTTTTCACACGTACTGGAGACACATACAGACATAGACACATTATAATCTATGTGTCTATGCACATGTACGTGTTTTCTCACGGACCGTGTGTCCATGTGCCAAACACGTAGACATGTCCGTTTTGACATGGACCAGAAAAAGTCCTGCACACGTGCACACGGAGAACTGTTCACACAGTCCTCCGTGTGCGTGGACGGCCGTCGGGGAAGTCACGGCTACTGTAAGCCGCTGTCCCCCTGCGGCTGGTGCTGAAGCCGGCTGTAATTCCCCCTGCTCTGCCTGCGAGCAGAGGAGAACGAAGAGCGGTGTATTAATATACTACTAATCATTCTCCTCTGCTCGCAAGGGGAATTACAGCCGGCTTCAGCACCAGCTGCAGGGGGACAGCGGCTTACTGTAGCGCTACTTCCCCAGCGGCAGACCGTGTGGTACTGATGCGGAACACGGGTGGCACACGTGTGCCGCACATAGTACACAAACGGACACTGATATCTCCGGTACCGATTTTTCCGGTACCGGAAATATCAGGACATGTGAAACAGGCCTAATTTAGTGAGAGTATTTCTGATCCATTAAGAAATGAAGTCAGGCTTAAGTGGTTCTCTGCTGTCTCATCATTTGACAGTTGTGTGAGACTTACTGCATCTGAGATGGGAGATACCACTCTGTCTGGGTAGACTGGGATCGTGCAGCGGGTAAACAAAAGAGATTGGTGCTGCTGTTTTACTTCATGCTAAATTTTATGATATAGAGGTAAAGTAAAATGGATTCTTGTGAAGTATGGGGAGAATGAAGGAGGAAGCTAGAAAATACCAACCATGATGTATACGGTCACAGCCTTCTTTGGTGTTGCTGTGTTGTGCCGACTAAGGGTAAGTTCACACTAGGTGTTTTTTCCAGAACAAGCATGTTTTCCTTGTTTTTTCTGGTGATTTTTTGTGGCGGTTTTGGCATGCTAGATTTGTCTCTTGTGCATGCTGATTTATTTTAGAGTTGAAAAAAAAGTCAGTCCTATTCTATAAAATCAGGCTTTAGCACAAAAAAAAGGAGATTTTTGTGTACTCACCGTAAAATCCTTTTCTCCGAGACGCTCATTGGGGGACACACAGACCGTGGGTGTTATGCTGCTGCCACTAGGAGGACACTAAGCAATACATTAAGCACAAAAGATTAACTCCTCCTCCTGCAGTATACACCTCCTGTTGGCTCAATCCTGAACCAGTTCGGTGCCAAAGCAGTAGGAGCTCATAACAGAGTGCAATATCTCACAAATCAAATAACTAGTTACAAATATACAACGAGGCTTCAAATTAAACAAGGGTGGGAGCTGTGTCCCCCAATGAGCGTCTCGGAGAAAAGGATTTTACGGTGAGTACACAAAAATCTCCTTTTCTCCTTCGCCTCATTGGGGGACACACAGACCGTGGGACGTCCCAAAGCAGTCCCTGGGTTGGAAACCATCAACAGATGGAGCCTCGTGAAAACTTATGCATACAAAACGCTTAACTGGTTAACGTCAACTTACAGATGCGCAACAGCTGATTGCAGAATTTGCCTGCCAAGTGCCGCATCTGAAGAAACCTGAGCATGAATTTGATAATGCTTGACGAAAGTATGAAGACTGGACCAAGTCGCAGCCTTGCACACTTGCTATGCCGAAGCCTGGTGCCGAATGGCTCAGGAGGCCCCCACAGATCGAGTGGAGTGTGCCTTAATCCCAGCCGGGATAGGCTGACCTTTAACACGATACGCCTCTTGGATCGCAGAGCGAATCCATCTGGCTAACGTGGCCTTGGAAGCAGGAAGACCCTGTCTGCGTCCTTCCGGAAGCACAAACAGAGCGTCCGATTTTCGGAAAGGCGCCGTTCTTGAAATATACCTTCGGAGAGCTCTCACCAAATCCAGGGTGTGAAGAGCTTTTTCAGTACGGTGAATCGGCGCCGGACAGAACGAAGGCAAAACTATCTCCTCATTGATGTGAAAATCCGAAACGACCTTAGGCGTGAAAGAAGGAGACGTTCTAAGAACAACCTTGTCCTGGTGAAAAATAAGGAAAGGAGATTTACAAGATAAGGCTGCCAACTCCGATACCCGTCTGATAGAGGTAATCGCCACTAGGAAGACAACCTTCCAGGAGAGAAGCGATAAGGACACTTCAGACAAAGGTTCGAAGGGTGATTCCTGTAAGGCACTGAGGACCAAATTAAGGTCCCAAGGCTCTAAAGGCCTCTTGTAGGGCGGAACAGGATGTGACACTCCCTGGATAAAGGTCCTGACCTGAGACTTAGATGCGATCCGTCGTTGGAAAAGGACGGACAACGCAGAAATCTGTCCCTTGAGAGAGGAGAGAGCTAACCCTGAATCCATTCCTGTTTGAAGAAACTCTAGAATGGAAGGGATAGAAAAAACCAAAGGGGAACGACCCTTGTCTTTACACCAAGAAAAAAATGTCTTCCAGACTCGATGATAAATGCGTGCGGAAGCCGGCTTCCTGGCATTGATCATTGTTGAAACCACGTTGTTAGAGAAACCAGCCTGACTTAAGATCCAGGCTTCAATGGCCATACCGTCAAATTCAGCGCTTTCGAATTGTGATGGTAAATTGGACCCTGTGAAAGAAGGTCCGGACGATCTGGTAATCTCCAGGGAACGTCTGCGACAAGACGCACTAGTTCCGCATACCATGGACGGCGAGGCCAGTCCGGAGCGACCAGAATGAGAGGAACGCCTTCCGCTTTGATCTTCCGAATCACCCTGGGGATTAACGGAAGAGGTGGGAAGATGTAAGGAAGGCGAAATTGACTCCAAGGGAGAACTAGCGCATCCGAGCCGATGGCTAATGGATCGCGTGATCGACTTATGAAAGTCTGAACTTTGGCATTCAATCTGGATGCCATGAGATCCACATCCGGAATTCCCCAACGCTGGCAAATGAGTTGAAACATTTCCGGGTGAAGGGACCATTCCCCTGAGTCTAAGCCTTGGCGACTGAGGAAGTCGGCCTCCCAATTGTCCACTCCCGGGATGTGAACCGCGGAGATGGGCGAGCGGTTTGCCTCGGCCCAGCGCAGGATGTGCGATACCTCGAGCATAGCTGTTCTGCTCCGAGTGCCCCCCTGGCGGTTGATATATGCCACGGCCGTGGCGTTGTCTGACTGAATCCGGATGGGACATCCGGCCAGTAGATGATGGAACTGCACGAGAGCTAACTTGATAGCTCTGATCTCCAGGATGTTGATCGGAAGACGGGTCTCTGATAGAGACCATCGGCCTTGAGCCGTGTGATGGAGGAACACTGCTCCCCATCCGAGGAGACTGGCATCGGTGGTCACCACCAGCCAATGGATCGGCAGAAAGGATTTTCCCTGATTCAGAGATGAAGCCTTTGTCCACCATTTTAAGGAGCTTCTGACTGTGGGAGACAGACGGAAGTGGCGACCTAAAGACGCAGGGTTCCTGTCCCAAAGTGATATTAGCTCCTGTTGAAGAGGACGAAGGTGGAACTGAGCGAATGGTACTGCCTCGATGGACGCTACCATTTTCCCCAGGACCTGCATCGCGCTCCACAGAGAGTGCAAGTGGCCTAGAAACAACAGGAGTACTCCCCGTCTCAGAGAGTTGATCTTCTCTGGGGGGAGAGATACCAACCCTTGGAAGGTGTCCAGAATCATTCCCAGAAAAGGAATCTTCTGAGACGGAATGGGAAGAGACTTGTCCAAATTGATTAGCCAGCCCAAGCGAGAAAGGGTGTCGATAGTGATCTCGACACTTTCTGCGCAGGCCTGAAAAGACGGACCTTTGATGAGTAGGTCGTCCAGATACGGGAGGACTACCACACCCCGAGAGTGTAAAATTGACATGGCGGCCGTCATGACCTTTGTGAACACTCTGGGGGCGGTTGCGAGACCGAAAGGCAGAGCGGCAAATTGAAAATGATCCTCTCCGACAGCAAAACGCAGAAACTTTTGATGACCTCTGAAAATTGGAATGTGTAGATACGCATCCTTGATGTCTATAGACGCCAAGTATTCTTTCCTTTCTAGAGATGCGACCACAGAACGGAGGGATTCCATCCTGAAATGACGGATTCTGATAAACTTGTTTAGTAATTTTAGGTCTAGAATAGGACGCAAGGAGCCGTCCTTCTTGGGAACCACAAAGAGGTTTGAGTAAAACCCTTTGAATCTTTCCCTGTGAGGGACTGGGACGATGACGCCGCTGGAACGAAGTATGTCCAGAGCCTGGAGGAAGGGGACTATGAAATCCTTGGACTTGGGGGGACGTGACTGAAAGAAACGTGTTGGGGGGAGGGACAAGAATTCGATCTTGTAGCCGGAGTGTACAAGATCGAGGACCCACCGGTCCTGAATGACCGACCCCCAGACCTCGCGAAACAAGAGTAGGCGGCCGCCTACCTTGTTTGGGTCCCCCGTCTTTGGTAAGGAGTCATTGGGAAGACTGTTTGCGAGAAGAGGAGCTCCTATTTCCCGCCTGAGAAAATCTGTTTCTCCAGGGCTGAGAGGACCTGGACGATGGTTGCGAGCCCCTATCTCTGCGAGATGGACGGGGTGCTCGAGACAAGGTCGAGGTGGAGGACCAATTAAAGGAGCTACGAAATGGCCGGGAACGACCTTGGTATTGATACCGAAAAGGTCGATTGATTCTGCGCTGCGGAAGAAATTTGCTCTTGCCCCCAGTGGCGTCAGAAATAATTTGATCAAGACGGTCTCCAAAAAGACGTCCTGAAAGATAAGGCAGCGAAGTCAAAGTTCTCTTTGAAGCAGCATCTGCACGCCACTCTCGGAGCCAGAGGGACCTCCGAATAGCGATAGCATTGGCTGCTGTGAGTGCAGCGCAATGAGCTGCATCTAGGGACGCATGAACCATGTAGTCACCTGCCCGAGTAATCTGATAGGCCAGATTACGTGCCTCGGGTGAAAGGGAGATATCGCTAGTTGTTTTAACTAGGTCCTCAACCCAAGCCACCATAGCCCTTGCTACCCAGGTGGCCGCAAAGGAGGGAGAGAGAGAGGCTCCAGCCACCTCAAAAATTGATTTTGCGAGGTTGTCAATTTGTTTGTCAGACGGGTTCCTAATGGATGAACTATCTGACACAGAGAGCAGGGATTTTGAAGATAGGCGAGATACTGGGGGATCTACCACTGGAGATTCAGTCCACTCTTTCGCTACAGTTGCTGAAAATGGGTAACGAGCTTTCAGAGACTTCAGCCCTGAAAAACGTTTGTCTGGACGCTCCCTCTGTCCCTGGACAATTTCCGTAAATTCAGGGTGATTACTAAACACCTTGTGAGTACGTTTAGCTCTTTTGAAAGAGATAGGGTGATTTGGTTGAGACCCGGGTTCTTCATCTAGTTTGAGGATTTTTATTAATTGCCTCAATGAGAGAATCTAACGATTCCTGAAATTCTGGCGAGTTGGGGTCATCACCAATGTCCGACTCGTATTCGGAATCATGATCACTACGATATCTGGGCGAGGGGGAGCGAGAGCCTGAGCTCGCCGATGCTGAACCGCTGGATGGATTGGGAGACGCATTATGGCGGCGTTTTCTGGACGACCGCTTTGCGGACGCCGAGGGTCGGCCCCTGTCGGATGAGGTCTCTCTGAAGGCTAAAGGGCCCCTTTCTGGAAAAAGGACGCCCTGGGAAGAAGAGGAGCCGCGGAAAGTATCCAAGACCCTAGTCAGAGAATCCATGGAATGCGCCAGAAATTCTGGCCATCCTGAATGACCTGGCTCAATGGGATCAGGAATAGGCAGAGACTCCTGAACGGTAGTAGGGGGCTCCTGAGCGGCAGAAGCAGTGGGCTCTTGGGCACATGTTGTACAGAATTGGGAACCATGCTTTGACGGCAGTGAAGCGTTGCATGCAATGCAGGCGGCATATACTACAGTGTAGTTTTTAGCCTTTTTAGCGTCCTTTGATTGCGACATATTTTCTGCAATTTTTGGAGCCTGCTGCAGTAGAAGGGTTAATCGCTGTGCCGACCTAGTCGCAGCGTGCACTTACCCAGGTCCTGTGCAGGGAAGAAGGAGAACAGCGTCTGCCAGCGCTGCTCCACCAAAAAGATGGCGCCCGAGATTATAGCAGCGCTTCTCGTGTGGTACGAGAAGCGCCAGAGGCAGTGGGAGGAGAGGGGGAGGACCCAGGAGAGAGACCCATGTGATCTAACGCTGGCCAATAGCGTTAGAGATGGGCGGAGCCGTTTGGCCCGCCCCTTCCCTTGAGGCCTATCCCGGACTGAAGCCGGGGACTAAATTTAGAAGATGCGGCCTATGCCGGCCCGAAGCCGGGGCCTAAATTTTTTGCGGCCTACCCCGGAGCCGAAGCCGGGGAGTATATTTAAGGCCGTGGCGCGAATATAGCGGTAGCGGCGCGACTGTAGCGCTAGCGGCGTGGCGGCGCAACACCGCTGCGGCCGCGATGCGACGCTAAAGCGGTCGCGGCGACATGAGGCAACATCGCTCTCCTGATATACTCACTGTGGGGGGCGAAGATGGAGACCGCAGGATTACAGCATTTATGGCCGTACTTCCTCAATCCACCAACCCCTTTCATTAGGGGGGTGGAGAGGGATCTTTCATGCATCAGACCGCCACCGCTTCAGGAGAGGTGAGCGGGATATTCAATCAAAGGTGCCACGCGAATCCGTCATCTACCTCGTGGGATATCTCATGGGGAGAGCGGCCCGTGTCAGGGATCTGTCGCCCCATGGTAGCGTGGCAGGAGGGGTACGTGGAGGCGACACTCGCACGATGCCGCCTGTTGTTGGTTTTTGGGAGATCGTGACTTTTCGTACAAGTCCCGTCGCCCATCCGTGCGTGAAGAAAGTAAAAATAATAAAAGGTTTAAATCAGAAAAAAATCAGAAAAAAAGTGGGGTCTGAGAGCAGACCCTAGTGCCTCCTACAGACACTAAGCAAGAACTGGTTCAGGATTGAGCCAACAGGAGGTGTATACTGCAGGAGGAGGAATTAATCTTTTGTGCTTAATGTATTGCTTAGTGTCCTCCTAGTGGCAGCAGCATAACACCCACGGTCTGTGTGTCCCCCAATGAGGCGAAGGAGAAATGCAGCAAAACCAGATACCTGCATTTTTGGTGTGTTTCTTCAGCGTCTTTTCACCACCCATTCAAGTCAATGAGTAAAAACTACTGAAAGAAGTGACATGCTCTATGTACAAAAAAACCATGCAAAGCACAAAATACAAAAAAAACAATGTGTGTGAATGAGATTTCTGAAATCTCATAGGCTTTACTGGTACTGTAAAATGCAGCTGAAAATTAGCATTAAAAAAAAAGCATTAAAAAAAATGCAGCAAAAACACCTAGTGTGAACTTACCCTAAGACTGACCCCTTTACAGGCAGCTGATTGCTTTTTTTGCACATAAATCCTTTACAAGCAGATTCCCGCCCCCCCATCGCGGATACACCTTTTCAATGCAGCTCTGACATTATGCAGATCAACTCTTTACATCCTGTTACCGCAGGGTTCGACAAACCCAGGCGCCAGGTCGCCAGTGGCGCCTAGAAAATCATGCCTGGCGCACGGGGATTAAAGAGGCAGCTCCTCCTGCGCCGTCTCGCAGGGCCGGCGTCAACACCCGGGCAAGTGCCGGGGCCCTGAGCAGGCGGGGGGGCCTACTCGCCGTCGGGCACCCAGGCGCCCGTTAGCGGTGTCAGCGCCGCCACTGGGCCCCCCCCCCGCTTGCTCAGGGCCCCGGCAGCAGCCGGCGCAATACTTACCTCACCCCGTGCCTCTGCTGCCGCAGCTCCGGGCTCCAGGGAGCGCCTGCGCTTCCTCTCTCACAGCAGCGCCGCTGAATGACGTCATCATTCAGCGGCCGGCTGTGGCAGAGAGCGCACGGACGCCGGACAGGTGAGGCGTGTGTGTGTGTGCGCCCCTCATGTTGGCATGCTATGTCTGTAATGTGCAGGGTGATCAGGGATTGACATGTACTTGGTCACTGTGCCCCCTCATGTTGGCATGTGCTCTGTCTGTAGTGTGCAGGGTGATCAGGGACTGACATGTACTTGGTCACTGTGTCCCCTCATGTTGGCATGCTATGTCATGTTGGCATGCTATGTCTGTAGTGTGCAGGGTGATCAGGGACTGACATGTACTTGGTCATTGTGCCCCCTCATGTTGGCATGTGCTCTGTCTGTAGTGTGAAGGGTGATCAGGGACTGACATGTACTTGGTCACTGTGTCCCCTCATGTTGGCATGCTATGTCTGTAGTGTGCAAGGTGACCAGGGACTGACGTGTACTTGGTCACTGTGTCCCCTCATGTTGGCATGCTATGTCTGTAGTGTGCAGGGTGATCAGGGACTGACGTGTACTTGGTCACTGTGCCCCCTCATGTTGGCATGCTGTCTGTAGTGTGCAGGGTGATCAGGGACTGACGTGTACTTGGTCACTGTGCCCCCTCATGTTGGCATGTGCTATGTCTGTATTGTTGCAGGGCTATCAGGCACTGGTTACACTGTATTTAGGAGATAAAGAGATGACCATCTCATGGCATATACCAGGGTTCGACAAACCCGGGCGCCAGGTCGCCTAGGAAATCATGCCTGGCGTCCGGGGAATTAAAGAGGCAGCTCCTCCTGCGCCGTCTGCAGGGCCGGCGTCAGCACCCGGGCAAGTGCCACCACTGGGCCCCCCCCGCTTGCTCAGGGCCCCGGCAGCAGCCGGCGCAATACTTATCTCTCCCCGTGCCTCCGCTGCCGCAGCTCCGAGCTCCAGGGGGCGCCTGCGCTTCCTCTCTCACAGCAGCGCCGCTGAATGACGTCATCATTCAGCGGCCGGCTGTGGCAGAGAGCGCGCGGACGCCGGACAGGTGAGGCGTGTGTGTGTGCCTGCGGTGCTGTATGTGTGATGGTGGTGGGGGAGGCAGTGATGGTGGTGAGGAGGCGATGATGATGATGATGGGGAGTCAATGATAATGGGAAGGCGATGATGATGATATTAATGGGGAGGCAATGATAATGATGATGATGGGGAGGCAATGATGATGATGATATTAATGGGGAGGCAGTGATAATGGGAAGGCAATGATGATGATGATATTAATGGGGAGGCAATGGTAATGGGAAGGCAATGATGATGATGATATTAATGGGGAGGCAATGATGATGATAGGGAGACAATGATGATGATGATGGGCAGGAAATTATGATGAGGGGGGGCAATGATGATGATAATGGGCAGGCAAAAATTCTGGCTCCTACATTTTTTGGCTGGCTCCTAGATTCTGAACAACTTTGTCGACCCCTGTGTTACCGTATTTTTTGGACTATAACATGCACTTTTTTCCCAAAAATTTTTTGGGGAAAATGGGGTTGAGTTTTGTAGTCGGAATATACTTACAAATACTGTGGCGGCAGCAGGAGTCAGGTGATTCTGTTGGGGTCCCGGTCCGACACTGCAGGGCAATGCAGCCTCCCTTCCCAGGCTGGTGTGACAGGTTCGGCAGTGGTGCGGGGGGCTCCACCGGCATTTTGTGAAAGCCCGGAGGCTCCTGCACATCCATTGCTGCGATGCGGTGGCTTCCAGGAAAATGGCCGCCGGGGACGGCACATGCTCAGATTGAGATCTAGGGACGAGATCTCGTTGCCGAGATCTCAATCTGCTGCAATGCGGTTGCCTCCGGGAAAATGGCCACCTGGGGCGGCGCATGCTCAGATTGAGATCTCGGGAGACAAAATCTTGTTGCCGAGAACTCAATCTGAGAATGCGCCGCCCTCGGGGGCCATTTTCCCAGAGGCCACCGCATCACAGCAATGGATGTGCTGGGGCCTCCAGGATTTCACAAAATGCCGGCGGAGCCCCCCGCACCACAGGGCACCACTGTCGAACCTGTCGCAAAGTGCTGGCTGAGCCCCCTGCACTACACCACCGCCGCACCAGCCTGGGATGGGTTTTCCCGGAGGCCACCACACCAGCCTGGGATGGGAGTCATATCGCCGGACCACCGAACCAACCCTGTGACCACGCTCCACCAGCGCTGCCGATCACCCCCGGTAAGCTGAATTCAGACTGTAAGACGGACCCCCATTTGACACATTAATTTTTTTCCCTACTTTCCTTCTGAAAATGTGGGGTGCGTCTTATGGTCCAATGCGTCTTATAGTCCGAAAAATATGGTAAATGGCTGAAGAGTAAGATTTTTCTGCATGAAATTGTAAAGTCCACTCTTGGCAATGGAGGTGAGGAATATTTTTTACCTCATTTGTATTTTACTGCCTATTGAGATGCATTAATGAAGGAGTCACCATGTTTGTGATTTTCTTTTGTTGAATTCATGAACAAAAAAAAATAGTTAAAAGGGAACCCGTTATATGCCCAAATCGTACAAGCCTGCAAATGTGGGGTTAGTCTGCAGATTAATAGCATTCTGAAGCTGCCCCGTCGCTGCACTGAAAGCCAGGCTACAAGGAGAAAATGAACAGTTTTCCTCCCAGAAGTCTATAGCTTTCAATCATAGAGGCGCAGTTTCAGTGACCGTTCAGTACATAGTGCATCTGTACTGAGCGGTGACTGAAGCCGCACCAGCTGTGCCTCTGTGACTGAAAGCCGGAGGATAAGTTTGTTTTCTCCTGGTAACCTGCATTTTATTCCGGTGGCCGCACATCTTTAGAACACCATTAACCCTTTAGTGACAGCCAATTTTTACAATTCTGACCACAGTCATTTATGAGGTTATAGCTCTGGAATGAGTCAACAGGTCCCACTGATTCGGAGACTATTTTTTCGTGACGTATTGTACTTCATGTTAGTGGAAAAATTTATTCGATATGACTTGCGTTTATTTATGAAAAAAACAGAAATTTGGCAAAAATTTTGAAAATTTTGCAATTTTCAAACTTTTAATTTTTGTGCCCTTAAATAAGAGAGTGGTGTCACACAAAATAGTTCATAAATAACATTTCCCACATGTCACCTTTACATCAGCACAATTTTGGAAAAACATATCTTTTTTTTGTTAGAATGTTGTAAGGGTTAAAAGTTGACCAGCGATTTCTCATTTTTTTGCAAAAAAATTTACAAAACCATTTTTTTAGGAACCACCTCATATTTGAAGTGACTTTGGGGGGCCTATATGACAGAAAATACCCAAAAGTGACACCATTCTAAAAACTGCACCCTCAAGGTGCTCAAAACCACATTCAAGTTTATTAACCCTTCAGGTGCTTCACGAGAACTAAAGCAATGTGGAAGGAAAAAAATTAACATTTTACTTTTTTCACAAAAAATTTACTTTAGACCCAAACTTTTTTATTTTCACAAGGGTAACAAGAGAAAATGGACTACAAAATGTGTTGTGCAATTTCTCCCGAGTACACCGAAACCCTGTATGTGGGGAGAAAGCCACTGTTTGTGCGCATAGCAGGGCTCAAAAGGGAGGGAGCACCGTTTGACTTTTTGAACCCATAATTGGCTGGAATCAATGGCGGCGCCATGTTGCATTTGGATACCCCTTATGTACCTAAACAGTAGAAAACCCCCAATTCTAACTCCAATCTTAACACAGCCCTAACCCTGACCCTAATCCCAACCCTAAACCTAACACCCCGACCGTATCCCACCACAACCCTAACCCCCAGACCACAACCCTAACCCCCAGACCACAACCATAACCCCCAGACCACAACACAACAGTAACTCCAACACCACAACCATAACTGTTGTGAACGCTCTGGATCTGACTTCTGAGTTTGGGCTCCCCCTGGTGGCTGCTGATAGCAATGAAGCTGCTTTGGCTAACAGAGGTCCATCAGCTGGGGGCGATGATTGGCAATCAGGTGTTACTGACTAGGGAGATATAAGTGTGCAACCTTCCCATGATCCTTGCCGGTGATTTGTTTCTTCCTGGTCCCTTTTGGAAGTCAGCTTGCTTCCTGCTATGTTCTGCAACTTTCAGATAAATTATTTGCTGTTTATTTCTGTGGCATTTGTATTTGTCTATCTCAGTTTTCTGCCCTTCTGGAGTTTGTACAGCCAGGTTCCCTTGTGGGGGCCTGCGCTGGACACGGTTTCTCATTTGCCACTGTTTATGTATTTTCAGTTCACTGTTATTTCAGTATCTGCTGATATGCTACCAGTTCACACCAGAGTTCTGAGCTAGCGGGGGAGAGATTGTGTGGTCTCAGTAATTTTGCATATCAGAAGTGTTGGAGTTTTTCTTAGAGTTTTTGCTGGATTGCAGACAGTATTCTTTCCTGTCCTATTCTATCTAGACAGTTTGGGCCCCAGCATTTGCTTGCTCTATTTTCTGCCTGTGTTTGTATTTCATCTTGTCTCACCGCCAATATACAGTACAGACCAAAAGTTTGGACACACCTTCTCATTTAAAGATTTTTCTGTATTTTCATGACTATGAAAATTGTACATTCACACTGAAGGCATCAAAGCTATGAATGAACACATGTGGAATTATATACTTAACAAAAAAGTGTGTAACAACTGAAATTATGTCTTATATTCTAGGTTCTTCAAAGTAGCCACCTTTTGCTTTGATGACTGCTTTGCACACTCTTGGCATTCTCTTGATGAGCTTCAAGAGGTAGCCTGTTATGATTTGGTAGCTGAGGAGTGCAGGTAAAAAAAAAAGGCAATACACCAGAGCAGTTGGAAACTATGAGATTGCAGTACCCTGACTAACCACCACAACTAGAGGCAGCCATGGAGCGTTCCTACGTTGGTCCTAGACGCCTCGTCACAGCCTGAGAAACTAACTACACCTAAAGATAGATATAGGAAAGCTATCTGCCCCGGAGCAGAACCCCAAAGACAATAGAAAGCCCCCAAACATGTAATGGCGGTTAGACAAGATGAAATACTGACACAGAAAGAAAATAGTATGAGCAAACGCTGGGGCCCAAACTAACTAAATAGAAAAGGACAGGAAGGGTACTTACTGCAATCCCAGAAAACCCTGAAAAGCACCAACACCACTAATTTCAAAAACACCTGAGATCACACGACCTCTACCACCTAAATTAGTTCTCTGGTGTAACAAAATCAAAACAGCAGCCACTGAAAAAACTGGAAAAAGCAAAAGTACATACATAAGTGGCTGAACTAAACTGAGAGGGCAAAAGCCCCCGGAGGGGACCCTGAAGGCCCCACAGAAGTGTAGGACAAAAATGCAAAAATATAGCACAAAAACAAAAAGAAGAAAATGTCTTATCTGTTAGCAGGAGATGCAGACACGACACAGCAGGCTACAAGGGAAACAGGAATGAAGGATTCAGACCAGAACAATTGATCACCGGCAACCCTGATGGGAAGGTGACTCCCTTATATAAGACCAGTCAGTAACACCTGATTCCCAGTCCTCACAATCTTCACTGGACAGACCAGCACCGCTTGTAACCACCAGAGGAAGCCTCTGCTCAGAACTCATCTCAAACCCATTCACAACAGTAGCCACCGGAAATGGTCTTCCAACAATCTTGAAGGAGTTCCCAGAGATGCTTAGCACTTGTTGGCCCTTTTGCCTTCACTCTGCGGTCCAGCTCACCCCAAACTATCTCGATTGGGTTCAGGTCTGGTTACTGTGGAGGCCAGGTCATCTGGCATAGCACCCCATCACTTTCCTCCTTGGTTAAATAGCCCTTACACAGCCTGGAGGTGTGTTTGGGGTCATTGTCCTGTTGAAAAATAAATGATGGTCCAACTAAACGCAAACCTGATGGAATAGCATGCCGCTGCAAGATGCTGTGGTAGCCATGCTGGTTCAGTATGCCTTCAATTTTGAATAAATCCCCAACAGTGTCACCAGCAAAGCACCCCCACACCATCACACCTCCTCCTCCATGCTTCACGGTGGGAACCAGGCATGTAGAGTCCATCTGTTCACCATTTCTGCTTCGCACAATGACACGGTGGTTGGAACCAAAGATCTCAAATTTGGACTCATCAAACCAAAGCACAGATTTCCACTGGTCTAATGTCCATTCCTTGTGTTCTTTAGCCCAAACAAGTCTCTTCTGCTTGTTGCCTGTCCTTAGCAGTGGTTTCCTAGCAGCTATTTTACCATGAAGGCCTGCTGCACAAAGTCTCCTCTTAACAGTTGTTGTAGAGATGTGTCTGCTGCTAGAACTCTGTGTGTCATTGACCTGGTCTCTAATCTGAGCTGCTGTAAACCTGCGATTTCTGAGGCTGGTGACTCGGATAAACGTATCCTCAGAAGCAGAGGTGACTCTTGGTCTTCCTCTCCTGCGGCGGTCCTCATGTGAGCCAGTTTCTTTGTAGCGCTTGATGGTTTTTGCAACTGCACTTGGGGACACTTTCAAAGTTTTCCCAATTTTTCGGACTGACTGACCTTCATTTCTTAAAGTAATGATGGCCACTCGTTTTTCTTTACTTAGCTGCTTTTTTCTTGCCATAATACAAATTCTAACAGTCTATTCAGTAGGACTATCAGCTGTGTATCCACCAGACTTCTGCACAACACAACTGATGGTCCCAACCCCATTTATAAGGCAAGAAATCCCACTTATTAAACCTGACAGGGCACACCTGTGAAGTGAAAACCATTCCCGGTGACTACCTCTTGAAGCTCATCAAGAGAATGCCAAGAGTGTGCAAACCAGTCATCAAAGCAAAAGGTGGCTACTTTGAAGAACCTAGAATATAAGACATAATTTCAGCTGTTACATACTTTTTTGTTAAGTATATAATTCCACATGTGTTAAATCATACTTTTGACGCCTTCAGTGTGACTTTACAATTTTCATAGTCATGAAAATACAGAAAAAATCTTTAAATGAGAAGGTGTGTCCAAACTTTTGGTCTGTACTCTATGATTGGGGGCTACCTATTGTGAAGGGTTAAACCAAGATCAAAACCATTTTGTGCTTGTAATTCCATCTTGTGGTTTATGAGATAAATTCTGCTACTAGGCTATAGCTCATGACTATTATAAAGCCAAATTGTTCTTCTGTAATTAGAGCAAAGTTCACGGTTGTAATAAAACTAGATTGTTCTAGTTCGGACAAGATATGAGACCTTGGGGTGTATCATTGTAGAATACTCTGAAGAATGAATACGCCATTGTCCTTCTCTGTTACGTAGGTACGGCCATATATGTAGTTTCCGGTCTTTCTGTATTTTCATAGGTTAATTGTTGCAAGTATGTTTTTATACTATTGGTTGAAGTACAAACTTGCTAAATACTATAAAAGAAGATGATGTAATAAACGGGGTAGGAATCTGCCTTGATTCTCCCAAACAGAGACACGTCGTCTCTGTCTGGTCATTTTCAGTTGCTAGCAACGTCCTGTGGATTAATTTGGAAATCACTTGGTCAACCGTGAAGGGTCACTTTAGATCCTCCCTCGGCACTATTACTTTAGGGGCTCTACTCCGGGGCAGTTAGCTTTCCCCTTTCTCTCTTTAGGCTTAGTTAACTCTCCGGCTGTGTCGAGGCGTCTAGGGCACCGTAGGCACGTCCCACGGCTGCTTCTAGTTGTGCTGTCAGTTTAGGGGTCTGCAATCCGCTAGTTACCAACCTCTCTGGGTGTCTGGTTGCCTAGGCTATTTTGGCTACTGTCCTCCTCGACTACCAAATCATAACACGTAACCCCAACACAACCCTAACCTGAGCTGCAATCCTAACCCTTTTTTATTTTTTTTGCAGTCGCTGCTATTCGGTGAATAACTGGCGATGGTAAAAACCGACCCTAATCTTGTTCTTCAGGGTCTCAGCTACCCACGGTAGCTGAGACCTCTGAGATTTTCCGACACTGGGGGGGCGCTATAGCATTACTTCTCTGCTATGTTAAAAAGTGGCGCTAAGGAATACCATATATACTCGAGTATAAGCCGACCCGAGTATAAACCGAGGCACCTAATTTTGCCACGGAAATCTGGGTAAGCTTATTGACTCATATATAAGCCGGGCATGTCCTCTCATCCCTGTCCTGCTCTTTGTGGCTCCCCCCGTCCCATCCTTCTATGTATGGCTCGGCTCCCCCCGTCCCATCCTTCTATGTATGGCTCGGCTCCCCCCGTCCCATCCTTCTATGCATTGCTTGGCTCCCCCCAGTACCATCCCTCTATGTATGGCTCGGCTCCCCATACTCCCCGTCCTCCTCCGTGCTCCCCCGTCATACTCACCCTCCTCGCGCCGTCGCTGCACGTCCCTACGTCTCCGTTGTCCCGGCTTCCTGCAGCTCTCCTGTGCTGAGCGGTCACGTGGTAACGCTCATTAAGGTAATGAATATGCGCTCCACGCCTATGTAAATGTAGATGTGTGCATATTCATTACCTTAATGAGCGGTACCATGTGACAGCTCAGCACAGGAGAGCTGCAGGAAGCTGGGACAATGGAGACGCAGGGACGTTTAGCGATGGCACGGGGAGGGTGAGTATGATGTCACAGCCGCCGGCTTCTGCCGCTTCCCCTCCCCCGCTGGCATTCTGCACAATGACTCCTGTATAAGCCGAGGGGGGCATTTAAGCCAAGGGGGGCATTTTCAGCACAAAAAAATGTGCTGAAAATCTCGGCTTATACACGAGTATATACGGTAAGTGCACTAAACTACCACCATTAAAAGGCGTATCTGCGATCAGTAAGGGGTTAACCTGCACATCAACCCCATATTTGCAGCTTAATTGCGTGGTTTTTTTTTAAGGGACAGGTTCCCTTTAAATTGATTCTCCAAGAGTATTCCTGGCAGATCTGAGCACAAAACTGCAGTTTCCAACTGAGAACAGCACAGAATCACAGCTTGTTAGCAATAAGGTAACCCCAAAAGATTTTATGCTTTTTCTATTACAGTCATCACAGTAATGTGCTAATGAAATTTACTAGAGGGAAGGATAATTTCCTTAATAATGTCATTTTTTATGTTTTTGTTATAAATTATAGGTCATCTTTTAACACTATTGCAAACCAACAAATAAATGTTCTGCATACACATCTATATACCATTAGTACATTCTGCACACAAACCAACCATAATTTTAGGTTTAGTGCTTCTATGAAGTCAAAAGTTGAAACCTCATTATTTCATATATAGCACCATTAATTCCACAGCACTTTACATACATTATCAGCACTGTCCCCAATGGGGCTCACAATCTATATTACCAATCAGAATGTCTTTGGAGAGTGGGAGGAAACCCCCGCAATCACTGGGAGAAAATACAGACTCCTTACAGATATTATCCTAGGTGGGATGTGAACCCAGAACCCCAGCGCTGCAAAGCAATAGTGCTGACCACTGAGCCACAGTGCTGCCCTATTATAAGCCCGACAGGTACTTTTTAATCACAGGAATTTCCCCATCAAGAATGAGTTATTAAATATAAGCAACTTTTAGCGCAGCATTACAGAATGCGGTTTATGAGCTCTTACCTCACAGTTGAACTCCATTTCCGCATCCATTGTAAGGATTCTCACTGTGAACGTTTTAGGCTGTTTTACGCTTCAGAGAGCTGAAGCTCATTCTGGAGGCAATAGCCCCAGCCATGGTAACTTACTGCCTAAGTACTTATCTAAATAAAACAACCCAATAAGAGGTCTTCCCGGTTATCTCATAAAACAAGTCTCTTCATCCATGCTTCCTAATGTTGCAGCAGTGCTTGAACACTTGAATATTCTGGCTTCCTCCAGGTCAGTCTGCTCGATGAAACATGGCATTTGAGCTTGGTACATATATTCTGAAAAAGAAAAACATAAAAATAACAGAGTAAGAAATGTAAAAAAAGTGGAAGTGTGCATACAATTCCCTGTGTATGACATTGCAACATTTATTTCATAGAAGAATTTACATAACTTGCAATTTAGGCCACGTTACCATGTAGCGTAAACGCTGCTTTCTTTTGTTTGCACCCCCATATATTATAAACTGTTTTTGTCTGCAGATGTCTGCACCCCCATATATTATTATAAACTGTGTTTTTGTCTGCAGATGTCTGCACCCCCATACATTATAAACTGTTTTTGTCTGCAGATGTCTGCACCCCCATATATTATTATAAACTGTGTTTTTTTCTGCAGATGTCTGCACCCCATATACAGTCCCTGACAGAAGTTATGTCGCTTATCCATGTTATGTAAATCAAAGCTTAGAACCTGACGTTAAATTCATCCTTTGGTTTTATAAATTACTCTTTTGAAAGCTGAAACCCTCCCAAATTTGGTTTAGGTTAAGAAAATAAATTGGCATCAATGCTGAAATATTGATCATTTAGTGAACATAGAATGGTCAGATTTTGGCAAGACAAAAGTTTTGTCGCCCACAGAAAGAAATGTGATATTCAAACGAATAATTATCTTAAAATACAAATATATGTTACATAACATTGGTGAATTAAGTTGTGGTGCTATTAGAGTCATATTTAATATTTTGTGTGACTTCCATGAGCTTGAAGGACTGCATCCATGCAGTTCAACAATGATTCATACAATTTATTAATGAAGTCATCAGGAATAGCAAAGAATGCAGTCTTACATGCCTCCCAGAGTTCATCTTGATTCCTTGGTTTTGTCTTCCAAGCTTCCTCTTTCATCCTACCCCAAACATGCTCAATGATGTTCATGTCTGGTGACTGGGCTGGCCAGTCCTTGAGCACCTTGATCTTTTTTGCCTGGAGGAACTTTGTTCTAGAGATGGATGTATGTGATGGAGCACCATCCTGCTGCAAAATTTGACCCCTTTTATGATTTGGAATGTAAGAGGTAGCTAATACTACTTGATATTTTAGGCTATTGATATTGCCTTCCACCTTGCAAATGTTTTGCACACCCCATACTGAATTTAACTGTTTTCTTGGTGCATTTTGGATCCATATGGGCTCCAGTAGGTCTCCTGCAGTATTTGCGGCAGCTGTGGTGTAATTCTACTGAAGATTCATCAGAGAAAACCACCTTCTGCTACTTTTCCAGCGTCCATCTGTTTAGCAGGCTGTGGGACTTTGCAAATGCCACATGGTTTTTTATTTGCCTTTTGTTTAGTGCTGTCTTCTGGGCACTGAATCGACCATGGAGACCATTTCAAGACAGAATCCTACAAACTATTCTAGTTGACACAGGGACTTGAGGTGACCAGGCCTGTTGGAGCTCTGCTGCAGTGGAAGAGGGGCTTGCTTTGGATTTTCTAACAAACGTTCCTCCTGAGCAGTTGTCTTTTGGTGTCTGCCGGACCTGGGCTTGTCAAACCCATCTCCAGTCTCTTCAAATCTTTTTTTAATTCTTTGTACTTGACGTGAGACACACCAAAGGTGCCAGCCACCTCTGCAGTGGATCTGGTCTTCAGCCTCTTGATAATCAAGGATTTGGTCGCAGGGTGGATTTTTGGCATGTTGTCAGAGTTCAAGTTGCAGTTCAAGTGAAGGTCTGGGGTGCTGGGTTTCTTTTTATACACACTCACTAATTAACCGATCATTTACTGAGCACTGGTGAGGATGTAAACTAGGATTGGGTGCATTATATGACCAGGTGACAAAACTTTTGGCTTGCCAAAACCTGACCATTCTGTGTTCATTAAATGATCAATATTTCAGCATTGATGCCAATTTATTTTCTTAACCTAAACCAAATTTGGGAGGGTTTCAGCTTTCAAAAGAGTAATTTATAAAACCAATGGATGAATTTAACGTCAGGTTATAAGCTCTGATTTACATAACATGGATAAGCGACATAACTTCTGTCAGGGACTGTATTATAAACTGTGTTTTTTTGTCTGCAGGTGTCTGCACCCCCATATATTATAAACGGTTTTTGTCTGCACCCCCATATATTATAAATTATTTTTGTCTGCACCCCCATATATTATAAACTGTTTTTGTCTACACCCCCATATATTATAAACGGTTTTTGTCTGCATCCCCATATATTATAAACTGTTTTTGTCTGCACCCCCATATATTAAACTGTTTTTGTCTGCATCTCCATATATTATAAACTGTGTTTTTTTGTCTGCAGATGTCTGCACCCCATATATTATAAACTGTGTTTTTTTGTCTGCAGGTGTCTGCACACCCATATATTATAAACTGTGCTTTTGTCTGCACCCCCATATATTATAAACTGTTTTTGTCTGCACCCCCATATATTATAAACTGTTTTTGTCTGCATCCCCATATATTATAAACTGTTTTTGTCTGCATCCCCATATATTATAAACTGTTTTTTTGTCTGCAGGCGTCTGCACCCCCATATATTATAAACTGTTTTTGTCTGCATCCCCATATATTATAAACTGTTTTTTTGTCTGCAGGCGTCTGCACCCCCATATATTATAAACTGTTTTTGTCTGCATCCCCATATATTATAAACTGTGCTTTTTGTCTGCACAAAAATGCACACTGGCAATCTTCTTTTATTATTTTGTTTTTGCATTTTTTTTAATTACCGTAGTTTTCACCCTTTTTGTAAACAATTGAAGCAGCAATTTTTAGTGCAGAAATGTTGGGTTTCTGCAATTAATTACATTTTTACGTGTTTTGTCAGAAAATAAAGGTGAAAAAAAAAAACACATAAGAAATCCCACGCAGTGGTCATGAGTTTTCACGAGAAAAAAAAAACATTCAGTTTGCCTTAACTGCAGGAAAAAGAAACAGGGAGACAAATGCAGCATTTATGGTTTAAAAGTATCGGTTTAACCAAATAAAGCTGTAAACTAATGGTGTGCCTTGAGATCACGGTGGTCTGTCAGGCCAGAAGATATTACTGTGAAAGGGACTATACACACACAAATATGAACTGTTCCAATATTTATGTTCATCCCTCTGCCATAATGACTATTCTGCTTCACGTCACTTGTCTTACCTATTGCATTATTCCTGTGTCCTCTTGTATATAAATATGTGATTCTTCAGATGTTGTATTAGTCTATGCCTGATGAAGAGACCTGAGTAGTCTCGAAAGCTTGCAATTTGTTACCATCTTTTCAGTTAGCCATTAAAAAATATCAACCACTGAGGACTCTCAATTCTAAATATTTTTCCACACACAAATAGGAAGAGACCAGTCACTCAAGCGGAGCAAGGTGTGCATAAGGCGCTGGCTTTAGGGACTAGATAATAGAGCCGCTTGGTTCCCAGCAATGTAGAGTAGCACATACCTGGCTGAAATGACAGTCACTGTCTCATTCTTGCTGCCCGTGGTTCAGAGGACATGGATCAGCTGTCAAGTTTCCTTTAAAGGGAATCTGACAAGGGGATACATGCGGCCGATACATGGGCAGCATGTTTAGGACACTGGCAGCTGATTAACTCCGAAACGCTGGAGCATTTCAGAGAAAGACGTACTTTAACCCCTTCCTTACCAATGACAGGCTAGTACGTCATCGGTAAGGATCCCCTGCTTTGAGGTGGGCTCCGGCGGTGAGTCCACCTCAAAGCTGCAATAGGCGCGAGAGGAATCACCATCTGCCCGTGCCTATTAACTAGTTAAAACCCGCTATCAAAGCTGACAGTGGGCATTTAACTAGAGCTTCCGGCCGCCGGGCCGGAAATGAGCTCATCACCGACCCCCGTCATGTGATCGGGGGTCGGCGACGCGTTGCTTTGACAACCAGAGGTTGTTGCCGGCACATTGCTGTGAGTGCCGCCCGGTGGTCGGCGCTCAAAACAATGCAGTAAATCGCTACATATGGGCGATCTGCTCATCGCCCAAATGTAGCAGAGCCGATCAAGTTGTGCATGCTTCTAGCCTCCCATGGAGGCTATTAAAGCATGCCAAAAGTAAAAAAAAAAAAAGTGTTTAAAAACTAAAAAAAAACTTAAATCAAACATACACATATTAGGTATTGCCGGGTTCAGAATCGCCCAATCAATAAAAAAAAAAAAAAGAATTAACCCGATCGCTACATGGCGTAGCGAGAAAAAAAAATAAAAACGCCAGAATTACGTTTTCTTGGTTGCCGCGACATTGCATTAAAAAGCAATAACGGGCGATCAAGAGAAAGTATTTGCACAAACATGGTATCATTTAAAATGTCAGCTCAGTGCGCAAAAAATAAGCCCTCACCCGACCCCAGATCACGAAAAATGGAGACGCTAAGGGTCTCGGAAAATGGCGCTAGCAAACTTTGGAATTTTTTTTTCACCACTTATATAAAAGAGAACCTAGACATGCTTGTTGTCTATGAACTCGTAATGACCTGGAGAATCATATCGGCAGGTCAGCTTTTGCATTTAGTGAACCTAGCAAAAAGCCAAGCAAAAAACAAGTGTGAGATTGCACTTTTTTTGCAATTTCACCGCACTTGGAATTTTTTTCCCGTTTTTGAGTACACAACATGGTAAAACCAATGGTGTCGTTCAAAAGTACAACTCGTCCCGCAAAAAATAAGCCCTCACATGGCCATATTGACGGAAAAATAAAAAAAGTTATGGCTCTGGAAAGATGGGAAGCGAAAAAAACGAAAAATAAAAAAAAAAAAGCTATGGGAGTGAAGGGGTTAAAATTCGCCACAGACCGAGCAGTACTGGAGACTAGTTGGACAGGCAGTTCCCAGTGATTTCTCCTCGCCCACTGCCCTAGAGTCACAAGTCTCTCCTTGCATGTGTCACTGGCAAAGGGCTGGATGAAGCTGCTGGGTACCTCCCTGTCCGACAAGTCCTCTTTTCGGGTCGGTCCCCGGCAGTTAATAAACTATGCCTTTCTTTGAAAAGCAGAAGTGTTTCAGCGTTAGGGCGCCTGGAGAAGAGCGTATGAAAAATTGTTCAAGCTTTATCCAGAGAACTCAGATTTTTTTTTTTCATCCATGTGTCATCCGTGTGTAATCAATACAATAAAACATGTACATCCACATACGGTATATTGCTACTCGTCATGTGTAATGATAAAGATAGAGCTGTACTGATAAAATGCTCATTTTAATAACCAGGGGTCAAAAATTTGCAAAAAGGATTATGCAGTCATTCTGACCTGGATATCCAGAATAAGTATACCGGCCTCATCAAGTCTAAAATTAAATTAATTAATTTTGTATTATCATTTTTCTTTTCAATGTTCCTCTATCTTTAGGACTACACATTACCTGGCACCACCAACAGCTCAGCTGACTCCGTTCTCCTCCCAGCATCAATAGTAGCTGGGCTGCAATACCAACAACAGACACTACTCAGCACATGGAGGTGAGCTATTCTGGCTCCATATACCTTGTACAGCCAGCCACAGCAGGAGCTGCAAAAAGCTAATCAATGGAGATGCTGGGTGTGGGGCCACCATTGATCTGATACTGATGACCTATTCTAAGGAGAAAAATCATGGGAATGAATCATAGATCAGGTACAATGGTATATATTTGTCAAGGCAATTGTGCTTTCAGTAACCTGAGACAAGGTGGCGACAAGTTTAACACTTTTACATCTGGGTTGTCACTTTCTTTTTCTACTATTAAAAATGACAAAGGATAATACATTTTTTTAGTAAAGAGCCCAACATCAATGTTTAAGAGATTTTTCTGGACAATAGGTTTAAAAAAATGCTTAATAAAGTACACACTATTTTCTCCCACCAATTACACAGACCACCGCCACCTCCTCTCCCATCAATCACAACACAGGCAACCGCCACCCTCCTCCATCAATAACGCAGACAACCGCCACCCTCTAGTCATAACAGACCACCACAACCCCCTCTCCCATCAGTCACAACAGACAACCACCACCGTCTTCCATCAATAACGCACACCACCGCCACCCTCTAGTCATAACAGACCACCGCCACCCTCTCTATCATCAGTCACAACAGACAACCACCACCGTCTTCCATCAATAACGCACACCACCGCCACCCTCTAGTCATAACGCAGACCACTGCCACCCCCTCTCCCATCAGTCACAACACAGACAACCACCACCCTCTTCCATCAATAACGCAACGAAGAACACCACCACCCCCCCTCCTATAAGTTACAACATAGACCATAGGATTCTTTTGCATAATGCAGACCACCGCCAGCCTCTAGTCATAACGCAGACCACCGCCACCCTCTCCCATAAGTCACAACATAGACCAAAGGACTCTTTTGCAGTCATAACGCAGACCACCGCCACCCCATCTCCACCATCAGTCACAATGCAGACCACCGCCACCCCCTCTCCCATAAGTCACAACACAGACCACCGCCATCACATCTCCCATAAGTCACATCGCAGACCACCGCCACCCCCTGTCCCATAAAGCAAAGCAGACCACCACCACCCTCTTCCATCAGTCACTATGCAGACCACTGTCAGCCCATCTCCCATCAGTCACAACGCAGACTACCGCCACCCCGTCCCATAAATCACAAAGCAGACCAGCGCCACCCTCTCCTCCATCAGTCACCACGCAGACTACCGGCACCCCCTTTCCCATAAGTCACCACGTAGAACACCGGCACCCCCTCTCCAAACAGTCACAACAAAGACCACATGACTCCTTTGCATCAGTCATAATGCAAACCACAACCACCTCCACCAGTCACCACGCAGACCCCCGCCATCCCCTCTCCCATCAGTCACAATGCAGACCACCGCCACTCTCTCTCCCATCAATATAATACCTAAGTGCCAAAATTTATACAAATCAGTATCTGCTCTAAACAATCATTATCCACCAAATTCTTTGTCAACCATGGGACAAAGTAAAAAACAGCAAAAATAATATGGTAATCAAAAATACATATTTTATTTAACAATTAGAAAGTAGTTCACAACAATTTAATTAAAAATGCAAGATTATCTTGCATTTTTAATTAACCCCTTCACCCCCAAGGGTGGTTTGCACGTTAATGACCGGGCCAATTTTTACAATTCTGACCACTGTCTCTTTATAAGGTTATAACTCTGGAACGCTTCAACGGATCTTCGCGATTCTGAGATAGTTTTCTCGTGACATATTGTACTTCACGTTAGTGGTAAAATTTCTTCGATATACCTTGCGTTTATTTTTGAAAAAAACGCAAATATGGCAAAAATTTTGAAAATTTTGCAATTTTCAAACTTTGAATTTTTTTGTCCCTTAAAACAGAGAAATATGTCACACAAAATAGTTAAGAAATAACATTTCCCACATGTCTACTTTACATCAGCACAATTTTGGAACCAAAATTTTTTTTTGTTAGGAAATTATAAGGGTTAAAAGTTGACCAGTGATTTCTCATTTTTACAACAAAATTACAAAGCCATTTTTTTAGGGACCACCTCACATTTGAAGTCACTTTGACGGGTCTATATAGCAGAAAATACCCAAAA
Source organism: Oophaga sylvatica (assembly GCA_033576555.1). NCBI lineage: Eukaryota > Metazoa > Chordata > Amphibia > Anura > Dendrobatidae > Oophaga > Oophaga sylvatica. The sequence continues at coordinate 731,214,550 of JARQOD010000001.1, forward strand.
GTGACACCATTCTAAAAACTGCACCCCTCAAGGTACTCAAAACCACATTCAAGAAGTTTAATAACCCTTCAGGTGCTTCACAGGAGCTGAAGCAACGTGGAAGGAAAAAATTAATATTTAACTTTTTAGCCACAAAAATGATCTTTTACAAACTTTTTTTTATTTTCACAAGGGTAAAAGGAGAAAATGGGCAGATAAAGTTGTTGTGCAATTTCTCCTGAGTACGCCAATACCCTATATGTGGGGGAAAACCACTGTTTGGGCACACGGCAGAGCTCGTAAGGGAAGGAGCGCCGTTTGACTTTTTCAAACTAAAATTGGCTGGAGTTGAGATTGGACGCCATGTCGTGTTTGGAGAGCCCCTGATGCGCCTAAACAGTGGAAACCCCCACAAGTGACACCATTTTGGAAACTAGACCCCTAAGGAACTTATCTAGATCTTTGCTGAGCAATTTGAACCCCCAAGTGCTTCACACAAGTTTATAACGTAGAGCCGTAAAATTAAAAAATCATATTTTTTCCACAAAATTGATCTTTTCACCCCAATTTTTATTTTCCCAAGGGTAATAAGACTCCAAAAGTTATTGTGCAATTTGTCCTGAGTACGCCGATACCCCATATGTGGGGGTAAACCACTGTTTGGGTGCATGGCAGAGTTTGGAAGGGAAGGAGCGCAGTTTGACTTTTTCAACGCAGAATTGGCTGGATGCCATGTCGTGTTTGGAGAGCTCCTGAACTGACTAAACAGTGGAAACCCCCCACAAGTGACACCATTTTGGAAACTAGACCCCCTAAGGAACTTATCTAGATCTGTTGTGAGCACTTTGAGCCCCCAAGTGTTTCACAAAAGTTTATAATGCCTGGGTGTGAAAAAAAAACAAACAATTTTCCACAAAAATGATTTTTTAGTCCCAAATTTTTGATTTTTCCCAAGGAAATTGGACCCCAAAAGTAGTTGTCCAATTTGTCCTGAGTACGTTGATACCCCATATGTGGGGGGGGGGGGAACTGTTTGGGCGCACGACAGGGCTTGGAAAGGAAGCAGTAACGTTTTGGAATGCAAACATTGATGGGGGTCATGTTCCGTTTGTAGTGCCCCAGATGAGCCTAAACAGTGGAAACCCACCACAAGTGACCCCATTTTGGAAGCTAGACCCCTAAGGAACTTATCTAGATCTTTGGTGAGCACTTTGAACCCCAAGTGCTTCACACAAGTTTATAATGCCCGGGCATGAAAATAAAAAATCCTATTTTTTTCCCACAAAAATTATCTCTTAGTCACTAATTTTTTATTTTCCCATAGGTAACAGGAGAAATTGGACCTCAAAAGTTGTTGTCCAATTTGTCCTGAGTACGCTGATACCCCATATGTGGGGGGGGAACCACTGTTTGGGCGCATGGCAGAGCTCGGAATGGAAGGAGCACCATTTGACTTTTTCCAACCAAATTGGCTGGAATTGAGATTGGACGCCATGTTGCATTTGGAGAGCCCCTGATGTGCCTAAACAGTGGAAACCCCCCACAAGTGACCCCATTTGGGAAACTAGACCCCCTAAGGAACTTATCTAGATCTTTGGTGAGCAATTTGAACCCCCAAGTGCTTCACACAAGTTTATAACGTAGAGCCGTAAAATTAAAAAATCATATTTTTTCCACAAAATTGATCTTTTCACCCCAATTTTTATTTTCCCAAGGGTAACAAGACTCCAAAAGTCATTGTGCAATTTGTCCTGAGTACGCCGATACCCCATATGTGGGGGTAAACCACTGTTTGGGTGCATGGCAGAGTTTGGAAGGGAAGGAGCGCCGTTTGACTTTTTCAACGCAGAATTGGCTGGATGCCATGTCGTGTTTGGAGAGCTCCTGATCTGCCTAAACAGTGGAAACCCCCACAAATTACACCATTTTGGAAACTAGACCCCTCAAGGAACTTATCTAGATGTGTGGTGAGCACTTTGAACCCCGAAGTGCTTCATAGAAGTTTATAACGTACAGCCATAAAAATAAAAAATCCTTTTTTTTTTTTTTACACCCCCAATATTTTATTTTCACAAGGGTAACAGGAGAAATTGGACCGCGAAAGTTGTTTTACAATTTGTCCTGAGTACGCTGATACCCAATATGTGTGAGAAAACGACTGTATGGGTGCACGTCTGGGCTTGGAAGGGAAGTAGTGAGGTTTTGGATTGCAGACTTTGATAGAATGGTCTGGGGGCGTCATGTCGCATTTGGAGAGCCCCTGATGCGCCTAAACAGTGGAAACCCCCCACAAGTGACCCCATTTTGGAAAATAGACCCCACAAGGAACTTATCTAGAAGTGTGGTGAGCGCTATGAAGCCCCAAGTGCTTCACAGAAGTTTTATAACATACAGCCGTAAAAACAAAAAAATATTTTATTTTTTTTTTACAAAAATGATTTTGTCACCCCAGTTTTTTTTTTCCAAGGGTAACAGAAGAAATAGGACAAATTGCACAATAACTCTTGTGGTCCAGAGTACGCTGATACCCCATATGCGGGGGTAAACTACTGTTTGGGCGCATGGCAGAGCTCAGAAGTGAAGGAGCACCGTTTGGCTTTTTCAACGCAGAATTGGCTGGAATTGAGATCAGACGCTATGTCACATTTGGAGAGCCCCTGATGTGCCTAAACAGCTGAAACCCCCCAACCCTAACCCCAACCCTAACCCCAACACACCCCTAACCCTAGTCCCAACCCTAACCACAAACCTAACCCTAACACACCCCTAACCCTAATCCCAACCCTAATCCTAACGTTAGCGCCAACCCTAACCCTAATTTTAGCCGCAACCCTAACCCTAATGGGAAAATGGAAATAAATACATTTTTTTAATTTTATTATTTTTCCCTAACTAAGGGGGTGATAAAGGGGGGTTTGATTTACTATTTATAGCAGGTTTTTATGATTGGCAGCTGTCACGCTAAAAGACGCTTTTTATTGCAAAAAGTAGTTTTTTGCATCACCACATTTTGAGAGCTATAATTTTTGCATATTTTGTCCCACAGAGTAATGTGAGATCTTATTTTTTGCAGGACGAAGTGACGTTTTTATTGGTACCATTTATGACCACGTGACATTTTTTGATCGCTTTTTATTTCGATTTTTGGGAGGTTAGAATGAACAAAAATCAGCAATTCATGAATTTCTTTTGGGGGAGGCGTTTATACCGTTCCGCGTGTGGTAAAATTGATAAAGCAGTTTTATTCTTCGGGTCAGTACGATTACGGCGATACCTCATTTATATAATTTTTTTATGTTTTGGCGCTTTTATAGAATAAAAACAATTTTATATAAAAAAATTATTATTTTTGCATCGCTTTATTCTGCGAGCTATAACTTTTTCATTTTTTTCGCTGATGATGCTGTATGACGGCTCGTTTTTTGCGGGACAAGATGACGTTTTCAGCGATACCATGTTTATTTATATCCGTCTTTTTGATCGCGTGTTATTCCACTTTTTGTTCGGCGGTATGATGATGAAGCATTGATTTTTTTGCTTATTTTTTTTAGTTTTATAGGGGGGGTCGTTACGGACGCAGCGATACCAAATATGTGTACTTTTATTGTTTTGTTTTTTTTATTTACAGAAAGAAATGAATTTATTGGGGAATATTTTTTTTTTTTATGATTTTTTTTACCACTTTTTATTTTTTTTTACTTTTTTACTTTGTCCCAGGGTGGGACATCACTGTATTTTATCAGATCGCTGGCGTGACAGTGTGCACAGCACTCTGTCACACCAGCGATCGCTCTGGCTTCTGCTCTCAGCAGGCACTGAGGAAGCCGCCTCCCTGCAGGACCCCGGCGCCATCTTGGATCCGGGGACCTGGAGGGAGGACGGACCCTCAGAACAGCGCGACACATCGCGATCCTCCCCTGTGCCCCCGGTACACCGCAATCATGTTTGATCGCGGTGTGCCAGGGGTTAATGTGCCGGGAGCGGTCAGTGACCGCTACGGACACATAGTGCTGGGTGTCAGCTGTGATAAACAGCTGACACCAGGCCGCGATCAGCTGCGCTCCCCCAGGGAGCGCAGCTGATCGCCCATGACGTACTATTCCGTCCATGGGAATTAGGTCCAGGGTCACATGGACGGAATAGTACGCCGGATGGAATAAAGGGTTAAATTGTTGTGAACTATTTTCTAATTGTTAAATAAAATATGTATTTTTGATTACCATATTATTTTTGCTATCTCTCCCGTCGGCCACAACGCAGACCGCAGGACTCTTTGGCGTCGGCCACAACGCAGACCGCAGGACTCTTTGGCGTCGGCCACAACGCAGACCGCAGGACTCTTTGGCGTCGGCCACAACGCAGACCGCAGGACTCTTTGGCGTCGGCCACAACGCAGACCGCAGGACTCTTTGGCGTCGGCCACAACGCAGACCGCAGGACTCTTTGGCGTCGGCCACAACGCAGACCGCAGGACTCTTTGGCGTCGGCCACAACGCAGACCGCAGGACTCTTTGGCGTCGGCCACAACGCAGACCGCAGGACTCTTTGGCGTCGGCCACAACGCAGACCGCAGGACTCTTTGGCGTCGGCCACAACGCAGACCGCAGGACTCTTTGGCGTCGGCCACAACGCAGACCGCAGGACTCTTTGGCGTCGGCCACAACGCAGACCGCAGGACTCTTTGGCGTCGGCCACTACGCAGACCGCAGGACTCTTTGGCGTCGGCCACAACGCAGACCGCAGGACTCTTTGGCGTCGGCCACAACGCAGACCGCAGGACTCTTTGGCGTCGGCCACTACGCAGACCGCAGGACTCTTTGGCGTCGGCCACTACGCAGACCGCAGGACTCTTTGGCGTCGGCCACTACGCAGACCGCAGGACTCTTGGCGTCGGCCACTACGCAGACCGCAGGACTCTTTGGCGTCGGCCACTACGCAGACCGCAGGACTCTTTGGCGTCGGCCACTACGCAGACCGCAGGACTCTTTGGCGTCGGCCACTACGCAGACCGCAGGACTCTTTGGCGTCGGCCACTACGCAGACCGCAGGACTCTTTGGCGTCGGCCACTACGCAGACCGCAGGACTCTTTGGCGTCGGCCACTACGCAGACCGCAGGACTCTTTGGCGTCGGCCACAACGCAGACCGCAGGACTCTTTTGCGTCGGCCACAACGCAGACCGCAGGACTCTTTTGCGTCGGCCACAACGCAGACCGCAGGACTCTTTTGCGTCGGCCACAACGCCGACCGCAGGACTCTTTTGCGTCGGCCACAACGCAGACCGCAGGACTCTTTTGCGTCGGCCACAACGCAGACCGCAGGACTCTTTTGCGTCGGCCACAACGCAGACCGCAGGACTCTTTTGCGTCGGCCACAAAGCAGACCGCAGGACTCTTTTGCGTCGGCCACAACGCAGACCGCAGGACTCTTTTGCGTCGGCCACAACGCAGACCGCAGGACTCTTTTGCGTCGGCCACAACGCAGACCGCAGGACTCTTTTGCGTCGGCCACAACGCAGACCGCAGGACTCTTGCGTCGGCCACAACGCAGACCGCAGGACTCTTGCGTCGGCCACAACGCAGACCGCAGGACTCTTGCGCCGGCCACAACGCAGACCGCAGGACTCTTGCGCCGGTCACAACGCAGACCGCAGGACTCTTGCGCCGGTCACAACGCAGACCGCAGGACTCTTGCGCCGGTCACAACGCAGACCGCAGGACTCTTGCGCCGGTCACAAAGCAGACCGCAGGACTCTTGCGTCGGTCACAAAGCAGACCGCAGGACTCTTGCGTCGGTCACAACGCAGACCGCAGGACTCTTGCGTCGGTCACAACGCAGACCGCAGGACTCTTGCGTCGGTCACAACGCAGACCGCAGGACTCTTGCGTCGGTCACAACGCAGACCGCAGGACTCTTGCGTCGGTCACAACGCAGACCGCAGGACTCTTGCGTCGGTCACAACGCAGACCGCAGGACTCTTGCGTCGGTCACAACGCAGACCGCAGGACTCTTGCGTCGGTCACAACGCAGACCGCAGGACTCTTGCGTCGGTCACAACGCAGACCCCGCCACATTCTCCCATCAATAGCGAAGACCCCACCACCCTCTCCCATCATTAACGCAGACCCCGCCACCCTATCCGATTATTAATAACGCAGACCCCGCCACCCTCTCCCATTATTAATAACGCAGACCCCGCCACATTCTCCCATCAATAACGAAGACCCCGCCATCCTCTCCCATCATTAACGCAGACCCCGCCACCCTCTCCCATTATTGATGAAGACCCCTGCCACCCTCTCCCATCATTAATGACGCAGACCCCCGCCACCCTCTCCCATCATTAAAAACGCAGACCCCGCCGCCCTCTCCCATCATTAATAACGCAGACCCCCGCCGCCCTCTCCCATCATTAATAACGCAGACCCCCGCCGCCCTCTCCCATCATTAATAACGCAGACCCCCGCCGCCCTCTCCCATCATTAATAACGCAGACCCCCGCCGCCCTCTCCCATCATTAATAACGCAGACCCCGCCACTTCTCCCATCATTAATAACGCAGACCCTCGCCACCTTCTCCCATCATTAATAACGCAGACCCCCGCAACCTTCTCCCATTATTAATAACGCAGACCCCCGCCACCCTCTCCCATCATTAATAACGCAGACCCTGCCACCCTCTCCCATCATTAATAACGCAGACCCCCGCCACCTCTCCATCATTAATAACGCAGACCCCCGCCACCTTCTCCCATCATTAATAACGCAGACCCCCGCCACCTTCTCCCATTATTAATAACGCAGACCCCCGCCACCCTCTCCCATCATTAATAACGCAGACCCCGCCACCTTCCCCCATTATTAACGCAGACCCCCGCCACCCTCTCCCATCATTAATAACGCAGACCCCCGCCACCCTCTCCATCATTAATAACGCAGACCCCCGCCACCTTCTCCCATCATTAATAACGCAGACACCGCCACCTTCTCCCATCATTAATAACGCAGACCCCCGCCACCCTCTCCCATCATTAATAACGCAGACCCCCGCCACCCTCTCCATC
>JARQOD010000001.1:731221691-731314555 GCA_033576555.1 Oophaga sylvatica
TATTTATGTTATTCATTCATTTTATATACTATTATATCTGCTACTATTATTTACTATGTAAAGAAGATTTTGGATCGTGTTTTCAATTATACCATTAGTGTTATTATAAATTTTTGGTGCATTTATTTACCCCGTACTTCCCTGCACACTTTTCCACTTGTGTTGTTTTTGTGCTTTCCTGTTGTGTTTTGGTAGCTGAGGAGAATAAGCAAAAACGGCAATACACCAGAGAGGCTGGAACCTATTGGATTGCAGTACCCTGAACTAACCACACAACTAGAGGTAGCCGTGGAGCGTTCCTACGTTGATGCTAGACGCCTCGTCACAGACTGAGAGATAACTACACCTAAAGGCAGAAAGATGAAAGCTATCTGCCCCGGAGCAGATCCCCAAAGAAAATAGGAAGCCCCCAAACATGTAATGGCGGTTAGACAAGAAGAAGCAAGGACACAGACAGAAAATAGAATGAGCAAACGCTGGGCCAATCTGTCTAGACAGAAAAGTACAGGAAAGGATACTCACTGCAATCCAAAAAAAACCCCTAAAAAATACCAACTCTTCTGATTGCAAAAACACCTGAGATCACACGATCTCTACCACCTAAAATCAGATCTCTGGTGTAACAAAACTAATCCGCAGCCACTGAAAAAACAGGAAAAAGCAAATGAACAAATAACAGTGGCTTCAGATAAACTGATAGGAGCACAAGCCCCCGGAGGGGACCTGGCTGACCTCCACAGAAGTGCAGGGAACAATGCAAAAAGCAAGCACAAAAATAAAAGCAGAAAATATCTTATCTGATAGCAGAAGATGCAGGCAAGACTTAGCAAACTTCCAAATGAACCAGGAACCACAATTGAGACAAGAACAATTGATCACCGGCAACCATCATGGGAGGGAACCTCCCTTATATCAGACCAGTCAGCGATCCCAGATTGCCATTCCTCGCTGAAAGGCTCAGTACTGTCTGTAACCACCAGAGGGAGCCTCTGCTCAGAAACCATCTCTAGCACATTCATAACAGTCCCCCCCCTTGAGGAGGGGTCACCGAACCCTCACTTGTGCAACCAGGCCGATAAGGATGAGCTCGGTGATAGGCACGGATCAGTCTCCTAGCATGGATGTCCGAAGCAAACACCCAAGAATTGTCCTCCTGACCATAACCTCTCCACTTAACAAAATACTAGAGTTTCTGTCTAGAAAAACGAGAATCTAATATTTTCTCAAACACATACTCTGTTGTGAATGGGTTTGAGATGAGTTCTGAGCAGAGGCTTCCTCTGGTGGTTACAAGCGGTGCTGGTCTGTCCAGTGAAGATTGTGAGGACTGGGAATCAGGTGTTACTGACTGGTCTTATATAAGGGAGTCACCTTCCCATCAGGGTTGCCGGTGATCAATTGTTCTGGTCTGAATCCTTCATTCCTGTTTCCCTTGTAGCCTGCTGTGTCGTGTCTGCATCTCCTGCTAACAGATAAGACATTTTTTTCTTTTTGTTTTTGTGCTATATTTTTGCATTTTGTCCTGCACTTCTGTGGGGGCCTTCTGGGTCCCCTCCGGGGGCTTTTGCCCTCTCAGTTTAGTTCAGCCACTTATGTTTGTACTTTTGCTTTTTCCTGTTTTTGATTTTGTTACACCAGAGAACTAATTTAGGTGGAAGAGGTCGTGTGATCTCAGGTGTTTTTGAAATTAGTAGAGTTGGTGCTTTTCAGGGTTTTGTGGGATTGCAGTAAGTGCCCTTCCTATCCTTTTCTATTTAGTTAGTTTGGGCCCCAGCGTTTGCTCATACTATTTTCTTTCTGTGTCTGTATTTCATCTTGTCAAACCGCCATTACTTGTTTGGGGGCTTTCTATTGTCTTTGGGGTTCTGCTCCGGGGCAGATAGCTTTCCTATTTCTGTCTTTAGGTGTAGTTAGTTTCTCAGGCTGTGACGAGGCGTCTAGGACCAACGTAGGAACGCTCCACGGCTGCCTCTAGTTGTGGTGGTTAGTCAGGGTACTGCAATCTCATAGATTCCAACTGCTCTGGTGTATTGCCTTTTTTACCTGCACTCCTCAGCTACCGAAACATAACAATACTCCAGATTGCCCTCAACCAAAACAGGGTCAGGAGGTGCAGCCATAGGAACCACTGGCTCGACAAACCTCTTCAACAAGGACTTGTGGAACACGTTATGGATCCTAAATGTCTCTGGAAGAAGCAAACGGAAGGAAACAGGATTAAGAATCTCCATGATCTTATAAGGTCCAATGAACCTAGGCTTAAACTTTGGAGATGCAACCCTCATAGGGATATTTCTTGAGGACAACCAAACCAAGTCCCCCACTTTAAACCGAGGACCATCAGTCCTATGCCGGTTGGCAAACCGTTGGGCCTTCTCCTGAGAGAGAGACAACCTCTCCACTACCTGGTCCCAAATCTGCTGCATTTGCTCCACAACAGAGTCAACACCCGGACAGACAGAAGCCTCCGCCTGTCCCGAAGAAAATCGAGGGTGAAACCCAAAATTGCAGAAAAATGGAGACATCAAGGTGGCAGAGCTAGCCCTATTATTAAGAGCAAACTCAGCCAAAGGCAAAAAGACCCAGTCATCTTGATCAGCAGACACAAAACATCTCAAATAAGTCTCCAAGGTCTGGTTTGTTCTCTCGGTTTGTCCATTGGTCTGAGGATGAAAAGCAGAGGAGAAAGATAATTGAACACCAAGTTTAGAACAAAATGTCCTCCAAAATCTGGAAACAAACTGGACTCCTCTGTCAGACACAATGTTCTCCGGAATGCCATATAACCGAACCATGTGCTGAAGGAACAAAGGCACCAATTCGGAGGAGGAAGGTAACTTAGGTAATGGCACAAGATGTATCATCTTGGAAAACCTATCACAGATTACCCAGATAACGGTCATTCTCTGAGAAACAGGGAGGTCGGAAATAAAATTCATAGAGATATGGGTCCATGGCCTCTTGGGCACAGGTAATGGCATTAACAAACCACTAGAGCGAGAGCAAGGCTTGGAGCGAGAGCAAGTTCCGCAGGACTGCACAAATTCCCTGACGTCACGAGACAAAGTAGGCCACCAAAAGGACCGACTCACCAAGTCTCTGGTACCAAAAATCCCGGGATGACCAGCCAACGCGGAACAATGAATCTCAGACATCACCCTCTTCTTCCACTGGTCTGGGACAAACAATTTCCCAATAGGGCAGCGCTCAGGTTTATCCTCCTGACACCCTTCCAGAGCCAGTCTCAAATTGGGCGAGATGGCGGAAAGAACTACTCCCTTTTTCAAAATAACAGTAGGATCAGATAACTCAGGAGAGTCCGCAAAGAAACTCCTCGAGAGGGCATCCGTCTTAACATTCTTAGTGCCAGGAAGAAAAGAAACCGCAAAATTAAAACGTGTGAAAAACAAGGCCCACCTGGCCTGTCTAGGATTAAGTCGCTTGGCTGATTCGAGATAAACCAGATTCTTATGGTCCGTGAGGACCACCACCTGATATTTGGCTCCTTCCAGCCAATGTCTCCACTCTTCAAAGGCCCACTTCATGGCCAATAACTCCCGATTACCCATGTCATAATTATGTTCAGTTGGAGAAAATTTTCGAGAGAAAAAGGCACAAGGGTTACTCTTAGAGGTCTCTGGATCTCTTTGGGACAAAATGGCACCTGCCCCAATTTCAGAGGCATCAACCTCCACCTGAAACGGTAGAGAAACATCAGGCTGCCGTAGAACAGGAGCAGAAGTGAATCACTGCTTAAGTTCCTGAAACGCAGAGACTGCCTCAGGAGGCCAATTCACCACATCAGAACCCTTTTTGGTCAAATCAGTCAATGGTTTAACAATACCGGAGAAATTACCAATAAACTTACGATAAAAATTGGCAAAATCTCTGAAGAGCCTTTAATGAAGTAGGTTGGACCCAATCACAGATGGCCTGAACCTTGACCGGGTCCATTCCAATAACAGACGGAGACAAAATGAATCCCAGAAATGAGACCTTCTGTACGCCAAAAAGACACTTTGATCCCTTCACATACAGTGCATTCTCTCTCAAAATCTGGAACACAGTCCGAACATGTTTCACATGAGAGTCCCAGTCATTTGGAAAAAATCAAGATATCATCCAAATAAACAATCAGAAATTTATCCACAAAATCCCTGAAGATATCATTCATGAAGGATTGGAAGACGGAAGGAGCATTTGTGAGCCCAAAGGGCATCACTAGGTACTCAAAATGCCCCTCTGGGGTATTAAACGCCGTCTTCCATTCATCCCGTGCTTAATGCGAATAAGGTTATACGCCCCCCTGAGGTCAAGCTTGGTAAACAAACTAGCACTTTTCACCCTGGAAAACAGGTCAGAAATCAAGGGTAACGGATATTGATACTTCACAGTGATCTTATTCAAGAGATGATAATCAATACACGGCCTCAATGAACCATCCTTTTTGGCCACAAAGAAAAAACCGGCACCCAAGGGTGAAGAGGATGGTCTGATATGACCCTTCTCCAATGACTCCTTGATATAAGATCGCATAGCATCGTGTTCAGGTACAGACAAGTTAAAAAGGTGACCTTTAGGAAATTTACCACCAGGCACTAATTCAATAGCGCAATCATAGCTCCTGTGAGGAGGCAAGGATACAGATTTACTTTCACTAAAAACATCTGAAAAATCTGTCAAAAAGTCAGGAACATCCTGAGACTGAGGAGAGGCAATAAAAACAGGAGTGTCGGAATTAATACATTGGCAGCCCCAACTGGTCACAGACACAGATTTCCAATCTAAAACAGGATTATGAGACTGTAACCAAGGGAAACCTAGTACAATAATGTCATGCAGATTATACAGCACCAGAAATTTGCAACTCTCCTGATGATCTGGTTCAACCCTCATTATCACCTGAGTAGAAAACTAGGGTTTATTCTCCGCCAAAGGGGTAGAATCAATGCCCAGTAGAAGAATAGACTTCCGCAGGGGTATCATGGGAAACCCACAATGTTTGGCAAAGTCAAAAACTATCAGGTTAATAGCTGCTCCTGAATCAACAAAAGCCTGAGCAGAAAATGTGGACAGGGAGCAAATCAGGGTAACAGTCAACAGAAATTTAGTCTGAACACTACCCAAGACAACTGAGCGTGCAAAACGTCTTCCCCGCTTAGGGCAGACAGAAATGCTTATTACTATTTTCCCCTTCTGTGAGTACCATACAATTTTCAGTTTTTTGGGCCGGTTATACTGTTATGTTTCGGTAACTGAGGAGAAATAGCAAAAAAAAGCAAAAGCGGTAATACACCAGAGAGGCTGGAACCTATTGAATTGCAGTAACCTGAACTAACCACACAACTGGAGGTAGCCGTGGAGCGTTCCTACGTTGATGCTAGACGCCTCGTCACAGACTGAGAGATAACTACACCTAAAGGCAGAAAGATGAAAGCTATCTGCCCCGGAGCAGATCCCCAAAGAAAATAGGAAGCCCCCAAACATGTAATGGCGGTTAGACAAGAAGAAGCAAGGACACAGACAGAAAATAGAATGAGCAAACGCTGGGGCCAATCTGTCTAGACAGAAAAGTACAGGAAAGGATACTCACTGCAATCCAAAAAAAACCCCTAAAAATACCAACTCTTCTGATTGCAAAAACACCTGAGATCACACGATCTCTACCACCTAAAATCAGATCTCTGGTGTAACAAAACTAATCCGCAGCCACTGAAAAAACAGGAAAAAGCAAATGAACAAATAACAGTGGCTTCAGATAAACTGATAGGAGCACAAGCCCCCGGAGGGGACCTGGCTGACCTCCACAGAAGTGCAGGGAACAATGCAAAAAGCAAGCACAAAAATAAAAGCAGAAAATATCTTATCTGATAGCAGAAGATGCAGGCAAGACTCAGCAAACTTCCAAATGAACCAGGAACCACAATTGAGACAAGAACAATTGATCACCGGCAACCATCATGGGAGGGAACCTCCCTTATATCAGACCAGTCAGCGATCCCAGATTGCCATTCCTCGCTGAAAGGCTCAGTACTGTCTGTAACCACCAGAGGGAGCCTCTGCTCAGAAACCATCTCTAGCACATTCATAACAGTCCCCCCCCTTGAGGAGGGGTCACCGAACCCTCACTTGTGCAACCAGGCCGATAAGGATGAGCTCGGTGATAGGCACGGATCAGTCTCCTAGCATGGATGTCCGAAGCAAACACCCAAGAATTGTCCTCCTGACCATAACCTCTCCACTTAACCAAATACTAGAGTTTCTGTCTAGAAAAACGAGAATCTAATATTTTCTCAAACACATACTCTGTTGTGAATGGGTTTGAGATGAGTTCTGAGCAGAGGCTTCCTCTGGTGGTTACAAGCGGTGCTGGTCTGTCCAGTGAAGATTGTGAGGACTGGGAATCAGGTGTTACTGACTGGTCTTATATAAGGGAGTCACCTTCCCATCAGGGTTGCCGGTGATCAATTGTTCTGGTCTGAATCCTTCATTCCTGTTTCCCTTGTAGCCTGCTGTGTCGTGTCTGCATCTCCTGCTAACAGATAAGACATTTTTTTCTTTTGTTTTTGTGCTATATTTTTGCATTTTGTCCTGCACTTCTGTGGGGGCCTTCTGGGTCCCCTCCGGGGGCTTTTGCCCTCTCAGTTTAGTTCAGCCACTTATGTTTGTACTTTTGCTTTTTCCTGTTTTTGATTTTGTTACACCAGAGAACTAATTTAGGTGGAAGAGGTCGTGTGATCTCAGGTGTTTTTGAAATTAGTAGAGTTGGTGCTTTTCAGGGTTTTCTGGGATTGCAGTAAGTGCCCTTCCTATCCTTTTCTATTTAGTTAGTTTGGGCCCCAGCGTTTGCTCATACTATTTTCTTTCTGTGTCTGTATTTCATCTTGTCAAACCGCCATTACTTGTTTGGGGGCTTTCTATTGTCTTTGGGGTTCTGCTCCGGGGCAGATAGCTTTCCTATTTCTGTCTTTAGGTGTAGTTAGTTTCTCAGGCTGTGACGAGGCGTCTAGGACCAACGTAGGAACGCTCCACGGCTGCCTCTAGTTGTGGTGGTTAGTCAGGGTACTGCAATCTCATAGATTCCAACTGCTCTGGTGTATTGCCTTTTTTACCTGCACTCCTCAGCTACCGAAACATAACAATACTCCAGATTGCCCTCAACCAAAACAGGGTCAGGAGGTGCAGCCATAGGAACCACTGGCTCGACAAACCTCTTCAACAAGGACTTGTGGAACACGTTATGGATCCTAAATGTCTCTGGAAGAAGCAAACGGAAGGAAACAGGATTAAGAATCTCCATGATCTTATAAGGTCCAATGAACCTAGGCTTAAACTTTGGAGATGCAACCCTCATAGGGATATTTCTTGAGGACAACCAAACCAAGTCCCCCACTTTAAACCGAGGACCATCAGTCCTATGCCGGTTGGCAAACCGTTGGGCCTTCTCCTGAGAGAGAGACAACCTCTCCACTACCTGGTCCCAAATCTGCTGCATTTGCTCCACAACAGAGTCAACACCCGGACAGACAGAAGCCTCCGCCTGTCCCGAAGAAAATCGAGGGTGAAACCCAAAATTGCAGAAAAATGGAGACATCAAGGTGGCAGAGCTAGCCCTATTATTAAGAGCAAACTCAGCCAAAGGCAAAAAGACCCAGTCATCTTGATCAGCAGACACAAAACATCTCAAATAAGTCTCCAAGGTCTGGTTTGTTCTCTCGGTTTGTCCATTGGTCTGAGGATGAAAAGCAGAGGAGAAAGATAATTGAACACCAAGTTTAGAACAAAATGTCCTCCAAAATCTGGAAACAAACTGGACTCCTCTGTCAGACACAATGTTCTCCGGAATGCCATATAACCGAACCATGTGCTGAAGGAACAAAGGCACCAATTCGGAGGAGGAAGGTAACTTAGGTAATGGCACAAGATGTATCATCTTGGAAAACCTATCACAGATTACCCAGATAACGGTCATTCTCTGAGAAACAGGGAGGTCGGAAATAAAATTCATAGAGATATGGGTCCATGGCCTCTTGGGCACAGGTAATGGCATTAACAAACCACTAGAGCGAGAGCAAGGCTTGGAGCGAGAGCAAGTTCCGCAGGACTGCACAAATTCCCTGACGTCACGAGACAAAGTAGGCCACCAAAAGGACCGACTCACCAAGTCTCTGGTACCAAAAATCCCGGGATGACCAGCCAACGCGGAACAATGAATCTCAGACATCACCCTCTTCTTCCACTGGTCTGGGACAAACAATTTCCCAATAGGGCAGCGCTCAGGTTTATCCTCCTGACACCCTTCCAGAGCCAGTCTCAAATTGGGCGAGATGGCGGAAAGAACTACTCCCTTTTTCAAAATAACAGTAGGATCAGATAACTCAGGAGAGTCCGCAAAGAAACTCCTCGAGAGGGCATCCGTCTTAACTTTCTTAGTGCCAGGAAGAAAAGAAACCGCAAAATTAAAACGTGTGAAAAACAAGGCCCACCTGGCCTGTCTAGGATTAAGTCGCTTGGCTGATTCGAGATAAACCAGATTCTTATGGTCCGTGAGGACCACCACCTGATATTTGGCTCCTTCCAGCCAATGTCTCCACTCTTCAAAGGCCCACTTCATGGCCAATAACTCCCGATTACCCATGTCATAATTATGTTCAGTTGGAGAAAATTTTCGAGAGAAAAAGGCACAAGGGTTACTCTTAGAGGTCTCTGGATCTCTTTGGGACAAAATGGCACCTGCCCCAATTTCAGAGGCATCAACCTCCACCTGAAACGGTAGAGAAACATCAGGCTGCCGTAGAACAGGAGCAGAAGTGAATCACTGCTTAAGTTCCTGAAACGCAGAGACTGCCTCAGGAGGCCAATTCACCACATCAGAACCCTTTTTGGTCAAATCAGTCAATGGTTTAACAATACCGGAGAAATTACCAATAAACTTACGATAAAAATTGGCAAAATCTCTGAAGAGCCTTTAATGAAGTAGGTTGGACCCAATCACAGATGGCCTGAACCTTGACCGGGTCCATTCCAATAACAGACGGAGACAAAATGAATCCCAGAAATGAGACCTTCTGTACGCCAAAAAGACACTTTGATCCCTTCACATACAGTGCATTCTCTCTCAAAATCTGGAACACAGTCCGAACATGTTTCACATGAGAGTCCCAGTCATTTGGAAAAAATCAAGATATCATCCAAATAAACAATCAGAAATTTATCCACAAAATCCCTGAAGATATCATTCATGAAGGATTGGAAGACGGAAGGAGCATTAGTGAGCCCAAAGGGCATCACTAGGTACTCAAAATGCCCCTCTGGGTATTAAACGCCGTCTTCCATTCATCCCGTGCTTAATGCGAATAAGGTTATACGCCCCCTGAGGTCAAGCTTGGTAAACAAACTAGCACTTTTCACCCTGGAAAACAGGTCAGAAATCAAGGGTAACGGATATTGATACTTCACAGTGATCTTATTCAAGAGATGATAATCAATACACGGCCTCAATGAACCATCCTTTTTGGCCACAAAGAAAAAACCGGCACCCAAGGGTGAAGAGGATGGTCTGATATGACCCTTCTCCAATGACTCCTTGATATAAGATCGCATAGCATCGTGTTCAGGTACAGACAAGTTAAAAAGGTGACCTTTAGGAAATTTACCACCAGGCACTAATTCAATAGCGCAATCATAGCTCCTGTGAGGAGGCAAGGATACAGATTTACTTTCACTAAAAACATCCGAAAAATCTGTCAAAAAGTCAGGAACATCCTGAGACTGAGGAGAGGCAATAAAAACAGGAGTGTCGGAATTAATACATTGGCAGCCCCAACTGGTCACAGACACAGATTTCCAATCTAAAACAGGATTATGAGACTGTAACCAAGGGAAACCTAGTACAATAATGTCATGCAGATTATACAGCACCAGAAATTTGCAACTCTCCTGATGATCTGGTTCAACCCTCATTATCACCTGAGTAGAAAACTAGGGTTTATTCTCCGCCAAAGGGGTAGAATCAATGCCCAGTAGAAGAATAGACTTCCGCAGGGGTATCATGGGAAACCCACAATGTTTGGCAAAGTCAAAAACTATCAGGTTAATAGCTGCTCCTGAATCAACAAAAGCCTGAGCAGAAAATGTGGACAGGGAGCAAATCAGGGTAACAGTCAACAGAAATTTAGTCTGAACACTACCCAAGACAACTGAGCGTGCAAAACGTCTTCCCCGCTTAGGGCAGACAGAAATGCTTATTACTATTTTCCCCTTCTGTGAGTACCATACAATTTTCAGTTTTTTGGGCCGGTTATACTGTTATGTTTCGGTAACTGAGGAGAAATAGCAAAAAAAAGCAAAAGCGGTAATACACCAGAGAGGCTGGAACCTATTGAATTGCAGTAACCTGAACTAACCACACAACTGGAGATAGCCGTGGAGCGTTCCTACGTTGATGCTAGACGCCTCGTCACAGCCTGAGAGATAACTACACCTAAAGGCAGAAAGATGAAAGCTATCTGCCCCGGAGCAGATCCCCAAAGAAAATAGGAAGCCCCCAAACATGTAATGGCAGTTAGACAAGAAGAAAGCACGGACACCGACAGAAAATAGAATGAGCAAACACTGGGACCCAATCTGTCTAGACAGAAAAGTACAGGAAAGAATTCTGACTGCAATCCAACAAAACCCTAACAAAAATACCAACACTTCTGATTGCCAAAAAAACTGAGATCACACGATCTCATCCACCTAAATCAGATCTCTGGTGTAACAAAACGCTATTCAGCAAATAAAAAGTAACAAAAGAGTAAAGCAAAAGTGCAGACACAAACGGAGCACAATTGCAGCGCCAGACCCCCAAAAGGGGACAGGCTGCAGTCCACTGCAGGCAGCAAACCAACAGAGAAAACCAAACAGAGAAAAAACAAAAACAGCAAACACTTATCTGAAGGAGAGCAGGAAACTAGCAGTGCTTCAAGCAAGACCAGAAGGAACAATTGATAACCAGCAAGGCTGCTGGAAACTCAGGCCACTTATATCCTACCATTTAGCCCCAGCTGAAGGCCATTCATTAATCAGGTCATTACCCTCAGCAACCACCGGAGGGAGCCCCAGCTCAGAAGCCGCCTCCAGCATATTCACAACACTTTGCATTTTTTTATTTTAAAATAACAAACACAGTTATACTCAACTAATGCCCATTCCATTGAAGCCCTCATTTCCTGTAATAAAACAAAAAAAACACACCATATCCCTCACCTGTCCAATGTTCTGTCACACGCCGTAATCCATGTCTGGGGATAAACAATTTCCAACCAGGACGGGAGAAAATGCGACTCTCCAGGTTAAGAACCACTGGAGAATGAGTTGCTGTGAGCACAGAGTCAGTGACTAGCGGAGACATTCCCAGCTGGGTCCCTGCACTGTGTTGACCTCAGCACCATGGGAAGAAGTTCACTGCAGTTCAGTGAGTTCACTGCAGATTACCATGAGAAATTCTCACAGTGTTCACTTGAATGGGTCTACATGTGAGCACATGTAGTCAAAATTGTTGGTATCCCTCGTTTAATGACAGAAAATCCCACAATGGTGACAGAAATAACTTGAATCTGACAAAAGTAATAATAGATCCAAAATCTATGAAAATAAACAAATGAAAGTCAGACATTGCTTTTCAACCATGCTTCCACAGAATTTTTAAAAACAGCTTACTGCTGGAAGACCCATGAACTCTGAGGGAGACGCAGCTTTCTCACACTGAGTGCTGCAAAATTTGTTGGTAGTCTTCAGACTTCATAATGCCATGCACACGGTGAAGCAGTCCAGTGCCAGAGGCAGCAAAGCAACCCCAAAACATCAGGGAACCTCCGCCATGTTTGACTGTAGGGACCATGTTCTTTTCTTTGAATGCCTCTTTTTTTTTTCCTGTACACTCTATGTTGATGGTTTTTCCCAAAAAGCTCGACTTTTGTCTCATCTGACCAGAGAACTTCTTCCAAAACGTTTTAGGCTTTGTCAGGTAAGTTTTGGCAAACACCAGCCTGGCTTTTTTATGCCTCGGGGTAAGAAGTGGGGTCTTCCTGGGTATCCTACCATACAGTCCCTTTTCATTCAGACGTCGACGGATAGTACGGGTTGACACTGTTGTACCCTCGGACTGCAGGGCAGCTTGAACTTGTTTGGATGTTAGTATAGGTTCTTTCTCCACCATCCTCACAATCTTGCATTAAAATCTGTCGTCAATTTTTCTTTTCCTTCCATATCTAGGGAGGTTAGCCACAGTGCCATGGGCTTTAAACTTCTTGATGACACTGCACACGGAAGACACAGAAACATTCAGGTCTTTGGAGATGGACTTGTAGCCTTGAGATTGCTCATGCTTCCTCACAATTTGGTTTCTCAAGTCCTCAGACAGTTCTTTGGTTTTCTTTCTTTTCTCCATGCTCAATGTGGTACACACAAGGACACAGGACAGAGGTTGAGTCAACTTTTATCCATGTTAACTGGCTGCAAGTGTCATTTAGTTATTGCCAACACCTGTTAGGTGCCACAGGTAAGTTACAGGTGCTGGTGATTACACGAATTAGAGAAGCATCACGTGATTTTTCAAACAGTGCCAATACTTTTGTCCACCCCCTTTTTTAGGTTTGGTGTGGAATTATATCCAATTTGGCTTTAGGTCAATTTTTTTTGTTTTTTCATTGAAGACAAATTAAATGCAGATAATAATACCAAAGAATTTGTGTTTTCAATCATTTTCAGGAAGAAACTGAGTATTATCTGACAGAATTGCAGGGGTGCCAATACTTTTGGCCACCACTGTATATATATATATATATATATATATATATATATATGTCACAATGACATGTGTGTATATATATATATATATATATATGTGTATTGTATGTGTATATATCTATTCTTTCTATTCTTTATTAAACCTGTCAGTGTGATTTTACAGTATAGCCGGGGATGAATTGCCGGCTTTTCTAGAGGACACCGGTGCATATTTCTCGCAAGTCACACGCATGGTCCATGTGTAATCCGATATTTTCTCTCTCCCATAGACTTGCATTGGCGAGTCTTGGGCGTAATACGGTGCAAATCGCAGCATGCTGCGATTTCACTCGCACGTATAAAACGGATGAGAAAAAATCGGATGATGGGAGCTGCCCCATAGATTAACATTGATCCGAGTGCAATGCGATTTTTTCTCGCATTGCACTCGTCCGTATTTCTCGCTAGTGTGACTCCGGCCTAAAGGTGAACTTCAAGCTCAAGGAACAACAGTGTCAGATCGCACCATCTGTCGTTGTATGAGCCAAAATGGACTTCATGGGAGACGACCAAGGAGGAAACCATTGTTGAAAAAAAATCATAAAAAAGCCAATATGGAATTTGTGTCATGGGTGTATCGCCACGAGGATCGTCGCGATTACACACTCTGACTTCTCACAGCTGAGTTGCTGTTTCTTTGTGTTTGGTAATGAGGGAGTTAATTTTACCTAGCTCTTTGCTAAGACTAGGTCCAGCCTCGCCTGGCTGCTTTTGATTATGTTCTAATTAGATTCCTTCATATACCTGCCAGTCTGCTTGTTAGATGCCGGTGAAAGCATTCATGTAGTCTAGCAGACTGGATCGGTTCTGAGAATATTTAAGCTAAGAGTTCCTTAGTTGTTTTTACTCTTACAGCTTATAGTTTATCTCTGAGACCTTAGGTGTTCCTACTGTGTGTGAGTGTTGTATGTAAGACTTTATTTACTTTATTTCTTGTCTGTCTTGTATGTCTTTCTGTTCATTAACCGTTACCTGTTCATTCCCTTTGGTGGTAATCAGGGTCCTTCTTAGGACTAGATTACAGTTGGCAGGGATTGATAGGAGACAGGGTTTACGCTGGTGGCCTGGACCTCTGTACCTTTAACAGTACCTCCAGGTAGAGGGATTAGTTAGGACCCCAGTGTAGGGTCAGCATAGACCCCGGTCACCCTCTAGCCGGAGACAGCGTATAACGGATTCCGTATTGACCCACTGGACATTCTGTCAGGTAATTCTATGTTATCATATATCTATGCGCATGTTATATAGTATGTTGCCCATTTGATATAGATTACTTACATCACTATATATATATATCTGCTATACAGCGTGACATTTTGCCAAACTACATATTGACAAGCCACAAAGTTTTTGGGAGAATGTCCTATGGACAGATGAGACAAAAATGGAAATTTTTGGCAAGGCACATCAGCTCTATGTTCACAGACGGAAAAATGAAGCATATCAAGAAAAGAACTCCGTCCCTACTGTGAAATATGGAGGAGGCTCTGTTATGTTCTGGGGCTGCTTTGCTGCATCTGGCACAGGGTGTCTAGAATCTGTGCAGGGTACAATGAAATCTCGACTATCAAGGGATTCTAGAGAGAAATGTGCTGCCCAGTGTTAGAAAGCTTGGTCTCAGTCGCAGGTCATGGGTCTTGCAACAGGATTATGACCCAAAACACACCGCTAAAAACACCCAAGAATGGCTAAGAAGAAAACATTGGACTATTCTGAAATGGCCTTTTATGAGCCCTGACCTAAATCCTATTGAGCATCTTTGGAAAGAGCCGTCTGGAAAAGGCAACCTTCAAACACGAGACAACTGGAGCAGTTTGCTCTGGAGGAGTGGGACAAAATACCTGTAGAGAGGTGCAGAAGTCTCATTGACAGTTACGGGAATCGTTTGATTGTACTGAATGCCTCAAAAGGTTGTGCAACAAAATATTAAGTTAAAGGTACCGTTATTTCTGTCCAGGCCGATTTCATGAGTTTTATTTTTTTTTAAATTCTGTGGAAGCATGGTTGAAAAGCAATGTCTGACTTTCATTTGTTCGTTTTCATAGATTTTTGATTATTACTTCAGAGATTTCAAGTTATTTCTGTCACCATTGTGGGTTTTTCTGTCATTAAATGAGGGTGTAAGGTTCTTTGTCTCTGTTGAGATGTTCCTTGAAACTCAGTTTTCCGTCGGCCATTTTGCTTTCTGTCTTTCTGCAGCTCTTGCCCTCAGTTAATATGGAGTTTCCAGTTTTCATGTTCCCGCCCTGATTCTTCCCTCTTGCTTCTTAAGCAGCCTCAGCTGAACAATCAGTGCTCCTGAATCAAGCCTCAGTCAGTCTGTGACCTGACTCCTGGAAGCCTTGGACTTGTACTCCAGCTATTCCCTACTGAGGAACCTTGGAACACTTTTGGACTCTGGAAACCTGCTGTTTGGTGAATCCATGTTTGCAGAGGAATTACGGTACAGAGAAGAGATCCTGAACCTGCTTTGGAGATTTATTGTAGTGCTTGAAGTTACTCTGGCCTGCTGTGTCTCCTGTCGCTGTTCCTGCAAACTGTGTGAACTTTTCAGCATGCTTGTATGAAGTAATACAAGTCATTTCATTTCAACCTATGTCTCCTGTGTTTTCCTCGCACCCAAGCACAAGACGCTATAGGAACTGTACACTATACATGACAGAGGGGTACCAACAATTTTGACCACGTGTGTAACATACCTCCCAACTTTTGAAGATAGGAAAGAGGGACAAAGACTGTGCCGCCGCAATTTTTTTAGGCCACGCCCCCAACCACACCCATTTCACAACTAGTCACACCCATGTCCACGCCCCAACAACACCCATTTAGCACTGCTGATCACACTGAATGGTACTGAGGGCACAGTGGCTGGCTGTTATGATTTGGTAGCTGAGGAGAGCAGGCAAAAAAGGAAATACACCAGAGCAGTTGGAAACTATGAGATTGCAGTACCCTGACTAACCACCACAACTAGAGGCAGCCGTGGAGCGTTCCTACGTTGGTCCTAGACGCCTCGTCACAGCCTGAGAAACTAACTACACCTAAAGATAGAAAGAGGAAAGCTATCTGCCCCGGAGCAGATCCCCAAAGAACATAGAAAGCCCCCAAACATGTAATGGCGGTTAGACAAGAAGAAATACTGACACAGACAGAAAATAGTATGAGCAAACGTTGGGGCCCAAACTTACTAAATAGAAAAGGATAGGAAGGGCACTTACTGCAATCCCAAAAAACCCTGAAAAGCACCAACTCTACTAATTTCAAAAACACCTGAGATCACACGACCTCTACCACCTAAATTAGTTCTCTGGTGTAACCAAAAACAAAACAGCAGCCACTGAAAAAACTGGAAAAAGCAAATGTACAAACATCAGTGGCTGAACTGAACTGAGAGGCAAAAGCCCCCAGAGGGGACCCAGAAGGCCCCCACAGAAGTGCAGGACAAAATGCAAAAATCAAGCACAAAAACAAAAAGAAGAAAATGTCTTATCTGTTAGCAGGAGATTCAGACACGACACAGCAGGCCACCAAGGAAACAGGAATCAAGGATTGAGACCAGAACAATTGATCACCGGCAACCCTGATGGGAAGGCGACTCCCTTATATAAGACCAGTCAGTAACACCTGATTCCCAATCCTCACAATCTTCACTGGACAGTCCAGTACCGTTTGTAACCACCAGAGGGAGCTTCTGCTCAGGACTCATTTCCAGCCTATTCACAACAGCTGGCATTATGGGATCAGTGGCTGGTACTGTAGAAAAGAAAGAAAGAACAGAGAGAGAGAAAAATGAAAACAGAGAAAGAGAACAGAGAGAAAGAAAGAAAGGGGAAAGAAAGAAAACAGAAAGAAAGAAAGAGGGGACAGAAAAAAAGAACAGAGAGAGAGAGGAAAAAAAGAGGGAAAGAAAGAACAGATAGGGAGAAAGAACAGAGAAAGAAAGAAAGAAAGAGGGGAAATAAAGAATATAGAAAGAAAGGGGAAAGAAAGAATAGAGATAGATAGAAAGAGGGAAAAGAGAATAGAGATAGAAAGAAAGAGGGGAAAGAAATAATAGAGAGATAGAGAGAAAGAAACAGAAAGAAAGAAACAGAGAGAGAAAAAAAAGAAAGGGGAAAGAAAGAACAGAGAGAGAAAGAAAGAACAGAGAGAAAGAAACAGAGAGAAAGAAAGAAAGAGAGAGGGGACAGAACAAAAGAACAGAGAGAGAAAAAAAGAAAGAGGGTAAAGAAAGAACAGAGAGAGAAAGAAAGAAATAGGGGAAAGAAAGAACAGAGAGAGAAAGAAAGAACAGAGAGAAAGAAAGAACGGAAAAAAAGGAAGAACAGAGAGAAAGAAAGAACAGAGAGAGAAAGAAAGAAAGATTAGAGAGAAAGAAAGGGGGAAAAAAAGAGAAAGAAAGAACAGAGCGAAAGAAAGAAAGGTGAAAGAACAGAGAGAAAGAAAGAGTAGACAGAAAAAAAAAGAGTAAAGTATTAAGGCAGCAGTATTATGTGGACACAGTATAGGTGTATTAGTCATTCCTTTTGTGGTTGTATTCTTCATACTGAGATATTGTGGTTTTACATCAGCACTATTTGAAGTATTATTTGGATTCTCTATGGAGACAGTATATTGGCATCATGTAGCATTACTTCGTGAACACTGTTTATTGTATGGCGGAATTTCAGTGAGAAAGCCTGCGGCTATCCAACCTATGAGGCCAATTAGAGTATTTGGTGAGTTTTTTACCTCAGTATCTGTAAGCCAAAACCAGGAGTGGGTGAAACATGCAGACATAGTGACATGTTTCTATCATACTTTCAAATACTGAGGTAAAAAACTCACCACATACTCAATGTGTGCACGAGGGCTAAGAATGCTACTTTTTTTTGTTTTCTCGCCCATGACAATGTATAGGAATTTGAACCCTACATATTCTAACAAATCCCAAATATTAGTTCATGTTTAGTGCACTGCATATCAATAGCAACACGTTGAATTTTCCAGTCAATGTCACCTTCCTAGTGCAGTCGGTAGGGGGCGCGCATACGCAGATTACCTTCAGGACCTGCGCAGTGAGGGCAGTGGAGCTCCGGGTACGCGCAGAGGGGACGTGCACGCTTAGTAATCCACCTGAGCTCCCTTCTTTCATGTGGCGCTGAGGACATGCTGCTGTCACGGATTTCCCGTGTCCCGGGGCTGAGCCGCTGCTATGGGCTCCGAGGAGAATGCATGGCCGAGCTGAGGCGCTGGTAAGAAGGGCTAGGACTGTGTAGGGTGTCGTGCAGACCTGACTATTTTGGAGAAGTGACTACTCTGTGTCTGCTGTAGCATGCGCATGCATTAACCGCTTGTGTGCAGGTTAGTGTGAACTACTTTCTATATTTATGGGCAGTGTGGTTGGTAGTCTAGCTGGCAGTAGATGTGATTGAGCCTGCTGGGTATGTTCCTGTAATGGTCCCTGGTGTAAGTGTGAGCCTAGGGGGTTAACTGCGAGCACATCAGAAATGTCTGTCACTGCATTACTACGCTTGAGTTGTTTGGTGACTGAGAGGGGTCAAAATCCACTGGTGTCTGTGGACCCCTCTTCTCGCCTGGGTCGAGCTGTATCAGGGTGTTTTATGGCGGTAATGGCATGCGCTTTTATTGGTGTTGTTTGGGGTCCATATAACTTTGTTTACTTTTTATTGCATTTCTTGGAGGCAAAGGTGACAAGAAAAGGGAAAAAAAAGATTTTGCCATTATAACGTCACTTCACACACAG
This sequence comes from Oophaga sylvatica, assembly GCA_033576555.1. NCBI lineage: Eukaryota > Metazoa > Chordata > Amphibia > Anura > Dendrobatidae > Oophaga > Oophaga sylvatica. The sequence goes on from JARQOD010000001.1 coordinate 731,240,269, forward strand.
TGATACCAAGTATATTCTTGTTTTTTAGATTTTAACCTTCTGCAAAAATCAGTGATTTTAACTTTCATATATATATATATATATATATATATATATATATATTTTTTTTTTTTTTTACTAGTCCTCTTGGGGGGCATGAACAATACACTGGAATATTGAGATATTGGCACATATTGCAAAATTATTGTTTTCCTATTGCAGCCCAAGCATAGCAGACATTGCTGTCATAACCCCACTTCTTGCTACCTCTTAAATGCCATTTTTGCATTAAAAGTGTGTTAACCTGCTGCAATAAGAACTAGCACCAAGTAATTAGTGATGAGCAAAAGTGCTTGGATGCTAACCGGTGTGCTCAAAAAATATATGTTTGAACCCCTGCGGCTGCATGATTGATTGGTAGGCAGTCCCTGTATGTGTTGAGATATGCAGGCACAGGGGCTGGAACATATTATTTGAGCTCCCCAAAGACATTCCGATACCACCCAAGCATGTTCAGATATCCGAGTAGGTTTGCTTATCAGTAATAGATCACAGTGGCATCTGCCCTTTAAGCAGCAGGCTCAGCTCCTGAGCCTGCTCCATGCATGCAGTGTGCCTAGGGCTGTTCGGGCTGCCTGGGCACAGTCAACTAGACAAAAAATTCTGGCCCTCTTTGTATTCAGAACCAAGGAATATTTATTCAGTAAAGCAATTCAATAAAATGGTAACGCTTTGGTCATTTACTTTGACCTTCATCAGACGGATTGCTGGAGTTTTAAATATCAGTATAAAGCAGCGCTGAGGTAGGTGGGTACAAACCCTATTGGAAAGCGCCCTGTTGGGCACAGTCTACCCCGGCGCTACCCCAGGGTACTGGTCCTGTGTGCACACATGTATGTAAACTGAATTCAGTGTGACCTGGTTTCCTCTTTTCAAAAAAGTTGTGTCCCCAGGCACAATTTATTGTGAATAAAACCCAAAATATTTCCCACATAGTAGTCATTAAGACTTTTAAATTAATGATTAGCTCTGATTGCATGTTGATTATTGTTAATGGTCGCATTACCACGCTATCAATTTGCACACAGTTTCTAATCATCCGTGTGACAGATGCGGTGACCGATAAGCCAGACCCTACCCTCACACAGGTCAAGTTTAGAGAGATTTACTACTTCTGTCTAAAATTTAGATGGAGTAAACTAGACGAGACTGTCAGAATATGCTCCAAATCTTTCCTGTTTCACACGCCTTCGGATATCTCCAGTGCACCTTTAGGTCGGCTGTCTTATTGTGCACCAAAACTTAGCACCTACAATCCTGGTGCATGCTATTAATGAATCTGCTGCATTTTGTGACTCCACTTGCCACGTCCTCTTTTCTAGACACTTTTTAAAAGAATTATGGCACCTTTGGAATAGAAATTGTACCCCAGTTATGGCAGATCTTACCTGTTGTAACTACTTTATGTTGTGAAGTTTATTCATTTTTTTTAAGGGTCTGCGATGCATGCAACTTTGATATGTCAGAAAAACAGGAACATGGCTTGATAAATAGGGAGTTCAACCTGGACACCATTCTTTTCTGTGCAAATAATGACCTGGAGATGGAGCCACATTGTATTAGTCTAATTATCACTGAATTACCATAGCCTTGGATTGGAGGTGGCTTTACAGAAACTTTGAGCTCACTAATTTTCCTGTGCAGAGACACATAAACCTGACTAAACTTGTTTACTTACTATGATTAATGAGCAAAAGGTCAATCACTCCCAAGTCCATGAAACAAACACAACCTTTACCCTCCTCGTTCCCCTTGCGTCACAGAATGCACACTTTAGGTAATATGTGACGGGTACATGCTGGAAGGTGCTTTAGATATAGAAAATAAAAACGTGACAGCACGGACTATGTTCACGTTGTTTTTTTTTTGGTTTTTTTTTTGTGTTTTTTTAATGTAAATTTTCAGCACGTTACAGTACCAGCAAAGTCTATGAGATTTCAGAAATGTCATGCACACACCTTTTTTTTTTTTTTTTTGTTCTCAGTATTTTGTGCAATTCCTTGGTTTTTGCAAAAGGCAGCATGTCACTTCTTTCAGCGTTTTTGCAGCGGTTTTTCATCCATAGAAAACAATGGGTAAGTGCAAAAAACACAAGTATCAGGTTTTGCTGCGTTTTTAGTGGAAAGAAAGTACAGCAATATGTAATACCCATTTACGTTGTGATTTTTTTTTTTTTCAGGAACAGGATGCATCAGTAGGGTGGTACAGCCGCAGCATCCAGATGGTACAGCATAGTGGAAGGGATTTTATGAAATCCCGTCTCCACTATGCTTGCAGGGCCGCATCTGGCGGCCCTGCATATCTAGACATGCGGCACGTCTTTCCAGACCGCAGCATGTCTATTTATCTTGTGGAGACGCTCCGTCTCCGCAAGATAAATAACCCTGTCTATGGATACGATGCGGTGATTCTGCATGTGTTCAATGAACACATCCGGAATCACCGCGCTTACAAAGGGGGGCGGCGCTTTGGACGGAGCGGGGTTTCCGCTGCGTCCAAAGCTCAGAGATTACACCCCATGGAAACATACCCTGATACGTTCCGCCACTTTAGACCACCAAAAGGTTTATAATATGTGCAGTCACCACCCAGAAACCCATTTTCAAATGGCAAAATGGTGGCTGGTGGTAGATAGCTAGGAAACAACTGAGAATTACATTTACCATCAGTCCTCTTCCGTTTTATAGGCAGCTCATGTTCTGAACATACAGAGCAATCTTTTGTGTCTCTTGGTATACACAGGCTTAGTTGGAATTTGTGGGTGAGCTTCATTTTTGGTATTTTTTTGTGAGCGAGACATGGGATAAACCACAGTTAATTTATGTTTTAAGGGCAGCAATCAGTTTTTCTCACAAATACATATAATGCAGTTTCCTTTAGATAATGTATCAATATAAGATCAATGGGAGTTTGTTTAACGGCCCTCACAGATCAGTTGTTTGCTGCGAAGGCTGATGCCATGTATAAACAGCATGTGGAACAGGGGCAGACACTGACACCTCCTTTCATGGCGACAAAGCTAATTATCTCTCTCTCTCTCATATATATATCTAGATATATATATATATCTAGATATATATATATATATATCTAGATATATAAAGATATATATATATATATATCTAGATATATAAAGATATATATATATATATATATATATATATATATATATATATATGAGATATATAGAGATATATATATCCACATACAAATGTATATTTATTACATAGTCTCCTTTATTATGTATATTACCGTCCCTTATTACACGGTGCCCTCTCTTGATTGTGTACAGCACCGTCCCTTATATATCAGATTATACAGAGCCCTGTCTTTATTACATACCGTCCTGTCTTGTTAGATGCAGAATGCATATCTGATGGAGCATGGGAAAGCTTCTTTTGTAATGGAGCAGTTGATGGACTGGTCGTCTGGTCACCGGCTCCATCATCAGAAGTGATTTTGTATCTAACAAGAGAGGGGACTATGTAATAGGCCGGAGTCACACATGTGAGAAACTCGCACGATTGTCGTGCGAGTCTCTTGCATGAACACCCGGCACTGCCGCCGGCACTAGGACTGGAGCGTGCGGCTGCATGTAATTCTTTGCAGCCGTACACTCTAGTCCGAGTGCCAGCGGCAGTACCGGGTGTTCATGCGAGAGACTCGCACGAGAATCGTGCAAGTTTCTCACATGTGTGAACCCGGCCATAAGAGTGCGCTATGAATAACAAGAATGCACAATGTAAAAGACAGCACTGTACATAACAGCAGAGGAAGCTATATAATAAGGATGGCACCATATATAACTAGAGAGGATGGAACGCAATAAGGTCGGTTTCACACGTCCTAATATTTCCGGTACCGTTAAAACCGGTACCGGAGATATCAGTGTCCTTGTGTGTACTACGTGCGGCACACGTGTGGCAACCGTGTGTTGCATCAGTACCACACGGACAGCCGCCGGGGAAGTAGCGCTACTGTAAGCCGCTGTCCCCCGGTGACTGGTGCTGAAGCCGGCAGTCATCATTCTCCCTGCTCTGCCGGCAAGCAGAGGAGAACGATGGACGTGTGGCTCATTTTGCGGTCCGTGTGAAAACTGACATGTCTGCGTGTTTTGCACACGGACACACGGTCCGTGAAAAAACACTAACATCTACATAGACCCATTCATTTGAATGGGTCTACGTGTGTCAGTGTCTCCGGTACGTGAGAAAACTGTCACCACACGTACCGGAGACACTGACGTGTGAAAGGGGCCTCAGGGACGATGTTATACATAGTAATACAGGAAACTATGTAAGTAAGGGCGGTGTTATACATAAGTGAGTACACTATATACTAAGACTGTGCGATACATAATAAGGCTACATTCCTGTATCCGTGTGCAGGGTCGGTGTGCTGCCTGCTTTTAAAGACGCACTGAGCTAGTCCTATTCTGATCAAAATCGGATCAGAACAGAACATTCTCTGACCCTCACGGATCTCATTCTCAGATCCATGATTTTCATGTATGTGTGAATGGACCTATTGAGTCTGTGTGCCATCCGATAAATAAACCTGGAAAGACACTGACATTTCACACAAATGTGTGAATGTAGAATAAGGGATTTTACAAATAACATTATCGCTTCACGTCACACGGTGCAGATACAGAATAATATCTACATCTAGGCACTTAACGCCTGATGTCTCATCTGATTAGAGCCACTTCTCTATCTGGTCAGACCTTCATGTTGACATCTCCCAGCCACGACTCGTCTTATCACAATGATCTTCACTGCCCCGAAAATAATAAGGTCACATACATTGTATACAAACATGTCTACCCCCCGAATACAGATATGCACCCCACCATTAATATACTATTAGCCACGGACCATTAAAAATATAAAGTGATAAGCAGCACTGTGCCCCTTATTAACTATAATGTCCTGATCCGCGGATTAGACTCACCAGAAGTCTGAGCAGTCCAAGCAGCAGTGGACCAGCCGCACAGACGACCCAAAATTGTGAGAACCACTGTGATCAGTAGATGAGACGTGGCCACAGATCAGCAGCTCTGGGGAATCTGTGCGCTGTGTAGGCAGGAAGCTGAGAGGACCTTCGGCACGTGACCGCGGGTCAGAGGTAAAGGAGGCGGGGCCAAGCTGGAGCTGTCGGGGAAGACAGAGCAGTGCGGCGGAGACTCCCCGGGAAAGGATAAGTACCACGGGACACCAGGAAATGGCAGGGAACTAAGGAAGGACGGGACACCAGGGAATGATGGGGCTCTAGAAGAGAGTAGTCAGACTGGCCGAGGTCAAATGTACCGGATCGGGCAGGACAGTACAGAAGGAGCTGACAAATAGAGAATACCTAGGACCAAGCAGAAGTCAGAAAACCGGTCGGGCAAATAACAGTACAGAATCAGAAGACCAAGATCACAACGGGAGACAAAGCCGGGTCGAATCCATACACAGACTAAAACACAGGCGCGAAGCACAGGCACACAGGGGTCGCCACACTCAGCCAAAGGCAAAAGTATAACCGACAAGGCATGGACCCACAAAGAGGCTATAAAAAGGCTCACTGAAACCAAAGAGAGGCTGTCAATATTAACCCTAGAATCTCCAAACCACAGAATGACGAACAAACCATGACATATAATCTCTGACTCCCAATAATATAAATTATTCAGTCTGTGACTCTCCCCAATTACCTGTAAGGTTATGTGCACACGGAAAGTATTCAAGGTTTTACAGTACAAGCAAAGTGAATGAGATCCCTGAAGTCTCATGCACATGTTGCTTATTGTTTTCTTGCAGATTTGCAGCAGATTAAAATCTGCATGATGTCAATTCTTGCAACGTATTTCACCCGTACTAATGGGGAAAAATACGTAACAAAAGCATTGCAAACATGTGGAAAAAAAAAAGTACTTTACGCAACTTTCTTTCTGCCAACACATTAGGATATGCAGCAGAATTTTCTCCTGCAAATCCTGAACATGTGCACATAGCCTTACTCCCTATCCTGTGTCCCCATCATTCACTATAAGTCCTTGATAGCATCTTCTCCCACCCCCAAATTCATTATGATGCTATCAGGTACTGAGCATCCTCCGCCACCTCCCAATTCATTACTAGTCCCTGACAGACTCTTCTCCCACCTTTCAGTTCATTATAAATTGTCCTATGCACTTTACCCCCTCCTCTCCCATTCCACTTAAATTTTTAGTCCCCAATAGCATCACAATGAATTGTGAGATGGGGGAGGACGCTATCAGGGACTTAGCACCCTCCTCCACCACCCAATTCATTTTACATCCATAGCTAATGTCTTCCTCCCCTACCCCTGTTCGTAAGTCCATTATAAGTCCCCCTTCCTCCCATCACAATCCCCCACATCCCTCATTGCCCTTTCCACACCACCACCCCATCATTGCCATCTCCACCACCACCCCCATCATTGCCTTCTCCCCCACCACCTACACACACACCGCTCACCTCTCAGCACGTTCCCTGACAGCCGCATCATTGTCATCGCCAGAAGCTTTCTGTCTGACACAGAAGCGCGCTGAATGCTGACGTCATCCAGCCGCACTGCTGTGTCAGACAGGAAGCAGGACGGATCCATTTTCTCCTGTAGGCAGCGGAACTGCAGGAGTCGCTGCTTGCCCGCCGCACATGAGGGCAATCTGGCCAGAGGCCCCTCGGGGCCGGATAAGCAGGCCAGATTGCCCTCAGTGTTAGCCACCCTGCAAGGACCCTCCCTCCACCTCCAGGCCCCGTTGCAGCCACACCGTCTGCACATGCAGTGTGTCCGTCCCTGAGGTGGAGCCAAACTCTTCTGTTCTGTCACAGTAGTTAGAGGCAGCTGCTGGGTACTACAGATCAGCCCCTACTCAAATGATTGCAGCAGATCTGCAGGCCTCATTAAACCATGCTACAGCCATAGACTTCAGTTAGGCAATCGGAGTCTGCTGTGCTATTCTGTTTGGTTTAAAAGAGGGACACCGCTGGAAAGAATTGTCATACGAAATCTGTAGCTCAATCGGGGTCACTTTTATTCCAGTTTGTCATGTGGCTGTGTTGGAACCCAGCCTTAAAATTCAAGAGGAGACTTCAAATTAATTAAAGCTGATCTGTAGTACCTGGTGCCCAACACCCTTAAACAATGTGACAGAGTAGTGGTGTTCCACACCAGATACTGTTTACATCCAGCTAGTAACAGCTGTTCTGGGGTAGTTTTGATTGTTAGGCCCCCACTGATTTGGTATGGATGACCATTCCTAAGAATAAGTAATTGATATCGTACTAGTGGAAAACATTTTTAAGACTCTAAGATACATTGAGAAACTGATCAGTGCAGAATTTTAATTGAAAAAAATCATGTTCCCACTCAATTTATGCAAATAATGCTAATATTAATGTCAGTCTTTGCACTCACTGCTTTCAGTGTTGAGTAAATAAATTTTTCTAACATTCCATTCACCTTTTTCCCACCAGTTATTCGTCTGATTCAAGAGAGAGTGGCTGGCTTCGGTCTCTATTTGTACGGAAGGTAGATCCACGTAAAGATGCACATTCAACTTTACTATCTAAAAAGGAGACCAGCGGCCTTTACAAAATTCAGTGTAAGAACCGAGTGTGCAAGTTTACAAAGATTTAACTGATTTTATGCATCATGTATTGTAGATGATAGGCTGATAGGTAAACTAGTGTTACATCTAAGTATCAAACTGCCTGATGAAAACAGCGGACACATATTGATTTCAATAAGTACTTTGCAGCAGGACCTCTTGATCATCATGTGTAAATGGAACTTGTCAGCAGGGTTATGCATAATAACCTACACACAGTGTCAGGTCGGCGCTGTAATACTGAATAAAATGATACCTTGATTGATGAAATCTGTCTTGTGGATGTTTCTTAACCTTTATTAAGTTTATTCAGTTTGTAGTTAATGAGATTCTCGTGCCCTAAGGCGGGATTCATGTATGTGGTGCTCTGATTAGGTATTCATAATGCAGACTGACAGGTCACTGCTCCTTCAGTTAGCAGCAGACATGTGCCGGAGCCCACATCAAAGGAAGGGAGTCCAACATCGGCGTGCTATTACGCCCAGTGTCGGAAATGGGTTAATAACTTTTTATATCACTTATATTCATACTTCTTAAAACAGCAACAATTATATAATGAAAATATTGGCAACATTTATTGACAAGACGCTGACGGTCCTTTGTATGTGGTATTATTGGTCATTTTGGAAAATGTATGTGACACATTCACTTAAAGAAAAATAAATAAAAATATACCTAAAAAGAGTATTTGGTATTTTAAGAAATGTTTACTAGGTTAGAATAGGACCCGGCCAAAAGAGTCTACCTTGTTGTGGTGGCAGGCTTAAAAAAATCTTTTGACCCAAACAAAAGCTGATGTCTGTGTATGTGATGTGGTGTTTGATGGGAACTGTTAATGTGTGATTGGTGAGGACTTGGTGCAGAAGAGTTTTTCCAAGAGTGGGCGGTGGGACTGTGGAAGGTTCGAGGGTTGGAAGCAGACCTATGGTGGAGCCTGTGCGGAGTATCAAGGCAGGCCTGAAATTTTTTCCAGTAGGGGGCTAAGGAATTCCTGGTGGCAGCCCTGGTTCTAAGCTGCACATCACTAGGTATCAAATTCTATCATATATGGAAGATGTTGACCTCTATCTAAAAGACTGCTGAAAATAGAAAAATTGCAAATGGTGGTGGCTACCACGGCCATCAATAAATCTCCGGGATCGGATAGGCTGACAACGCAGATATACAAGAGATTTGGGGTTATTCTTTTGCCTCAGTTACTATGTACTTTTCAGGATGCGTTTAAGGGAAGGGCACTACTTCACTCATGCAGTGATCGTAGTTATACCCATACCAGGCAAAGGCCCACTGCTCCATGATTCTTGCAGACACATGTATTATCCACAGATGTTAAGATTATAGCAAATGTTCTGGCTTCTAGACTAAACAGTCATATCCACTGTAGTGCACCCGAACCAGTTGGGATTAATGCCCACTAGATACACAGCTGTTAATATTTGTTGGTTATACCTCAATCTCCAACTCCCAGTAGACAATGAAGGTGATGGCATATGGCCCTATCTTGATGCTGCTAAAGTGTTTGACTCCATTGAATGGGAATTTCTGTGGGCAGTGCTGAAAAAAATTGGCATAGGTTCTGGTTTAATCTCATGGGTTAAACTGTTATATGGTAATCTGATGGCCAGGATAAGGGTAAATGGATGACTCACTCCAGCCTTTGGGTTGGGTAGGGTTACACAGCATGGCTGCCCCCTGTCTCCCATGCTTTTTGCATTGGCCATTGAGCCTCTTGCAGCAATCATTAGAAAACACCTGGAGAGAATAGGTTTCCATAGAGGAAATGTTGAGGAGAAAGAGGCACTTCATGCCAATAACACTTTATTCTTCCTAGCAGAAGCTTCCACCGCTCTACCTGTAGTGATGTAGACTGTAAAGAAATTTGGGAGATACTGAGATTTAGTGATCAATTGGAACAAATCAGTTCTGCTTTCATTGGATAATGAAGATAACAGGCCTCATTACATGGAGTACAAGTGGTCTCTGAATTTAAATACCTGGGCATAAACGACTGAGAAAATAAACTTTAATCCAGTTATCACGAAGTTTAAACATAAGTTGGGCACCTGGTGTAGGCTATCAGTGGGGGCTCATACTATCCTAGTCAAATTCATTTGGATGCCCCAAGTCATGTAGGTAATATTTTTTTTTTTAGGGTCAATTGCATGTTTAGAGCCAAACACCTTATGCACTAGATGTAAAGTACATCCAGCAAATTTGTTTCACATGATATGGTCCTGCCCTAATTTGGATTCCTTTTGGAAAGGTGTACTGGAAATGATTAACAAAATTTACCTATTCAATATAACCCCATTGCCCTTGTATGCATATTGGAGTACGTCGAAGACTCGAGTACTGATGAACATGGCAAGACTGCATGCAGTATCTCGTATGTTGTTTATGGCCAAGAAATGAATAGCCCAATATTGGATATCTGATCAAGTGCCCACAATCCCAGAATTCATAGACAAAATTGGCTAATGAACCTAGAAAGGGGTATTTATGTAAAAATTAATATAATCTCCAAATTAAATAAAACTGTGCCCCGTGGATTGATGTTTCAGCTTGAGCCTCTTTTGATCACTTGATATGTTATTAGGATAAATATCAAGTGTATTGAGTTCCATGTTGGGTTATTCTCTTAACATTTGCAAACTTATTGCAGGAGCCTGTAACTTGATTACAATTATCTATTTATGGTAATTTCCTCCTTTCGGAGCTATGATTTATACTATGTACCTGACGCGTTACGTTTTATCTATACTTGGGAAAGGGTCTTGTGTTTGGAGATTTTTTTTATATGTAATGTTGCTATTTTTGGAAAACTTTCAATAAATACCTTAGTTAAAAAAAAAAAAGTGTCAGATTAAAAGGAGGGTATTTTGAGGAATTCAAAGTTTAACAAATACTGTGATTTGTTGTACACATGTTCCTGTACTCTGTTTCCATATGTGTTTGTTCATGGTTTTACTGCCTTCAGTCTGAATTTACAATATGCACGTTCCAATAAGGATGAGGAAAACCACTGCATGTAATTATCTATCTAATCTCTACAGAACACCACAATGCGGTTAATATGTACGCTTGGTACAATAACGTTCTACAGCATCTGTTTTTGTGCTTCTATGACAGAAACGACTACTACAAATTTTTTGTGGCTATATACCGCCTCTGCTCTATTATCTATATTATCTATTAGAAATAAGCTTTAATTAAACTGAATTAGAAAACATCCTCAGTATTTTTTTATGATCTAGAGCTAAATTGGACCACCTCTAACAAAAGTGTGTTGTTTTTTTTTTTTTTTTTTGTGTGTGTTTTCACTCCAGTTCATAACGTGAAGCCAGAATGCCTGGACTCCTACAATAAATTGACGTGAGTACCATCTATTCACGCTATTATGTAGGTACGGGTCAGTCTTGTTCTTGCTCTGTCCTCTTGGTATGCATATACCGGTACATCCTCAGCAATAAAGGGTTGTGTGTGTCACAGATCGGGACACATTATTATTAATAATAATAATAATCATCATGATCATGCACAGAAGGACACAGTAAACATTTAGTCAGATGATGCATATATATATATATATATATATATATATATATATATATATATATATTTTTTTATTATTATTTTTTTTTTTAAACATGACTGTGCAATTGCAAAATAACAGTCCAATGCTGGTTCACTATTATGTCCATTATGGATCCTATATAAAAGTTATTCTGTAAATTGGCCCTCGTTTGTATATTTATGTTGCTCAAAACCAGATTACATAATTAAAAACGTGTGCTTGCCTTCCTGTCTTGTGCTGTGTACTGAGAATTCGCTATGTATTTGTTTTTACTTCTGACAGTTTTCCTTGACTATTCTCAATCTGCAAGTTTTATATGAATAATCCTTTAACAGGGAACCCCCCTCTATAGTGTGCATATGACCGAATAGTATTTTAGGATAGGCCATTTAATTCACATGATTTTGTCATGTAATGCACTTCTTTCCTACTTTGTTTGTAGAGAAGAAGTTCTCCCTAAACTACACCAGGACTCAGATTACCCATGTGACTTGGTGGGTAATTGGAATACGTGGTATGGGGAGCAAGACCAAGCAGGTGGGTACAGAGCTTTTTGGGAGGGTATGTGCATGGTTTCTAGTTAAATGATGGTTTCCATTTCAGTTCATCTGTGGCGGTTCTCTGGGGGATATCCTGCACTTATGGACTGTATGAATAAATTGAAAAATAACAAGGTAATGAGCAAAGACAATGTTAAAGTAGACATACTGTTTATATCTGTAATGCATAACTTTCATTTATGCCTTACTTTAGTTTTGCCTCCACACCATGTTTTTCCACGAAGTAAAATACATCCCACCGGCTTGCCAATTCTACCAGTGCAGCATATTCTCTCTTTTCTGCAGGAATACCTTGCTTTCCGTGAGGAGCGTAGTCGCATGCTGCTTTCCCGTAGAAACCAACTGCTTCTGGAGTTTAGTTTTTGGAATGAGCCAACACCTCGTAAAGGTCCTAACATCTATGAATTGCGTACATATAGATTAAAGGTATGTTCAAAAACCTAATTTATGATTACTGACTGATGTACAAGCAGTTGGGTAAAGAAGTATATGGACAGTGACTGAAATTTCAGCATCTGGCCACTTGCAGTAGTACAAAGAATTTGAAACAAAGCTATCGGGATGTGAATAAAGGTTTTAAAAAAATTGCATTAAAGAGTTATTCCAGCTTTGCTCACTTCTGTATTGGGAGGTGAGCAACTCTGGTGATGTTGCATCTACTGATACCTGCCAGGATGCGTACGCAGTTGGCTGGTATTGTGCTACTGCCCTATGAACTGGGTAGGAGAAGTACACTAATTCTTCATAAAATAATAAGGTAACAGGCCACAAATCTGGTACCAGTAATGTTAGCTGTGCACACCAACAGTGCATCTAATGATTCAGAAGGGTTGCGAGAAATCCAAACGTGTTGGATTTTTGGTTGCAAGTTGCGGGTGACTTGCTTTCATAGATTTGAAGGTAAGACCAGTATGACCATGACTCGCCTACAGTATGTCTGCAATTTTCTTTTCTTGTCAAATCGCAGCTCTAAAATAGTTGCGTAACACACGTTGCACAAATATTTTTTTGGTGCACAACTTGTTTGCGGCGCAACATATGTTGCTGTGTAATTGCAATCCTAACCTAAAGCTTATGAATATGGTGCAACTTTGTATAATATTGCTGCAATTTCTTATGAAGAGAACAAACCAATCTTTTATGGCTTTTTGTATTTTTTTTTGTATTGTAGTATTCTGGTTAATTACCCTTTCCTACTTTCTTCATAGAGAAAAGTGATGTGTAAGTGTGCCGTTGAACCTGCATTGATGTGGTAGATCTGTATGCTGCATGGTGTGCGGATCTCCCGCCTTTGCTTAAGAGGGGTACTCGTGAAGCGGAGTCTGCCTAGCGTGTCCGCGCTTTCCCTTTTACAGAAAAGTGCTGTGAAGGAGTGGATTATGGACAGCGCTCTCACTACCTACAACCCCCGCCCACCCCTCATACCAAGAGATCCGTACATAGGTATACAGATGTTCCCCAGCAATGCAGTCTAAACACACTTGAACATCAGTTTTCTCTATGAAAGAAAGACAATAATGGAATTAACCCAATTACAATATTTCTGCAAATTCTGCACATTTCTGGAATAAAGGTGAAAACAAAAATTTTTCTCTTTTAATGCAACATTTTTGGAAAACCCCTTGATTTAAAGCTGAAATTCTACTTTTCAATCACATTCTGATGGTTTTGTTTCGCACCTATTGTTCTGGTATACAGAGGCTGTAAGATTAAAATCTGCCCCTGTACAAATAATTGTTATCCCACATGTACAGATTTTTAACTCTTGAAGTGTTTTGCAAATAGAGGTTGTCCAGGCAAAACATATTGATGAATTATCCATAGGATAGGTGCTCCATATCCGATCGGAGGGAATCTGACTCCTAACAGCCACCTCGAGCAATGGTTATTTGCTCCAGTAACAGCAGGATGTAAAGGCCTTGCATGGAGCGCGTTAGCTCTATGTAATATGTAGTTGGCACTGCTGGATACTGCAGAATAGCACTTATCAAAATCATAAGATAGTAGGATCAGCCATGGCATCCCAATGCATCTATACTGTGCAATCGTGTTGCACGGGGCTGATAGGGTGATGGAAGGACGCTTTTGATGGTAACGTCTAAGGGATTAAACAGGAGGGATTGCTGTTATCTGTAATCCTGACCAATTTTGACAAGTGTGAACTGTATTTTATAGTTGATAGAGAGGGCTCAGTTGCGGAGCATGCACCATGTACAGGACATAACTGTATGGCAGATTGTCATACATTGGTTCATGGCTTCAAATGTAGCACATATGCCTAATCCTTTTACTATCAAGGAAGTGTGTAATACTTATGTATGCAATACATCTTAACTTTTACAGCTCAAATAGAACTGGAGGCAAAATAACGTTTTACTTCCTGGGAGAAAACTACAACAGTAGGGAAGTAGAATTTGTCATTTCTGCCCTGAACAGTGGGAAGATACCAGAGCTTGTGTTCACATTACCGCTTCAAAGATTAGAATGGATTTGTATTCACTGCTTGTGTCATACTGCGTGATGTGGATGTTCGTTGTATACCGGTCACCGGATTGTGGTGATCTTTGGTCTGTGCAGATAGTGATACTGGAAATATGTAGAACTGTGCAAAAGTGGCACAGCTCTGCACAGCCTTTCTATTTAGGTGTTCGAGGGGGTGCTGATAAAGTCTGAATATTTCTAACATGCTAAAATAAATCCCATATCTATAGAAACCAGTATTTCCTTTCATAATTGTACATGCTCTGCTAAGTTTTAGCACAAAAAGGTTGTCATTTTGAAATTGTGATTTAATAAATCCTCTAGCAAAAACTTTCCAGAAACTCAGATGAAATCCTCTTTGAAATTGTCTTTCCGCCATTTTCTCCTGATTTTTTATCATCTGATTATAGCTTTTGGAAATTCCCCAGAAAGTCATTTGAAAGGATGAAAATGTACAATAAACGAGATGGTAATTCATGCTGTTGAGTCACGGTTTGTAGAACAAGATAGCTTGGTATAACTTTGATAACTTGGGTTTTTTCGCTAGGCCAAATACATATCGATACACCCTCGTGTAGGTCTTAGAGTCCGTTTGGGTCCCAATTTTGGTCGCAAATAAGAATTTTGATGTTTTTTTTTTTTTTTTTTTTTTTTTAAGTAACCTTAATCCATGTGTTTTTAATTCTTGGATATAATTTTTATTATGTGACTGTCTACATGTGGAAAATGTGTATAATGTATTAATGATATTCATATTATGCCTAAATGATGATAGATAGAGATTATATACTGTATATAATCTAAAGTTAAAGTATAGTCTATTTTGATTGAACATTTCGCATTTTGAGATTATACTAATGATATGTACTTTGTTCCAGCCAGGAACAATGATTGAATGGGGAAATAACTGGTAAGTTGGAATAACTTTACTCTGCAAGCAATTTAATCCTAATTGTTTTTTACTTTATTTGTAGATTGATTTCAGTGTCTACCTTATCCTTGAAGACTAGCAGAAAATGTTTTACATATTTTTACACTTAAAGGGCTTGTCTATTAATTAGAAAATAAGTTACTAAGAATGGGATGTACTACTTTTAAGAAAAACCTTTATTCCCCATTGAATAACTATTCTTGAACATCTTCCCTTTATCATTCTGTATTAGTGAATAAATTGAGAACTGGGTGTTTCTATTCCCCTTTTCGTAGAAGCGTGACCATACATAGTCTGGCCTGTCAACACTAATTGGACAGTGTCAGACTGTAGGAACACACCCCGAACAATGAACACCCACTTGTCAGTGTACTCTTGGAAGTCTAAAGGAGGAATGGCACAATACAGAGAGAAAAGAGAAGATGCTTCAGAATTATTGGGACATCTTTGAGACGACCACTCATTATTACACTGGAAAAAATTGGCTGCCTTAGAAGATAATATAGATAATGACAATATGTATAATATACTGTATAGTTAGACATGATTAAGAGTGGCCATATGTTGCATAAGTCTTTTATATAGGTTATGGCTCACATACAGCACCATTTTGAAGCTGACTTTTGAGAACACCACATCTAAATCTCTTTAGCCAAATACCTTTCTTCCAACATTCTTGGAAACACGTTTGCCTTATCAAATTTCCCACAATATACTAAATGGAATTTGACTAAAGCGTTTTCCAGCTTTGCTGCATTTAGACCTTTTGTTGTTGTTTTTTTTTTCCTGAAAAGATCATTTGTTAGTGTTTGTGAACAAAATTTTAAAGGGAAAATATCTACAGATTCATGCTGCCTGAACCACTGGCAGCATTAATTGGTCACTGGCTGCGTGATTTGAAGCCAGGTCTGTTTCATTCTGTAATGCTGCAGTGTTTTAGGGAAAATATACCGTGAAAAGCTGGCTTGAGACACGTCCATGGTTGAGATTGGCGTAGGAAACGCCAGGCTAGTCTTAATGAATCTGGCACTGTGCATCTCGGCTGACTGCTACAAGGCCAATCTGTGGTTGGCTTCTCCATGCCCTGCCCCAGCAGACTGAAAGACCTTTCCCTATGTATATACATAGCGAGAGACGTGTCAGTCAAAGGGGTGAGGGCAAGGAGGAGCCACCAGGAACAAGCATCAGACTTGTCAACCAAAGGCCCCTTCACACATAGTGACGCCCCAGCGATCACGATAACGATCCGACCAGGCAAAGATCGCTGGTGCGTCATTACAGGATCGCTAATTAGCTTTCAAACAGTCCGATCTCAACGACGCAAGACAGATCAGCGATTTGCATAACGACCTCGTCGGTCATTGAGTCCTTGTCACACTACTTTATTGTAATCGATTTCGACCTTGGTGGGCGTGCTTCAGCGTTTCAGCTGAGCTCTGCGTCGCTAACGAGGTCGCTCGTCGTTTTTAAGCTTCAAACACAGCGATTAGTGCTGGCCAGTGGGAGGCCAACAATGGAAAAATGGACCAGCGCATTCGAGCATGATCAGCGACAGCCAGCGGAGGGGCCGGTCGCGGCTACATTTCACACTATCGATAACGCTGTTGCGTCACAATATCGGTGACGCTTGAGCGATATCGCTAGCGATCTCGCTATGTGTGAAGGCCCCTTAAGACACGTGTAACTGGATGGTTAAACAATAGATTTTACAGTCACCAACTCTAAGCCATGGGGCTTCAGCACAGATTATGATTAATATAGAAATAGATTTTTTTCAAGCTGATTATGCAGAAAAATACTTCCTCTATTATAAAATGCAAACTGTAGCAGCTGATATTGTACTTTGTAGTTAAGCATCAATTTTGATGCAGTAACAGGAAGTTGTACTTGTCTTTAAGTCATGTGAATCACTGCTGCTCTCAGCACTTACTGTATTGTTTTACTAATTCTGCTGCTTCAGTTTTGTAGCATCAGGCTATCATAGCCTAGATAACTGATTACATTATTGCATTAAGGGCTCGTGCAATCAAGCATCGCCAGGAGAATCAGGAAGCCGTGGGAGGATTCTTTTGTCAGATTGGCGAGCTGTATGTAGTGCATCATCTTTGGGGTAAGGATTAAAAACCATGAGCAGATGTTTAATGCCCACCATTTAAAGGGAATGTCTTATCGTACATTTCAACAATTGAAAAAAAATGTAAAGTATTAATGTGGTGGTTTTTTTTTTAAATTGTATAAAATATGAAAAATAAAGTAAAAAGTGTTGATGCTTTTAAACACTAAGGGAAGAAGCTGCTGAAATTTGCCCTGAAAACCAAGTCTGTTACTGCAGTCGCAATGTGAGCTAGTAAATATGGGCTCGATGTGCTCCCACGTGTCTGACATCACTACTCCCCTCCACAGTGTTTATTGGTGACTGCAAAGTGATAGACGAGGACAGTGTCACCAAATATTGTTGCAGCGGCGATTTTGTTAGTTGGTGCTGCACTGCATCACACATGATCGGATTAGATACATAGACTGTAGAATTAGATACATAGACTGTCACACATGATAAAGTAGCTGACCATCTAATTTTATCACACATGATGGGATTAGATACACCGCTTTGCTAAGTGTAAAGCCTCATTCAGATGTCAGTAATGCAGGAACATCTGAGTTTTTACTGCTGCATCTGCAAAGCGCATCCCAGGAGATATACAAAGAGCATAGCAGCATGATGATTTCTCTGCTATGCTCTGAAAACTGCAGTGAACAGTGGCAGTGAGCACAGGTCAGTCTGTGTAACATTGTGCTACTAATGTTCAGCTACCGGGCTGTTCTCACCGCTGGAAAGTATCCCCACCGCAGCCCTGTCTATGCTCAAGGCTGCAGGAGGTACTTTTTTCCATCATACATGACAGCACCAAGAAAAAGGGAATCCGCCCTTCAAGGACAGGAAACCTTCAAGGTAAAAGGGGCGGCTCCTCTCTCCGCATCAGTTGGTTTCCCGTCATTGATGGGGAACCCTCAAGATGGAAGACTCTTGAAGAAAGAAGAGGATGCCTGGATCGGACTGTTTTTGGCAGGCATTGGTCTGCTACATCCGTCACCAGGTGCCGGTAGTCCCTCAGGGGCCATGTTTCACCTTGCCCCCTCTGAGCGAAGCATGGCCACAGCCCGTGAGGCAAATGCCCAGATGAAGTTTGGAGCCTCGGAGGCCATATTAGTGTACCCTCCCTGATGCCTACAACCTGCAAGATGTATTGGGGTTCTCGGAGGCCACATTCAATGTGCCCTCCCTGTCGACAGTGAGTGGCCATGCAGCCTGTGAGGCACATCGGTGCCCGGGCAGAATTAAAACTCCTCGGAGGCCACGTGCGTGTCCCTCCCTGTTGAGTACAAGAGCCTGACACCGTGGACTGCCCTGGAGAAGAGTACCTGAAACAGTGGTGACCAGGGTGGCGTTGATGCTTCCTCCTGAGACCAGGTCCATGTGGGGCCACAGGGGTGTCATGGCGTTGGTGGCGTGGGAACGCCGGAACAGGTGTGCACCATGAACCAGGCGCACACTGGAAGTGAAAGCCGGGTGCGTGCAGCAGGCGTGTACACCCGGGGGCACTGGCAGCTGCCGCGTACGTGAGAAGGGAGAGCGCACCGGAAGTAGTCGGGCGCACTCCGGAAGTGGAAGCCGGGTGCACGCAGCGGGCGTGTACACCCGGGAGCACAGTACGCGCACCAAGAGCAGAGGCACTGGGGGGCGCGGGCACCAGATGTGGTTGCCAGGTGCGCGCACATGACAGGACACAGAGCTCATGCGTGGTCTAGGAAGCGCAGGCGGCCGGCAGGTGCAGGATCAACCTGGTGCTCATCAGAAAAAAAAGAGGAAATGCTATTATTTAAAGGCAGTCAGAACTACTGCGGGGCATCACCGGCCATACCAGGTTGAAAGTGACTGCTCCCGTCAGGTGGCAGCTTATAGAATGGAGAGCTTTACACCAGAGCATTTACAGCCGCACCAGGAGTTGCAGGTGAGGAGGTCTCGTTCAAATGAGAAGAGCCAGATGCGCTACAGCAGCAACAGCAGCAGTGGAAGCCGCTCGGACAGCGTGCGGGCGGATCGTCAGGCCAAGGAGGGGTCCATAGACTCACTGGGAGACATTGAAAAGACCAGTCAGCCACCGGATCCGGTACCTGTCTTTTTTTGAAGCGTCTGAGTGGTGAGTGAGCTTCGAGAAAGTCCAGCACGCTAATGTCTGTTCTCTTTCTCCTCTCTCTCTTGGCTTCATCTCTCCCCTCTTTTTACATGCATTGGTGGGGTTGAGTATAGGAGGACCCTAAGAAAAGTAAATAAAAAAACTAAGAATAAGGAATGTCCCTTATGCAAAAGTCCCTTAGGAGCATCCTGGAATAAGAGATTGTGTCAGGACTGTATTGATAAGACAGTGGCGGAGGAGACACCCTACTTTTCAGAGAACCTGAGAAAACTAATTCAGTCAGAGGTCTGTAAGTCGGTGAAAGCATTACAGACAACGACCGCAGATAGCAGATCTAGGGACAGATCCAGTCGCTCGGTGGTGTCTCAAGAGGACTCCTCGCTATCAGAGGAAGACTCGGATATATCACGTTACTCGGAGAGTAGCTCTGATGAGGAAGATACATTTCCAATGGAAGCTACAGACAGGCTTATAAAGGCTGTCCGTTCTACCATGGGGCTGGTAGATGAAAAAGCAAAAAAGACGGCCCAGGAACTCATGTTTGGTGGCTTGCAAAAGAAAAAATGGAGATCCCTCCGTATTAACGAACAAGGACTCATTAGAAGGGAATGGGAAAAACCAGAGAAGAAGTCTCAGATAGTCAACTCCCTAAAGAGGAGGTACCCCTTTGATGAAGAGGCATCCTCATCCTCATCCTGGGATAGGGCTCCAAAAAATTTACGTAGTGGTCTCAAAGGTCACCAGAAAGTCCTCCCTGCCCTTTGAGGATTTAGGTTCCTTGAAAGAACCTCTGGACAGAAAGACAGTTGTCTTAAGACAGCTTGGGAGACCTCGGCGGGGCCACTAAGGCTGGCCATCACGGCCACTTGTGTGGCTAGATCCCTAAAAATATGGGTGGATAACCTGGAGGATCAGCTAGAGCAAAGAGTCCCCAAGGAGACTATCCTAGAAGCAGTACCGGCCATAAGAGCAGCAGGGGTATTTCTAGCTGAGGCGTTGGCGGATTCAGCAAGACTGGTAGCAAAATCAGCAGCATTGGCCAATGTGGGACGCCGTGCGGTATGGCTTAAATGCTGGCCAGGGGACACACAGAAAAAGATGAAACTTTGCTCTCTGCCATGTGAAGGAAATTTCTTGTTTGGACCGGCATTAGGCGAGATGTTGGAAAAAGCCGGCGATAAGAAGAAGAATTTCCCAAAACAGCCATTTCAGGCCTTTCGGCGCTCCTTTCAGAAGGGCCGGAAGTTCAGAAGGCAGCAGTACAGGAATCAAGACAGAAACAACTCTGTTAATCAGAAAAATTGTCCAAAAATATTGTAGGCACTTCAAAACCAACTAGAAAAACCACAATGGTGTATGTATTCACACCAAAGAAGAAGCGATCCAATTAAAATTAAATTTTTATTTCTGTTTCACAAATTTTAAAATCACATAAACATCAAAAAACAGAATGTCCCAAATGAGGACGCCACCAAAGAAATTATTAATAGGTGTAGATAAAGAGTCAGATTATAATAAATAAGCACCAAAAGAGAGATAATCGGTGCAAATAACAATTTAATAAAGTGCAAATAGTACAGTGATTGTGGAGTTAATGCAATTCCTGAATAATTAGAAACAAAAAGTGCATAAAGTGCAATAAGTAAGCACATAATAAGCATGAATATATATATATATATATATATATATATATATATATATATATATATATATATATAAAATATAAATATGTTATAAACATCATATTGTACAATAATAAAGTGCAAAGTAATTAAATATAACTCATAATAATTTAGATAAATTAGATATATTAAAGTGCTAAATAATTCAATAAATACATATACATTAATAATAAAGTCCTAATTTAATACCAATTAATACCAAAAGGACATGGGACTAATGTTAAGAAACAACAAAGTTATTCAGGAAAAGTAGAAAAGTGACACAGTCCATCGCCATGGGGAAAAAAAAAAATATATATATATATATATATATATATATATATATATATATATAAATATAGTTCCAACTTGATTGTAGCCATGAAGTAAATCCTCCACAAAAGGTTATGATGATAAATAGCTTCAGACATAACAAGATATGCCTAAAATGGAGGACAATCAAAGTCAGGATAACTAAAGGAACACAAATAGTAAAGGTTAAAATATAATTAAAACCATAGATACAAATAGCAAATAAACAACAAAAAGGAATATAATTATAAATACCCAACCCCTAAAAGAGATATACAACCCAATTAGTTAATTTATTAAGGAATTGATATAGAATAAATACTAATTATAAAAAAGCAGCGAATCCAAAACTTTCATTGAGACCAAAAGGACCAAGGGTGCCCAATCTATATATCCACTTACTTTCCGTTTGCGCCAAGATTTTTGCCAAATTACCACCTCGAATTCCCAGGTTCACTTGATCAATGGCTTTAATCTTAAGGCCCCTAGAGTTACAGCCATGATATATTTTAACCCCTTCCCAACCTGTGACACAGCGTATGCGTCATGAAAGTCGGTGCCAATCCGACCTATGACGCATACCCTGTGTCATGAAAGGATCGCGTTCCTGCGGGTCTGGTGACCGGGGTCACTGAAAGGTCACCCAACCCGCAGGCACAAGACCCTTTGTGCTTCACCACAGGGGGGTTGGCTTAACCCCCACGTGGCTACGATCGCTCTGATTGGCTGTTAAAAGTGAAACAGCCAATCAGAGCAATTTGTAATATTTCACCAATGAAATTTGGTGAAATATTAAAATCCAGCCATGGCCGATGCTGCAATAGCATCAGCCATGGCTGGAGACCGAGATCTCACCCCCCACACCGAGTCACGGCGGCAATTGGCCGCCGCCACCGAAAGATGGCGGTGATCGGTCACCGCCGTCACTATCTGCTCCCCTCCTCCTTGCCTCCGCTGCCCCCGCCTTTCGATATCTCCCCTTAACTTCCGAGCCCCCCCTACTCACCTCTCCCGGTCCTGCGATGTCCCTGGGTCCGTCCCAGCGTGCGCCCGGGATTCTTCATGGGCGCCGCCATCTTGGAAAATGGCGGGCGCATGCACAGTGCGCCCTCCAGAGTCCAGAAATTTATTTTGATCACTGTGATAAACTGTTACAGTGATCAAAATAAAAAAGTAAATGAACCCCCCCTTTATCATAGGTAGGGACAAATAATAAAATAGACTTTTTTTTTTTTTTTCCTATTAGGCCCTGTGCACATGTTGCGGATTTTGCTGCGAATCCGCAGCAGATCCAGAAACCATGTACAGTACAATCTGAATAAATTGTAAAAAAAAAAAAAAACGCTGTGCAATTGCTGCGGATTTTTCCGCACGGATTTGCTGCGGTTTTAAATCCGCAGCATGTCAATTCTTTGTGCGGATTCCGCAGCGGTTTTACACCTATTCCATTATAGGTGTAAAACCGCAGGGCAAATCCGCACAAAAACCGCAGTAAATACGCGCTAAATATGCAGGTAAAACGCAGGTAATTTTACCTTCGGATTTAGCAAAATCGGCGCGGAAAAATCCGCAAGTGAGTCCGCAACGTGTGCACGGGGCCTTAGGGTTAGTTAGGCTGGGTTCATATTGCATTATGGCAGTCCGTTAGACGGACTGCATTACACTGTCATGTAACGCAGTCCGTTAACGCTGCCATTCACCCCTATTTGTGTGCGCATCGCGATGCATGCCGTAAAGCGGCTGCGTTCGCAACGTGCCGGCATTCAGTGACGGAGCCTCGGACGCGGGCTGCAGAGTCTGGGCTCCGTCACCGCTAGCAGATGAATCATCTGCTGATTCATCTGCGCTAGCGGGTATAGCATAACGCGATCGCGTTATGCTATACCGTTACCAGCCGGTTAACGCTACGTGTTGAACGGGCTGGTAAAACGCAATATGAACCCAGCGTTAGGGTTAGAACTAAGGTTAGGGTTAGAACTAGGGTTAGGGTTAGCCTTAGCGTTAGGGTTAGCATTAGGGTTAGAGTTAGGGTTAGAATTAGGGTGAGGGTTGGGATTAGGGTTAGGCTTGTGGTTAGGGTTATGGTTAGAGTTGGGGTTAGGGTTATGGTTAGGGTTTGTATTAGGGTTAAGGGTGCGTAGGGGTTGGGGTTAGGGGTGTGTTGGGGTTAGGGTTGGAGTTAGAATTGAGGGGTTTCCACTATTTACGCACATCAGGGGGTCTCCATACGCGACATGGCGCCACCATTGATTCCTGCAAATTTTGGGTTCAAAAAGTCACAGTGCTCCCTTTATTCCGAGCCCCGACGTGTGCCCAAACAGTGGTTTACCCCCACATGTGGGGTATCAGCGTACTCGGGAAAAATTGCACAACAACTTTGGGGGTCTAATTTCTCCTGTTAACATTGGGAAAAAAAATTGGAGACTAAAAATATTACTTTTGTGGAAAAAAAAATGATTTTTTATTTTCACGGCTCTGCGTTATAAACTTCTGTGAAGAACTTGGAGATTCAAAGTGCTCACCACACATCTAGAGGAGTTCCTTGCGGGGTCTAGTTTCCAAAATGGGGTCACTTGTGGGAGTTTCTACTGTTTAGGCACATCAGGGGCTCTGCAAACATAACATGACGCCCGCAGACCATTCCATCAAGTCGGCATTTCAAAACGTCACTACTTCCCTTCCGAGCCCCGACGTTAGCAGACACCATGTCGTGTTTGGAGAGCCCCTGTGTGCCTAAACTTTGGAGCTCCCCCACAAATGACCCCATTTTGGAAACTAGACCCCCTAAGGAACTTATCTAGATGCACAGTGAGCACTTTGAACCCCCAGGTGCTTCACAGAAGTTTATAACGCAGAGCCGTGAAAATAAAATTATTTTTTTTTTTCTCAAAAAATAATTTTTTAGCCTACTATTTTTTATTTTCACAATGGTTACAGTAGAAATTGGACCCCAAAAGTGGTTGTCCAGTTTGTTCTGAGTACGCTAGTACCCCATATGTGGGGGGGAACCACTGTTCGGGCACACGTCAGGGCTCGGAAGGGATGTAGTGACGCTTTGAAATGCCTACTTGATGGATGGTCTGTGGGCATCTTGTTACGTTTGCAGAGCCCCTGATGTGCCTAAACAGTAGAAACCCCCCACAAGTCACCCCATTTTGTAAACTAGACCCCCCAAGGAACTTATCCAGATGTGTGGTGAGCACCTTGAACCCCCACGTGCTTCACAAAAGTTTATACGACAGAGACGTGAAAATAAAAAATCATTTTTTTTTCCTCAAAAACTGATTTTTTTTTAACCCGCAATTTTTTATTTTCACAAGGGTAACAGGAGAAATTGGACCACAAAAGTTGTTGTACAGCTTGTCCTGAGTACACTGGTACCCCATATGTAGGGAGAACTAATTTTCCATTAAAAAAGTCAAATGGCGCTCCTTCCATTCTGAGCCCTGCCGTGCGCCCAAACAGTGGTTCCCCCCACATATGGGGCACCAGCGTACTCAGGAAAAACTGGACAACAACTTTTGAGGTCCAATTTATCCTGTTACCTGTTGTAAATGGGTTTGAGATGAGTTCTGAGCAGAGGCTCCCTCTGGTGGTTACAAGCGGTACTAGTGAGGATTGGGAATCAGGTGTTACTGATTGGTCTTATTTAAGGGAATCATTTTCCCATCAGGGTTGCCGGTGATCAATTGTTCTGGTCTGAATCCTTCTTTCCAGTTTCCCTTGTAGCCTGCTGTGTCGTGTCTGCATCTCCTGCTATCAGATAAGACAATTTCTTATTTTGTGTTTTTGCTATATTTTTGCATTTTGTCCTGCACTTCTGTGGGGGCCTTCTGGGTCCCCTCCGGGGGCTTTTGCCCTCTCAGTTTAGTCCAGCCACTGTGTTTTGTACTTTTGCTTTTTGCAGTTTTTTCAGTGGCTGCTGTTTTTGTTACACCAGAGAACTAATTTAGGTGGTAGAGGTCGTGTGATCTCAGGTGATTTTGAAATTAGTAGAGTTGGTGTTTTTCAGGGTTTTCTGGGATTGCAGTAAGTACCCTTCCTGTCCTTTTCTATTTAGATAGTTTGGGCCCCAGCGTTTGCTCATACTATTTTCTTTCTGTGTCAGTATTTCCTCTTGTCTAACCGCCATTACATGTTTGGGGGCTTTCTATTATCTTTGGGGTTTTGCTCCGGGGCAGATAGCTTTCCTATTTCTATCTTTAGGTGTAGTTAGTTTCTCAGGCTGTGACGAGGCGTCTAGGACCAACGTAGGAACGCTCCACGGCTGCCTCTAGTTGTGGTGGTTAGTCAGGGTACTGCAATCTCATAGATTCCAACTGCTCTGGTGTATTGCCTTTTTTACCTGCACTCCTCAGCTACCGTAACATAACAGTATCACCGGCCATAAAAATTGTATGGTACTCACAGAAGGGAAAAAATATTTTGAAGGAAGAAAAGTTGTCAGAGATATTTTTCTGTTTGTTGCATTTTTTTTTCCCCTCTGTATCTCTGGGTGCTGGGGAGGATCTTTTCTCCCAATGGAGTTTGCACAGTTGTCTGGCCGTGTGGATCAGCTTGCCACTGAGGTTCAGAGTATTGCTGCATATCTTGCTGGGTTGCCTGTTGTGGAACCTAGGATTCCCATGCCAGATTTGTTTTTGGGGGATCGAGCTAAGTTTCAGAATTTCAAAAATAATTGTAAATTGTTTCTTGCCTTAAAATCTAAGTCCTCAGGAAACGCAGCGCAGCAGGTTCAAATTGTCATCTCTCTCCTGCGCGGCGATCCTCAGGATTGGGCTTTTTCCCTCACACCTGGGGATCCTGTTTTGAGTGATGTTGATGCATTTTTTCAGGCTTTGGGGTTATTGTACGTTGAGCCTAATGTCACTGATCAAGCTGAAAAAGCCTTGTTGGCATTAAATCAGGGGCTTGATGACGCTGAGTTATACTGTCAGAGATTCCGTAGGTGGGCAGTCCTGACCAAATGGAATGACGACGCTTTGGCAGCCCTTTTCCGGAAGGGTCTGTCGGATAATGTAAAGGATGTTATGGTGGGATTCCCTGTCCCCTCTGGTCTCAATGATTCTATGTCATTAGCGATTCAAATTGACAGACGTTTGCGTGAGCGGAGAAGTATGCGTGGAGTGGTGTTGCCTTGTGAGCCAGCTGCTGAGCCCATGCAGTGTGATGGAGTGGTGTCTGGGGCACAGCGTCATGAGTTTCGAAAGCGCAATGGGTTATGTTTCTACTGTGGTGATGCCTCTCATGCTATTTCAGTCTGCCCTAAGCGGGGAAGACGTTTTGCACGCTCAGTTGTCTTGGGTAGTGTTCAGACTAAGTTTTTATTAACTGTCACTCTGATATGCTCTCTGTCCTCATTTTCTGCTCAGGCTTTCGTTGATTCTGGAGCAGCTATTAACCTGATGGATTATGATTTTGCTAAACGTTGTGGATTTCCCTTGATACCCCTACAGAAGTCTATTCCCCTACTGGGGATCGATTCTACCCCTTTGGCTGAGAATAAACCCCAGTTTTCTACTCAGGTGATAATGAGGGTTGAACCTGATCACCAGGAGTGCTGCAAATTTTTAGTTCTATATAATCTGCATGACATTATCGTGCTGGGTTTCCCTTGGTTACAGTCTCATAATCCTGTTTTGGATTGGAAATCTGTGTCTGTAACCAGTTGGGGCTGCCAATGTGTTAATACCAACACTCCTGTTTTTTCTGCCTCCCCCCAGGCTGAGGATGTTCCTGACTTTTTGTTTGATTTTTCTGATGTGTTTAGCGAAAGTAAATCTGCATCCTTGCCTCCCCATAGGAGCTATGACTGCGCTATTGAATTAGTGCCAGGTAGTAAATTCCCTAAGGGTCGCCTTTTTAACTTGTCTGTACCTGAACATGACGCTATGCGGTCTTATATCAAGGAATCATTGGAGAAGGGTCATATCAGACCATCCTCTTCACCCTTAGGTGCCGGTTTTTTCTTTGTGGCCAAAAAGATGGTTCATTAAGGCCGTGTATTGATTATCGTCTCTTGAACAATATTACTGTGAAATATCAATACCCGTTACCCTTGATTTCTGACCTGTTTTCCAGGGTGAAAAACGCTACTTGGTTTACCAAGCTTGACCTCAGGGGGGCGTATAACCTTATTCGCATTAAGCACGGGGATGAATGGAAGACGGCATTTAACACCCCTGAAGGGCATTTTGAGTACCTTGTGATGCCCTTTGGGCTCACTAATGCTCCTTCCGTCTTCCAGTCCTTCATGAATGACATTTTCAGGGATTTTGTGGACAAGTTTCTGATTGTTTATTTGGATGATATCTTGATTTTTTCTAATGACTGGGACTCTCATGTGAAACATGTTCGGACTGTATTCCAGATTTTGAGAGAGAATGCTCTGTATGTAAAGGGGATCAAAGTGTCTTTTTGGCGTACAGAAGATCTCATTTCTGGGATTCATTTTGTCCCCATCTGTTATTGAAATGGACCCGGTCAAGGTTCAGGCCATCTGTGATTGGGTCCAACCTACTTCATTAAAGGCTCTTCAGAGATTTTTGGGTTTTGCCAATTTTTATCGTAAATTTATTGGTAATTTCTCTGTTATTGTTAAACCATTAACTGATTTGACCAGAAAGGGTTCTGATGTGGTGAATTGGCCTCCTGAGGCAGTCTCTGCGTTTCAGGAACTTAAGCAGAGATTCACTTCTGCTCCTGTTCTACGGCAGCCTGATGTTTCTCTGCCATTTCAGGTGGAGGTTGATGCCTCTGAAATTGGGGCAGGTGCCGTTTTGTCCCAAAAAGATCCAGAGACCTCTAAAAGTAACCCTTGTGCCTTTTTCTCTCGAAAATTTTCTCCTACTGAACGTAATTATGACGTGGGTAATCGGGAGTTATTGGCCATGAAGTGGGCTTTTGAAGAGTGGAGACATTGGCTGGAGGGAGCCAAACATCAGGTGGTGGTCCTTACGGACCATAAGAATCTGGTCTATCTGGAATCTGCCAAGCGACTCAATCCTAGACAGGCCAGGTGGGCCTTGTTTTTCACACGTTTTAATTTTGTGGTTTCCTTTCTTCCTGGCACTAAGAATGTTAAGGCGGATGCCCTCTCGAGGAGTTTCCTTGCGGACTCTCCTGAGCTATCTGATCCCTCTGTTATTTTGAAGGAGGGTGTAGTTCTTTCCGCCATCTCGCCTAATTTGAGACTTGCTCTGGAGGGGTGTCAGGAGGATAGGCCCGAGCGCTGCCCTGTTGGAAAATTGTTTGTCCCGGACCAATGGAAAAAGAGTGTGATGTCTGAGATTCATTGTTCCGCATTGACTGGGCATCCCGGAATTTTTGGTACCAGAGACTTGGTTAGTCGGTCCTTTTGGTGGCCTACCTTGTCTCGCGATGTCAGGGAATTTGTGCAGTCCTGCGGGACTTGCTCTCGCTCCAAGCCTTGCTCTCGCTCTAGTGGTTTGTTGATGCCATTGCCTGTGCCCAAGAGACCATGGACCCATATCTCTATGGATTTCATTTCCGATCTTCCTGTTTCTCAGAGAATGACCACCATCTGGGTAATTTGTGATAGGTTTTCCAAAATGATACATCTTGTGCCATTACCTAAGTTGCCTTCCTCCTCTGAATTGGTGCCGTTGTTCCTTCAGCACGTGGTTCGTTTACACGGCATTCCTGAGAACATTGTGTCTGACAGAGGAGTCCAGTTTGTTTCCAGATTTTGGAGGACTTTTTGTTCTAAACTGGGTGTTCAATTGTCTTTCTCCTCGGCATTTCATCCTCAGACCAATGGTCAAACTGAGAGAACAAACCAGACATTGGAGACTTATCTAAGATGCTTTGTGTCTGCTGATCAGGATGACTGGGTCTCTTTTTTGCCTTTGGCTGAGTTTGCTCTTAATAATAGGGCTAGCTCTGCCACTTTGATGTCTCCGTTTTTCTGTAATTCTGGGTTTCACCCTCGATTTTCTTCAGGACAGACGGAGGCTTCTGTCTGTCCAGGTGTTGACTCTGTTGTTGAGCGTATGCAGCAGATTTGGGACCAGGTAGTGGAGAGGTTGTCCCTCTCTCAGGAGAAGGCCCAGCGGTTTGCTAACCGGCATAGGACTGATGGTCCTCGGTTTAAAGTGGGGGACTTGGTCTGGTTGTCCTCAAAGAATATTCCTATGAGAGTAGCATCTCCTAAATTTAAGCCTAGGTTCATTGGACCTTATAAGATCATGGAGATTATTAATCCTGTTTCTTTTTGTTTGCTTCTTCCAGGAACATTTAAGATCCATAACGTGTTCCACAAGTCCTTGTTGAAGAGGTTTGTTGAGCCAGTGGTTCCTGCTGCTGTGCCTCCTGACCCTGTTTTGGTTGAGGGCAATCTGGAGTATGTGGTTGAGAAAATATTGGATTCTCGTTTTTCTAGACGAAGACTCCAGTATTTGGTTAAATGGAGAGGTTATGGTCAGGAAGATAATTCTTGGGTGTTTGCTTCGGACACCATGCTAGGAGACTTATCCGTGCGTATCATAGAACTCATCCTGACCGACCTGGTTGCTCAAATGAGGGTTCGGTGACCCCTCCTCAAGGGGGGGGTACTGTTGTGAATGGGTTTGAGATGAGTTCTGAGCAGAGGCTCCCTCTGGTGGTTACAAGCGGTACTAGTGAGGATTGGGAATCAGGTGTTACTGATTGGTCTTATTTAAGGGAATCATTTTCCCATCAGGGTTGCCGGTGATCAATTGTTCTGGTCTGAATCCTTCTTTCCAGTTTCCCTTGTAGCCTGCTGTGTCGTGTCTGCATCTCCTGCTATCAGATAAGACAATTTCTTATTTTGTGTTTTTGCTATATTTTTGCATTTTGTCCTGCACTTCTGTGGGGGCCTTCTGGGTCCCCTCCGGGGCTTTTGCCCTCTCAGTTTAGTCCAGCCACTGTGTTTTGTACTTTTGCTTTTTGCAGTTTTTTCAGTGGCTGCTGTTTTTGTTACACCAGAGAACTAATTTAGGTGGTAGAGGTCGTGTGATCTCAGGTGATTTTGAAATTAGTAGAGTTGGTGTTTTTCAGGGTTTTCTGGGATTGCAGTAAGTACCCTTCCTGTCCTTTTCTATTTAGATAGTTTGGGCCCCAGCGTTTGCTCATACTATTTTCTTTCTGTGTCAGTATTTCCTCTTGTCTAACCGCCATTACATGTTTGGGGGCTTTCTATTATCTTTGGGGTTTTGCTCCGGGGCAGATAGCTTTCCTATTTCTATCTTTAGGTGTAGTTAGTTTCTCAGGCTGTGACGAGGCGTCTAGGACCAACGTAGGAACGCTCCACGGCTGCCTCTAGTTGTGGTGGTTAGTCAGGGTACTGCAATCTCATAGATTCCAACTGCTCTGGTGTATTGCCTTTTTTACCTGCACTCCTCAGCTACCGTAACATAACAGTTACCCTTGTGAAAAGGGCTAAAAAATGATTGGGCTAAAAAATGATTTTTGAGAAACAAAAATTATTTTTTTTATTTTCACTGCTCTGCATTTATAAACTTCTGTGAAGCACTTGGGGGTTCAAAGTGCTCACTACACATCTAGATAAGCTCCTTGGGGGGTCTAGTTTCCAAAATGGGGTCACTTGTGGGGGGTTTCTACTGTTTAGGCACATCATGGGCTCTGCAAACACAACATGACGCCCGCAGAATATTCTATCAAGTCTGCATTCCAAAATGGCGCTCCATCCCTTCTGAGCTCTCCCATGCGCCAAAACAGTGGTTCCCCCCACATATGGGGTACCAGTGTACTCAGGACAAATTATACAACAACTTTTGTGGTCCAATTTCTCCTGTTTCCCTTGTGAAAAAAAATAGCGGGCTAAAAAATAATTTTTGAGGAAAAAAAAGATTTTTTTATTTTCACTGCTCTGCGTTATAAACTTCTGTGAAGCACTTGGGGGTTCAGAGTGCTCACAACACATCTAGATAAGTTCCATAAGGGGTCTAGTTTCCAAAATGGTGTCACATGTGGTTTTTTTTTCACTGTTTAGGCACACAGGGGTTCTCCAAATGCGTCATGGTGTCCGCTAAAGATTGGAGCTAATTTTCCATTCAAAAAGTCAAATGGCACTCCTTCCCTTCTGGGCCCTGCCGTGCGCCCAAACAGTGGTTTATGACCACATATGAGGTATCTGTGTACTCAGGAGAAATTGCCCAACAAATTTTAGGATCCAATTTATACCGTTGCCCATGTGAAAATGAAAAAACTGAGGCTAAAAGAAAATTTTTGTGAAATAAAAGTACTTTATTTTTTTTACGGATCAATTTGTGAAGCACCTGGGGGTTCAAAGTGCTCACTATGCATCTAGATAAGTTCCTTGGGGGGTCTAGTTTCCAAAATGGGGTCACTTGTGGGGGAGCTCCAATGTTTAGGCACACGGACTCTCCAAATGCGACATGGCAACCACTAAATATTCCAGCATATTTTCCATTCAAAAAGTCAAATGGCGCTCCTTCCCTTCTGAGCCCTGCCGTGCGCCCAAACAGTGGTTTATGACCACATATAAGGTATCTGTATACTCAGGAGAAATTGCCCAACAAATTTTAGGATCCATTTTATCCTGTTGCCCATGTAAAAATTAAAAAATTGATGCTAAAAGAAAATTTTTGTTGGAAAAATTAAAATGTCAATTTTTTCCTTCCACGTTGCTTTAGTTCCTGTGAAGCACCTGAAGGGTTAATAATCTCCTTGAATGTAGTTTTGAGTAGCTTGAGGGGTGCAGTTTTTATAATGGTGTCACTTTTGGGTATTTTCTGCCATATAGACCCCTCAAAGTGACTTCAAATGTGAGGTGGTCCCAAAAAAAAAAATGGTTTTGTAAATTTTGCTGTAAAAATGAGAAATCGCTGGTCAACTTTTAACCCTTATAATTCCCTAACAAAAAAAATTTTGTTCCCAAAATTGTGCTGATGTAAAGTAGACATGTGGAAAATGTTATTTATTACCTATTTTGTGTCACATAACTCTGGTTTAACAGAATAAAAATTCAAAATTTGAAAATTGAGAAATTTTCAAAATTTTCGCCAAATTTCCATTTTTTTCACAAATAAACACAAAAATTATCGACCTAAATTTACCACTAACATGAAGCCCAATATGTCAAGAAAAAAACATTCTCAGAATCGCTAGGATCCGTTGAAGCGTTCCTGAGTTATTACCTCATAAAGGGACACTGGTCAGAATTGCAAAAAATGGCAAGGTCTTTAAGGTCAAAATAGGCTGGGTCACGAAGGGGTTAAAGTGGCGTGGGATTGTTTTTAGTGTGGAGTTATCCAACACCACACTTACTTTCTCAATATCCAGCACATGCTCTCTCACTCTAAGCTTAAGTTCCCTAGTAGTCAGCCCTATATAAATTTTCTCACAAGGGCAGGTTGCGTGGTAGATAACAGCTTTAGATGAACAGGTGAGATGCTTTCTAATTTGATATGTTCTGGAACCATCATAATTGTCAAAAGTTTTGCTTCTGACTAAATTGAAGCAGGCCTTACACATCCCACACGGAAAAAAGCCATTATTGTCCTCTTTGGTCGTTCAATAAGAATTTTTGGGGTCGTAATGACTATGGACGAGAAGATCCCTAAGGTTAGCCGAACGGCGTGCTGTAAAACGTGGCACAGATGGTACAATCTGTTTTAGAGTGGGATCCATTTCCAAGACTTTCCAATGTTTTTTTATGATATCTGCACTTTATGCAATTTTTGTTTCTAATTATTCAGGAATTGCATTAACGCCACAATCACTGTACTATTTGCACTTTATTAAATTGTTATTTGCACTGATTATCTCTATTCATTCTTTCTGTCTCGCACTTTGGCACTTTGTCTCTATGAATCGCTGGGTGGCAGTACGCATGCGCTGATTTTCCCTGACCCAGGCAGACTTCTGGATGCGCTCTGTATGTGACGGCTTGCGTTCCATGCATGCGGTTCACTGAGCGATATCCAGGAAGTCAAGCTGTACCATGGGCTTTGGCATCAGCGTATATGCGTCGACACGCCCCCCAAGCGTCACATACGTTGACACGCCCTCTAATTTCACGGCACACTGCCATTGGCCATTTGGATTGTTAAATACTCCCCTATTCCTCACCAAACCACGCCCCCGGAAGAAGCAGACGGCGAAACGCGCGTCGGGGTGAGTGGACACAACCACCGCACGGTACCAGGTATATCTTGCTATATGCAATCTTTTTCTCCCACTATGGATAACATTATGGCTGGATTTAATAGCACTCTATTGGGTTGTCTTATTTGAGGCTGTCTTTGTAGTATAAATTCCATGATTCTCTGAACACACTGTTGTTAGTAGTATATATATGGATTTCCAGAGCACTTATCTGGCTGTTTTTTAGTGTTCCTCTGATTTATCCCTATATAGTGTGCCTATGATCTGTGGATATACTGATCTTTAATTACCATCTGTGTTGTTATGGCAATAGTATAATTCCAACATATATATTTTACCTGGTATATTATACATTTATAATTGTGGACTATTTGGTACAATATGAGTCTGGAATAATGTTTTCATGATTCTAATTTGATCTTGTCACTTTATTTATATAAGCCCTGTCTAGCATTGTTTCCATTTATTAGACACACTGATGTTCTTAATTTCTATGCTGACTTCTAATTTTGGTGCTTATTTATTATAATCTGACTCTTTATCTACACCTATTATTAATAATTTCTTTGGTGGCGTCCTCATTTGGGACATTCTGTTTTTTGATGTTTATGTGATTTTAAAATTTGTGAAATAGAAATAAAAATTTAATTTTAATTGGATCGCTTCTTCTTTGGTGTGAATACATACACCATTGTGGTTTTTTTACAGAAACAACTCTGACAAGCGAGCCAGAGGAGGGTGAGGCTTCTACTTCGGCAAGCCCTCCAAAGACTCCAAGAAACCCTCCCAGTGACGGTCCTTCTCAGGTGGGAGGGAGGCTCTCTCACTTCCTCCCAGCCTGGGAGAGGATCTCATCCAGCGCTTGGATCGGGAAAATTGTGGGATCAGGCCTGGAACAACAAATAAGTCTGGATGGGGAGGTTATATCGCTCCTACACAAACATGTCCTGGAAGAGGTTCCGGTGGAGGAAAGAAACAAAGGTTTTTAGTCCCCCCTATTTCTTGTAAAAAAACGGACAATTCTTGGAGGACAATTATAAATCTGAAAGGCCTCAACAGGTATCTGATAATCCCGTCATTCAAGATGGAGACGATAAGATCTGCAGTGAAACTCCTCTTTCCTCAGTGCTACATGTCAGTCCTGGACCTCAAGGACGCTTATTACCATGTCCCGATCCGGCAAAAAGATTGCAGGTTTCTCAGGGTGGCAGTCCAGATGGGGTCACATTTACGTCACTTTCAGTACAGGGCTCTGCCCTTTGGTGTAGCAATAGCCCCACGAGTATTTACAAAGTTGATTGTAGAGGTCAAAGCACATCTCAGAGAAAAAGATACACTGATAATACCTTATCTGGACGACTTCTTGATAGTGGGAAGAAGTTTTCTTCACGGTCAAGAACAAGTCAGAAAAGTGCTGGAAAAACTACAGACACTCGGATGGCAGCTGAACCTCAAAAAATCCAAGCTGGAGCCAGCAATGATCCAGAATTTCTTGGGGCTAACAGTGGAATCTGTGGCGCAGGAGTGTCGTCTCCCAGAGGAGAAAGAGAAAAAAAATCAAACAACAATAAAAAAAAGCCGGAAATGACTCTAAGAAGGGCCATGTCGGTGTTGAGGTCTCTAACCTCCTGCATACCAGCAATGAAATTGGCCCAGTTCCATGCAAGGGAACTACAGTTGTGTGTGCTGCAGAAAGACCTGGAACTTTAGGGACAGTTAGAACGGAAGATCACCCTCCCGGTCTCTTTACTCCAATCACTCAGGTGGTGGTTACAGATAATCGTCTCCGAGAGGAGTTCCCTGGACATAGACAGCCTCTAAGGTGATCACAACGGACGCCAGTCATTGGGGGAGGGGAGCTCACCTAGACACACTGTGGCTCCAGGATCCCTGGGCTCAGAAGGAAAGAAATCTATCCTCAAACGATTGTGAGCTTCTAGCAATTGAAAAAGCGCTAAGGGGGTTACTACCACACTTAACAGGGCGTCACGTGAGAGTCCTATCGGACAACTGAACAGCAATCGCATATGTAAACCACCAGGGGGGTACCCGTTCTCGGTCATTAATGCAGATAACAAAGAGGATCATGACTCTGGCAGAACACCATTTCCTCTCATTGTCGGCCCTGCATATCTGAGGTGTAGACAACCTGAAGGCAGATTTTCTGAGCAGGAACCACTTGAGGCAATGAGAATGGTGTCTAAAAGAGTATATTTTTCAATGGATAGTGCACATGTGGGAAAGACTCTTTGTCTCAAAAGCCAACAAGAAGGTTCAGAAATTCTGTTCCCTAAGTCCAGCAGACAGGCCATTGGCAGTAGACGCCTTCAGGATAGAGTGGACATCAGGACTCCTGTACGCCTCCCCACCGATATGCCTCATACCAGCAGTTCTGAGGAAGATCAGAGAGGACAAGGCCAGGGTGATTGTGATAGCCCCTTTTTGGCCAAAAAGGCCATGGTTCTACTGGCTGAGAGTGATGTCGGTGACGGACCCGTGGGTACTCACAGAAGACCAGGACCTTCTAACGCAGGGTTCCTTCAATCACCCTCAGAAGTCCGGCCTGCATTTGACAGCCTGGAATTTGAAAGGTCACTGTTAGAAAAAAAGGGGTTCTCAGCTGGGTTAATATCCACTTTACTCAGTAGCAGAAAGCCAGTGACTACCAGGATTTATGGAAGGATATGGAGAAAATTCTTATCTGTCTCAGGGCCAATACGGGAAATGGAAGTCCCGATAGTGGCAATACTGGAGTTCCTGCAGAAGGGTTTAGAGCTGGGGTTAGCTGTCAGTACCCTCAAAGTGCACGTCTCAGCCTTGGCAGCATTATTCAACAGTGACCTGGCATACAATAGGGTGGCCAGGTTTATCCGAGCCTGTAGTAGAGCTGACTCTGTCCCATCCCCTACTCCTCCACCATGGGATCTAAATTTAGTTTTATCAGCTTTGACAGAAAGCCCCTTTGAGCCATTAAACACAACGTCAGATAAGATACTAATATTACAAACAGCCTTGTTAGTGGCGCTCACATCTGCTCGTAGGGTTGGGGATTTACATGCATTATCAGCAGACCCTCCCTATGCTCAGATCATGGACGATAGGGTTGTGTTAAAATTAGACCCAGCATATCTCCCCAAAGTGGTGTCAAGATTCCACAGGGCTCAGGAAATAATCCTAACATCCTTTTGTCCTAACCCTAGCAACAATATGGAGGAGAGGCTTCATTGCCTGGATGTGAGGAGATGTCTCCTGCAGTATTTAGAGGTGACAAGACCTTGAAGAAAGCAGAGGACTTTATTTGTTTCATTCCAGGGGTCAAGAAAAGGTCTTAATGCCTCAAAACAGACTATAGGTAGATGGGTGAGAGAGGCCATTATGCAAGTGTACAGTCATGGCCAAAAGTTTTGAGAATGACACAAATATTAATTTTTACAAAGTCTACTGCTTCACTTTTTCTAATGGTAATTTGCATATACTCCAGAATGTTATAAAGAGTGATCAGCTTAACAGCAATTACTTGAAAAGTCAATATTTGGCTAGAAAATGAACTTTATCCCCCAAAACACATTTCAACATCATTGCAGCCCTGCCTTAAAAGGACTAGCTAACCTCTTTTCAGTGATTGCTCCATTAACACAGGTGTGGGTGTTGATGAGGACATGGCTGGAGATCAATCTGTCATGATTAAGTAAGAATGACACCACTGGACACTTTAAAAGGAGGTTGGTGCTTGGCATCATTGTTTCTCTTCTGTTAACCATGGTTATCTCTAAAGAAACACGTGCAGTCATCATTGCAATGCACAAAAATGGCCTAACAGGGAAGAGTATCGCAGCTAGAAAGATTGCACCTCAGTCAACAATCTATTGCATCATCAAGAACTTCAAGGAGAGAGGTTCCATTGTTGCCAAAAAGGCTCCAGGGCGCCCAAGAAAGACCAGCAAGCGCCAGGACCGTCTCTTAAAAGTGTTTCAGCTGCGGGATCGGGCTACCAGCAGTGCAGAGCTTGCTCAGGAATGGCAGCAGGCAGGTGTGAGTGCATCTGCACGCACTGTGAGGCGGAGACTCTTGGAGCAAGGCCTGGTCTCAAGGAGGGCAGCAAAGAAGCCACTTCTCTCCAGAAAAAAACATCATGGACAGACTGATATTCTGCAAAAGGTACAGGCAGTGGACTGCTCAGGACTGGGGTAAAGTTATTTTCTCTGATGAATCCCCTTTTCGATTGTTTGGGACATCAGGAAAACGCCTCATTCGGAGAAGACAAGGTGAGCGCTACCACCAGTCTTGTCTCATGCCAACTGTTGAGCATCCTGAAACCATTCATGTGTGGGGTTGCTTCTCAGCCAAGGGAATCTGCTCTCTCACAGTCTTGCCTAAAAACACAGTCATGAATAAAGAATGGTACCAGAATGTCCTCCAAGAGCAACTTCTCCCAACCCTCCAAGAGCAGTTTGGCGATCAACAATGCCTTTTCAAGCATGATGGAGCACCTTGCCATAAAGCAAAGGTGATAACTAAATGGCTCAGGGAACAAAACATAGAGATTTTGGGTCCATAGCCTGGAAACTCCCCAGATCTTAATCCCATTGAGAACTTGTGGTCAATCATCAAGAGACGGGTGGACAAACAAAAACCTAAAAATTCTGACAAAATGAAAGACGGATTTTGGTAAGAACTTACCTGTAAAATCCTTTTCAGCGAAGGAAGGAAAGGAGACACACTAGTAATGACTAGTGGGTAGGCGGAGCCCAGATAGGATTGACACCTCAGATTAAAAAGAGTGTTGACCGGCCCCTCCAGCTCGGGCTCCTCCTACTCCTACTTCTTCAGTCGTACAAAAGCTTAGGGAAGAGCAAATATCACCAG
This sequence comes from Oophaga sylvatica, assembly GCA_033576555.1. Lineage (NCBI taxonomy): Eukaryota > Metazoa > Chordata > Amphibia > Anura > Dendrobatidae > Oophaga > Oophaga sylvatica. Next base: position 731,278,642 of record JARQOD010000001.1, read on the forward strand.
CGGAGCAACATAACCCCTTCTGAAGGACTTCAGAGAAAAAGCAAGAATACAGGTTATGCATGCATGTAGGCAAAAAACCACACAGTTCCAGGTACTACTCACTGGACCTGACCACCGCGATGAGCTGGCAATGCTGGAAAAGAGCCGTAGCGCGTCAACCTCAGTCCAGATAATCGCTATCAGAAGAGGGTCACGCCGCATCTGAAAACACATCAACACACTTCTGCCATGGGCGGGTGCTGTGTCTCCTTTCCTTCCTTCGCTGAAAAGGATTTTACAGGTAAGTTCTTACCAAAATCCGTCTTTCAGCAGCAGAATGGAAGGAAAGGAGACACACTAGTAATGACTAGTGGGACGTCCCAAAGCAGTCCAAAAATTAAGGGTGGGAATATAACCAAGAAAAAACAGGCAGAATCCCAACAACCTTGGTAAATGCGCAACAGGCGCCAAATACAAGTTAACTATAACTTTACACTACAGCCGCCTGTAGGACCCTGCGTCCTAAGGCCGCATCAGCGGAAGCACTGACGTCCACCTTATAAAACTTTGTAAACGTGTGGACGGAGCGCCAAGTCGCTGCTCGGCAGAGCTGAGCTGCCGAAGCCCCTTGATGAAAGGCCCACGATGAGGCCACAGCCCTCGTGGAATGAGCACGAATCTTAATCGGGCAAGGTTCGCCTTTAAGTCGGTAAGCTTCCAAAATGGCTGACCGAATCCAACGAGCTATAGAGTCCTTGGAAGCTCGTTGACCACGTCAACGACCTGCTGGAATCACAAACAAGGAGTCTGACTTCCTAAAACCTTGAGTAACAGACAAATAGAACTTCAAGGCCCGCACTAAATCCAATGTGTGCAAAACCCGTTCCTTTGCATTCCTCGGGCCCGGGCAAAGTGAAGGCAAAACAATATCCTGGTTAACATGGAATTGCGACACTACCTTAGGTAGAAAGTCGCCCCGTGTGCGAAGCACTACTCGATCCGGATAAAATTCCAGGAAAAGAGGCGAGCAAGAAAGAGCCGCCAACTCAGAAACCCTTCTCAAAGAAGTGACTGCCACTAGGAAGGCAACCTTCCAAGAAAGCAAAGAAAGGTTAGCAGAATCCATTGGCTCAAAAGGCCCATGCTGAAGAGCCTCCAGGACAAGGTTGAGCCGCCAAGGAGACACAGGTGCCTTCCGCGGCGGAAACTGACGGGTTACCCCGCGAAAAAAGGAGCGCACGTCCCTACGCGAGGCGATAACTTTCCGGAACAACAGGGACAGGGCAGAAACCTGACCCCTCAGGGTGCTAACTGCCAAACCCTTGTCCAGCCCGTACTGTAGAAAAGCCAACAGATTGGGAATGGAAAAAATCCTCGGGTTCCTTGAAGAACCCAAACACCACGACAAGAAGGCTTCCCAGGTCTTGTGGTAAATTCTAGTAGTAGCCGGACCTCTGGCAGCTCGCAGAGTGGCAATGACTTCGGCTGAAAAACCTCTACGGGTCAGTATTTCGGTCTCAAGAGCCACGCCGTCAAACGAAGAGACTTCAAGTCCGGATGACGGATAGGACCCTGGGTTAACAGGTCCGGGCGAAGAGGAAGTGGAAATGGCGGTGCTGCCAAAAGCGACACCAGTGTCGAGAACCACGTCCTCCTTGGCCAATCTGGGGCTATCAACATAGCCGGGATTCTCTCCAGTCTGATCCGACGCAGCACCAGAGGAAGTAAGGATATCGGCGGAAACACATAGATTAGCTCGAATCGGTCCCACGGGGCCACCAGAGCATCCACCGCCACAGCCTTCGGGTCCTTGTACCTGGACATGAAGGTCGGCAACTTGGCATTGGACCTGGATGCCATCAAATCCACTTGGGGAACTCCCCAAAGGGAGCACAGCAGTGCAAAGATCTCCGGATGAAGACTCCATTCTCCGGGATCCATCTTCTCTCGACTGAGGAAGTCCGCCGTGGTATTCTGAACTGCTGGAATGTGAATCGCAGAGATGGCTGGTACTCTGTCCTCGGCCCAATTCAGGATCCGAGACACTTCCACCATGAGCCTGGAACTCCTCGTCCCGCCTTGGTGGTTGATATACGCGACCGCCGTTGCGTTGTCTGTCTGCACTCGGACTGGTAGACCGCTCAAAGGGACCATCCAGTGTTGGACGCAAAGGAAAATTGCCCTCAATTCCAAGATGTTGATCGGTAGAACAGACTCTTCCGATGACCATACTCCCTGAACCCAGAGATCGTTCCAGACACCCCCCCAGCCCGTCAGGCTGGCATCGGTGGTTATAAACGACCACCTCGGAGGAAGGAAAGACTTCCCCAGTGATAACGTTCCTGGACGTGACCACCAACTTAGGGACTCTCGCACCCTGCGAGAGATGAGGATACTGCGATCCAGTGCAATCTGCGATCGATCCCAATGACTCAGAATGAGCCTTTGGAGGTCTCTGGAATGAAACTGGGCAAACGGAAGTGCTTCCATGGAAGCCACCATCAGACCTAAAAGGCGCATACACTTCCGAAGGGACATTGCTGTCGAAGACTTCATAGTCTGTACATGTCGAAGGAGACATGCCCGCTTGTCTGGAGGTAGGGACACCACTGCCCGTACCGTGTCGAAATGCATCCCCAAAAACAGGATTGACTGCGACGGTTCCAGAGACGACTTCTCCCAATTGACCAGCCACCCGAAGTCCTCCAGGAGCTGAAGGGATAGATTGCGAGCAGTCACCGCCTCCTCCTTTGAGGACGCCACAATCAAAAGGTCGTCCAGATAGGGAATAATCGTGACTCCCTGTCTTCGAAGAATTGCCATGAGAGGCGCTAGAATTTTTGTAAAAACTCTGGGCGCTGAAGCCAAGCCGAATGGCAGGGCCACAAATTGGTAATGGTCCTGACCTATGGCAAAACGAAGGAAGCGCTGGTGAGCCCTTCCGACGGGAACATGCAAATAAGCGTCGCGAATGTCGATTGACACCAGAAAGTCGTTCTGCGACAGGGTTGCCACAACGGAGCGAAGTGACTCCATGCGGAATTTTTGGGTGTGGACATGCTGATTCAATCTTTTGAGACCTGGAATAGGACGAAATTTGTCCTCTTTTTTGGGGACCACAAAGAGATTTGAATAAAAACCTTTTCCCCGGTCCTCTGTCGGAACCGGTATTACTACACCCTTCTGCAGAAGGAATTCCACCTCTCGCAGCAGAGCGGTAAATAGCTCGGGCTCTGACGGAATGCGAGACTGGCAAAAACTGTCCGGGGGTCGAGAAGAAAACTCTATGAAATAGCCTGCCGACACAATTCGCGTTACCCAGGAATCCGGAACGCGGGAAATCCAATTCGCCTTGAATTGGAGCAGGCGACCCCCCACTCGAGAGCCCTCGAGTGAGGACCTGGCGTCAGTCTGCCTTGGCGGGCTTCTTGTCAGTTTCCCGCTTGTCTTGACGGAAACTTTGTTTCCAAGGGGTGCGGGATTTCTGAGAAGACTTCTTTCCCGAAAAAGAGGGACGACCCGATCCCCAAGAAGAGTGACCGGATCGTCCCCTAGACCGAAAATACCGCCGACCATTACCGGCACTAGGTCTGCCAGACGTAGAAGCCATAGCCCTTCGCTGTGGTAAAGCCGCTTCTTTAGCCTTTGCCTTGGCAATCAGCTCTGTGAGATCAGATCCAAATAGCTGACCACCCTTGTAGGCTAAAGACAGTAAACCCTGCTTGGAAACCACGTCCCCGGTCCACTGTCTAAGCCACAGTGCTCTTCTGACTGTGACCGCTGAGGATTGCGTCCTGGATAATAATGACGCAGTATCCAGACCTGCATCACAGCTATATCGGGCTGCAGTCTCCAATAAATCGAGAAGTCCATCTATCTCGGATAATGGAGATCTATTTTGCAACGCCTTCCGTAAACGGACCAACCAGCACAGGGAAGCCTTAGAAGCACACATGGATCCTAGTACTGCTCTGAATCCATGACCTGCAGCTTCATAGATGGATTTCGCCGCCATCTCCGTTTTTCTGTCCAGCGGCTCTTGCAGACTCGCTTTCCCTTTAACCGGAAGCAATGAGGATTTACTAAGCTGGGATAAAGGAACATCCACTTCAGGAGAAGGAATCCAATTATCCGTCAATTCCGTTGAACACGGATATAATGCTTCAAAGAACCGTGTCCCTTGAAAACGTTTATCTGGACACAGACATCCTTCTCCACTACCGTATTAAGCTCTTCCAGAGCCGGTAATGTTGACCGCGACTTATGGTACTCCTGGTACATGCGGCCCGACTTACCAGGCCGTGTAGTTACCTCCTCCGGTAACTGTAACGCCTCTCTCATAGCTTCAATTAAAGCCTCTGTTTGGCTCACAAGAGAGAAAGAATGTCCCTGCCGATCCTCCTTATACGAATCGGATAACTCCCCTTCTGAGTTTGAAGGAGAACCCTGTCCGCATTCCATATCAGATACCTCTGATTCGCTACGCGGAAAAGATGGCACCGGCCTGCGCCGCTTCCTGTCATGAGAGGATCTAGCTGACACCCACTGACCTAAAAGGTCAGACAAGCCATTAATTGACTGAGCGATGGCATCTAATTTGGTATCGCTGTAAATCGCAGCGCTTGATGCCGTCGAAGTCTGCGTATCAGATACTTGCGACTGATCCTGTAGCGGATCTGGCAGATGGTCCGCACCTTCCGGACCCTGAACCGACATGTCAGCAGTAAATGGCAGGTCAAAACCCTGTTAGTAACTGGAAACAGTGTGGTTACTAAGCAGACTGAGCAAGTACGCTGAAGGGTTAAAGCTCTTAAAGAAGAGAGTTACCCCAGCTATCTCTCAGTATATAAATAACCTCCTGCGTTCTGATCCCTACCGGGTAGAACCTGCGGCGGTTATTGCTGAAAGGGTTAACCCTTCATAGGGGTTAATGCCGCCAACTCCCCACAACTCCCTATATAAAATAAAAGGAGTGTGCGAGTCCCAGGTCTCTATAAGAGAACGCGGCTGCAGATAAACGCTATCTGTCACTTGGAACACAGATAGGTTCTGCGCTGTGGGGTGATGATATTCACTCACCCAGCTGGCCTCGGTGAAAGTATACCTTAGACAGGAGGAGCGGAGCATGAGGAGCCCGGAGCCTCTGTAATGGCCGCCGCGCTGAGAGAAGCCGGAAGAGAAGGACAGTGAAGCTGCAGTCTCCTCAGAGCGATTCCTGTCACAAAAAGAGCGGGAAGCGTGAAGCCACGCCCCCCTCCGGCTTCAAAAAAGAGCGCAAACTCCTCGCTCTCTGCTCTCCTCTGTCCTGCAGGTATCTGCCAGCGGACATAAAATACAGTCACCAAACATGTCATCTAATACATGTACCAGCGGCTGCCGCAGCAGCCGCTGAGAGCACACACACATTCACATAAAAATGCGGTACTCACCAGCCGAGCGCCACAGGGACCCCCAGGGGTTTGTGGCGCTGTGCCCATCGCTTCCCCCCCCGGGTGGGGAACGCAGTGACCCCCGATGTGCGGTTTGCGTCCCCGCCAGGGAAGCAATCCTCATCCCCCAGGGCCGGCGTGAAACTGCAGGGACCACCATACAGGGTATTACAGATCGCCAAGGGAGAGGTGGGGGTCCAGCAGCGCTGGATGGTATCTCCCTCGATGATAATTCCTGGCTTGCATCGATTGATGTGGAGGCCCTATATAGCAGTATACCCCACCACCTAGTATTAGGGGTGTGGAGCATTTTCTGCAACAAAGATCTATCGCATGTGGGGGACATAACAAATTTGTGACATCACTGTTAGAGTATACTTTAACCCACAATGCCTTCACTTTTGATGGCAAACACTTCCACCAGCTCAGGGGCACCGCGATGGGGAGCCCCTGTGCCCCGTCGTATGCAAACCTGTTCCTGAGCTGGTGGGAAGAGACAGTAATATTGTAAGGTTCTTTGTCTCTGTTGACATGTTCCTTGAAACTCAGTTTTCCGTCGGCCATTTTGCTTTCTGTCTTTCTGCAGCTCTTGCCCTCAGTTAATATGGAGTTTCCAGTTTTCATGTTCCCGCCCTGATTCTTCCCTCTTGTTTCTTAAGCAGCCTCAGCTGAACAATCAGTGCTCCTGAATCAAGCCTCAGTCAGTCTGTGACCTGACTTCTGGAAACCTTGGACTTGTACTCCAGCTATTCCATACTGAGGAACCTTGGAACACTTTTGGACTCTGGAAACCTGCTGTTTGGTGAATCCATGTTTGCAGAGGAATTACGGTACAGAGAAGAGATCCTGAACCTGCTTTGGAGATTTATTGTAGTGCTTGAAGTTACTCTGGCCTGCTGTGTCTCCTGTCGCTGTTCCTGCAAACTGTGTGAACTTTTCAGCATGCTTGTATGAAGTAATACAAGTCATTTCATATCAACCTGTGTCTCCTGTGTTTTCCTCGCACCCAAGCACAAGACGCTATAGGAACTGTACACTATAGATGACAAGATTCAGGAGCCAATGTTTAGTGTCTGCTGGGTCTGGGAAAGCCGTGTCTGCTGTGACTGTGGATATCAGATGTCCGTCTAATACCTTATGTGATGACAGTGGTTGTGACTTCTCACAACCATTCCAGGTGAGCGCATTCCCTTAAAATTTTACTCTGGAGTGTTACCACAGGTAAACACTATTGTTTTTTTTTTTTTTTTTTTTCCTCTTCTCCTTTCAGCACTTCTGCCTTAAAAGATCTGGAAGATGGAGGCCCGCATAAAGGAACTTTGCGGAGTGACTGATACAATCCTTTCAGATGTACAGACTTTAAAAACCCGTTTTGCAAGCCTACAGGACCTCACTAATCATAATTTGCAAGTGTTTGGACAGACTACCTAGGAATTGCGAGCCAGGATTGAGGCTCTAGAGGAACGAGCCCAGGCTCCTGCCATAACCCCGAGTTCTGGGATCCCCAAATTACCTCCTTTTCGTTTTGGCGGTGAACGTGAGAAATTCAGGGGATTTATTAATCAATGCAATTTATTTTTCTCTGCACATGCTTCACAATTTCCCACTGAACGATCCAAAGTGCTTACTATAATCATGTTGCTTACCAATAAGGCTTTGATGTGGGCAAACCCTCTGATTGAGACTGAGGATGATTGTTTGAATCACCTTGATGCTTTTATTTCAGCCATGGGGCAGGTGTTTGATGACCCCAATCGAGGTGCAACAGCTGAAGCAGCCATGTTAACTTTGCGCCAAGGTAAGCGTTCAGTAGCCGAATATGCCCTGGATTTCAGGAGATGGGCTCTTGATACCACTTGGGACACTTCCGCTAAAAAATCTATTTTTCGTAAAGGGTTGTCTCCACTGATTAAGGATGAACTTGCTTGTGCCGACCCTCCCACTGCGTTAGGTGACTTTATTAACTATTGTATCCGTATTGATGCTCGTCTGACTGAACGCAGACAAGAGAGATGGTTCGAAAATAATCGCACTAACCTTTTACTACCTCCCTCCTCAGCTAAGGAACCTTTGAGTAGGATCACAAGGGAACCAGAACCTGAACCCATGCAGGTGGACTCTTTACAAAGACGGGTTAGTGATGCACGCAAAGAACATCGTATAAAGGAAAATCTATGTTTCTACTGTGGTAAGTCAGGGCACTTCATTATAAACTGCCCCAGCCGTTCTCGTAAGACTACTGCAGCAGTCATTCACTGTGAGTGTTGCGAGAGGAGCTTTGTCATGTCCGAGCCTCAGGCTCCAGAGAGATCTGCTGCAAGAGATCTTGATTTCTCGGACTTAAACTCTGTTAGTTCTGGGGACGATGACGGTATAAACGCTGCAATTTTTGATTAAATGGCAGGGCTACCCAGTGGAGGACAACTCATGGGAACCAGTCAATAATGTAAATGCTCCTCGCCTGCTCCGCCAGTTTCATCAGAGGTACCCTGACAAGCCTGGTCTGAGGTCATCCGGAGGTTGTCCCTAAGGGGGAGGAGTAATGTAAGGTTCTTTGTCTCTGTTGACATGTTCCTTGAAACTCAGTTTTCCGTCGGCCATTGTGCTTTCTGTCTTTCTGCAGCTCTTGCCCTCAGTTAATATGGAGTTTCCAGTTTTCATGTTCCCGCCCTGATTCTTCCCTCTTGCTTCTTAAGCAGCCTCAGCTGAACAATCAGTGCTCCTGAATCAAGCCTCAGTCAGTCTGTGACCTGACTTCTGGAAACCTTGGACTTGTACTCCAGCTATTCCCTACTGAGGAACCTTGGAACACTTTTGCACTCTGGAAACCTGCTGTTTGGTGAATCCATGTTTGCAGAGGAATTACGGTACAGAGAAGAGATCCTGAACCTGCTTTGGAGATTTATTGTAGTGCTTGAAGTTACTCTGGCCTGCTGTGTCTCCTGTCGCTGTTCCTGCAAACTGTGTGAACTTTTCAGCATGCTTGTATGAAGTAATACAAGTCATTTCATATCAACCTGTGTCTCCTGTGTTTTCCTCGCACCCAAGCACAAGACGCTATAGGAACTGTACACTATACATGACAAATATTCAAAGATCAAGCCGAGTGGTGGCAAGATAAAATATCGATGTGGCACAGATACATCGACGATGTTTTTGTGGTCTGGACAGGTACGAGGGTGGAGTTTGAAGAATTTGTAAAAGATCTTAACAAGAATAGTTTGAATTTAAGGTTCACCTTTGAAATTCACAACAATGAAATATCCTTTTTGGATATCAGGATTAAGAAAGAGACACAGGGCAATATATCCACAATGATATATCGGAAACCGACTAGCACTAATAGCCTCCTACACTGGCAGAGTCATCATCCTATCCCACTAAAAAGAGGGATCCCCAAAGGACAGTTCCTAAGGGTCAGAAGGAATTGTTCCAGGAATGAGACATTTATGCACCAATCAAGAGACATGCAGAGTAGATTCAGGGAAAAAGGCTATCCTGAACATGTTATTAACACAGCCTTTGATCACGCTAGGAGGGCGAACAGACACCAGCTCTTACAAAATAAAGTGAAAGCAGAGACCTCTGAGGTCACTAGGGTGATAGGCACTTTTGATTATGGGCATGATGAGGTGAGGCGCATACTAACCAGGCACTGGGATGTTCTCAGAATGGATCCGGACCTGAAGGACATAGTGGGGTTACGACCCAATATTACTTTTAGGAAGGGAAGATCTATCAGAGATCTGCTGGTACATAGCCAGTATAAGAGACCAGCGAGGGAGGGTACTTGGCTGGACAGGAGACCAATTGGTTTCTTTAAATGTGGAAACTGCACATTATGTAGATGGATGTCACCGGCGAAGTGTTTCTTTAGTGCTTCCACAGGATTAAGATTTTTCATGAGAGATTTTTCGAACTGTAGAACCACGGCTGTGGTATATAAAGGCACATGCTCATGCCCGAAGGATTATGTGGGAAAGACCAAAAGGGAGTTCAGGAGAAGAGTTGGGGAACATATGGGAGACATTCGTAACAATAGAGACACCCCCCTAGCACGACATATGAATTCTTGCCACAGTGGCAGTCTGAGTGATATACTCTTTATGATCATTGAAGTGGTACATGTCAATTCCAGGGGTGGTGATACTGATAATATTATCTTAAGGAGAGAATGCGAATGGATCTTCAGACTAAATTCTCTTGAACCCTGTGGTCTAAACGAAATTAATTATTTTGCCTGTTTCCTGTAGCCTTCATTCATGTTTTTGGGAGTAAGGAGGAAGCTAGGCCATACTCTCCATGTTATAGGATCTCCTATTGAAAGATCCGCATAGATCTCTATGCGATATTTATATAATACTGTTCCTCCATTTGCCAACATGCTGCCCTGCAGAACTGTGAACTGACACAGTGAGATTGGTAATTATTATAGCTCACTGAGACATATGTCCCAAAATACAGGACTTCGTTAATTTAACTAATTGCTGTATAGTGATATGCCCCACTGAAATAAATGGGATATCCCAACAGCCATTCAATCATCATGATCTTATCTTTATGCGCCCACTGGCGAGTGATACCCCCTTGATATGCGTACCCCTCCACTCAAAGGACGATCTATAAGTGAGCTGAGAGGAGGGAGTGTCTCTGCAGTAATACCTGACCTGGACACTATAGGCGGTGCACAATGATCCATTGAACATGCGCACTCGCTCTCTCAAGGGTCAGGAGAGGGCGGAAGTGACGTCTTTGGGGATCGCTCAAGTGAGGGCGGAACTGACGCTGTCGGGGATCGATAATAACCCCTGATACACACAGGGAGTAGCGTCAGATGACGCGAATGATGACAAGCACCAATCGCTCACCCAATTGCTAGGGGCGGTGTTTGATGACGTATTGCTTGGCGGTATGTACAAATGGGGAACAGACACACATCACAGGTTAGCCACCACACCATGCACAGGACACCTGAATCCTTTCATCTGGCCTCCTGATGAGCCTGTCTAGGCGAAACGCGTTGAGGCGTTAAAGCTATGTTTTCACAGTGGTAGCCGAAAATTGAGAGAGAGAGCTAAGTATCGCTTTAATTTGTGCACATTGTCCGTTTGCTACTCTAACTGTCTTTGTTATGAGTGTATATGAGTCACGAACTTCCATCAATTGGACTGTGGCGTTGGGTATGCCTATGTGACATTTCATACTCATCATGCGACTATCTATCGCCTTGGTATGAATACGTTAAGGCACAAAATCGCACCGATATGAGTGCATCTAAACGCGGCATATATATATTTTTTTGATTCAGACTACAGCATTTATTTATCTGGGGTATATCACATATAGAGATTCATCAGCTAAGTGATTATCAATTGCCCTGACATAAAGTACATATGACGCTATATATCATATATTAATTAGGCGATCACGAATCGCCTGGGTGTGTCTACATTAAGGCTTTGAATTTTTCTGATAAAAGTACATCATAACGCTGAACACTTTGAGAAGCGTCTTGTGACATCTGACATACCTTAGACTATACCATATATATTCATTAGGCACGTGATCACGAACCACCGCGGTACAAGTGCACTTAGACACTATATTGCCCTATCAGGGGTATATCTAGAATTTGTTGTCAATCAATCTGCGATACAGGATATGCCTAGATTACAATGTGTATATACATATTTACCAGCCATGTGATGTTGATAGTGGCTGTGGAAACCAGTTGGTAAGTAGGCTATTCTATCTAATTAGCTCTAATCTCACCAATTTTGGTTCTAATTAAACGCTGAACAGTTACCACTATAGATTTATTACCTGTGTTCTCTGTTTTTACACTATTGGGACATAGGGATGTACTAGCACAGAAGGTCTCTGTCTAGATATAGGGGTCCCCTTAGCCATTGGGCAGTGGGATCCAATAGGTCCGCAGGGTATATCAGGGCCACTAGGGTCAGCCATCGGTGAGCGGGGGCGCCACAGCGCTCCCCCTAGGGTGCCAACCTCCGCGGCAAGGCAGGTAACAGCACAGCTACCTACTAGGGACATCCAGATGGGCCCAGTATTTTAATCCTGAACACTACATGTATATTTTGTATGTCAATTTTTGGTGTTACTTATTAAGGTAAATTATCAATAAAGTATTTCATTTTTGGTTTTTTCATGATTTTTGCTTTACTAGCCCTATTAGATTACTAATTTTTTGATTATTACCCAATCTGGGGCTATCAACATAGCCGGGATTCTCTCCAGTCTGATCCGACGCAGCACCAGAGGAAGTAAGGATATCGGCGGAAACACATAGATTAGCTCGAATCGGTTCCACGGGGCCACCAGAGCATCCACCGCCACATCCTTCGGGTCCTTGTACCTGGACATGAAGGTCGGCAACTTGGCATTGGACCTGGATGCCATCAAATCCACTTGGGGAACTCCCCAAAGGGAGCACAGCAGTGCAAAGATCTCCGGATGAAGACTCCATTCTCCGGGATCCATCTTCTCTCGACTGAGGAAGTCCGCCGTGGTATTCTGAACTCCTGGAATGTGAATCGCAGAGATGGCTGGTACTCTGTCCTCGGCCCAATTCAGGATCCGAGACACTTCCACCATGAGCCTGGAACTCCTCGTCCCGCCTTGGTGGTTGATATACGCGACAGCCGTTGCGTTGTCTGTCTGCACTCGGACTGGTAGACCGCTCAAAGGGACCGTCCAGTGTTGGAGGCAAAGGAAAATTGCCCTCAATTCCAAGATGTTGATCGGTAGAACAGACTCTTCCGATGACCATACTCCCTGAACCCAGAGATCGTTCCAGACACCCCCCCAGCCCGTCAGGCTGGCATCGGTGGTTATGACCGACCACCTCGGAGGAAGGAAAGACTTCCCCAGTGATAACGTTCCTGGACGTGACCACCAACTTAGGGACTCTCGCACCCTGCGAGAGATGAGGATACTGCGATCCAGTGCAATCTGCGATCGATCCCAATGACTCAGAATGAGCCTTTGGAGGTCTCTGGAATGAAACTGGGCAAACGGAAGTGCTTCCATGGAAGCCACCATCAGACCTAAAAGGCGCATACACTTCCGAAGGGACATTGCTGTCGAAGACTTCATAGTCTGTACATGTCGAAGGAGACATGCCCGCTTGTCTGGAGGTAGGGACACCACTGCCCGTACCGTGTCGAAATGCATCCCCAAAAACAGGATTGACTGCGACGGTTCCAGAGACGACTTCTCCCAATTGACCAGCCACCCGAAGTCCTCCAGGAGCTGAAGGGATAGATTGCGAGCCGTCACCGCCTCCTCCTTTGAGGACGCCACAATCAAAAGGTCGTCCAGATAGGGAATAATCGTGACTCCCTGTCTTCGAAGAATTGCCATGAGAGGCGCTAGAATTTTTGTAAAAACTCTGGGCGCTGAAGCCAAGCCGAATGGCAGGGCCACAAATTGGTAATGGTCCTGACCTATGGCAAAACGAAGGAAGCGCTGGTGAGCCCTTCCGACGGGAACATGCAAATAAGCGTCGCGAATGTCGATTGACACCAGAAAGTCGTTCTGCGACAGGGTTGCCACAACGGAGCGAAGTGACTCCATGCGGAATTTTTGGGTGTGGACATGCTGATTCAATCTTTTGAGATCCGGAATAGGACGAAATTTGTCCTCTTTTTTGGGGACCACAAAGAGATTTGAATAAAAACCTTTACCCAGGAATCCGGAACGCGGGAAATCCAATTCGCCTTGAATTGGAGCAGGCGACCCCCCACTCGAGAGCCCTCGAGTGAGGACCTGGCGTCAGTCTGCCTTGGCGGGCTTCTTGTCAGTTTCCCGCTTGTCTTGACGGAAACTTTGTTTCCAAGGGGTGCGGGATTTCTGAGAAGACTTCTTTCCCGAAAAAGAGGGACGACCCGATCCCCAAGAAGAGTGACCGGATCGTCCCCTAGACCGAAAATACCGCCGACCATTACCGGCACTAGGTCTGCCAGACGTAGAAGCCATAGCCCTTCGCTGTGGTAAAGCCGCTTCTTTAGCCTTTGCCTTGGCAATCAGCTCTGTGAGATCAGATCCAAATAGCTGACCACCCTTGTAGGCTAAAGACAGTAAACCCTGCTTGGAAACCACGTCCCCGGTCCACTGTCTAAGCCACAGTGCTCTTCTGACTGTGACCGCTGAGGATTGCGTCCTGGATAATAATGACGCAGTATCCAGACCTGCATCACAGCTATATCGGGCTGCAGTCTCCAATAAATCGAGAAGTCCATCTATCTCGGATAATGGAGATCTATTTTGCAACGCCTTCCGTAAACGGACCAACCAGCACAGGGAAGCCTTAGAAGCACACATGGATCCTAGTACTGCTCTGAATCCATGACCTGCAGCTTCATAGATGGATTTCGCCGCCATCTCCGTTTTTCTGTCCAGCGGCTCTTGCAGACTCGCTTTCCCTTTAACCGGAAGCAATGAGGATTTACTAAGCTGGGATAAAGGAACATCCACTTCAGGAGAAGGAATCCAATTATCCGTCAATTCCGTTGAACACGGATATAATGCTTCAAAGAACCGTGTCCCTTGAAAACGTTTATCTGGACACAGACATCCTTCTCCACTACCGTATTAAGCTCTTCCAGAGCCGGTAATGTTGACCGCGACTTATGGTACTCCTGGTACATGCGGCCCGACTTACCAGGCCGTGTAGTTACCTCCTCCGGTAACTGTAACGCCTCTCTCATAGCTTCAATTAAAGCCTCTGTTCGGCTCACAAGAGAGAGAGAATGTCCCTGCCGATCCTCCTTATCCGAATCGAATAACTCCCCTTCTGAGTTTGAAGGAGAACCCTGTCCGCATTCCATATCAGATACCTCTGATTCGCTACGCGGAAAAGATGGCACCGGCCTGCGCCGCTTCCTGTCATGAGAGGATCTAGCTGACACCCACTGACCTAAAAGGTCAGACAAGCCATTAATTGACTGAGCGATGGCATCTAATTTGGTATCGCTGTAAATCGCAGCGCTTGATGCCGTCGAAGTCTGCGTATCAGATACTTGCGACTGATCCTGTAGCGGATCTGGCAGATGGTCCGCACCTTCCGGACCCTGAACCGACATGTCAGCAGTAAATGGCAGGTCAAAACCCTGTTAGTAACTGGAAACAGTGTGGTTACTAAGCAGACTGAGCAAGTACGCTGAAGGGTTAAAGCTCTTAAAGAAGAGAGTTACCCCAGCTATCTCTCAGTATATAAATAACCTCCTGCGTTCTGATCCCTACCGGGTAGAACCTGCGGCGGTTATTGCTGAAAGGGTTAACCCTTCATAGGGGTTAATGCCGCCAACTCCCCACAACTCCCTATATAAAATAAAAGGAGTGTGCGAGTCCCAGGTCTCTATAAGAGAACGCGGCTGCAGATAAACGCTATCTGTCACTTGGAACACAGATAGGTTCTGCGCTGTGGGGTGATGATATTCACTCACCCAGCTGGCCTCGGTGAAAGTATACCTTAAACAGGAGGAGCGGAGCATGAGGAGCCCGGAGCCTCTGTAATGGCCGCCGCGCTGAGAGAAGCCGGAAGAGAAGGACAGTGAAGCTGCAGTCTCCTCAGAGCGATTCCTGTCACAAAAAGAGCGGGAAGCGTGAAGCCACGCCCCCCCCAGCTTCAAAAAAGAGCGCGAACTCCTCGCTCTCTGCTCTCCTCTGTCCTGCAGGTATCTGCCAGCGGACATAAAATACAGTCACCAAACATGTCATCTAATACATGTACCAGCGGCTGCCGCAGCAGCCGCTGAGAGCACACACACATTCACATAAAAATGCGGTACTCATCAGCCGAGCGCCACAGGGACCCCCAGGGGTTTGTGGCGCTGTGCCCATCGCTCCCCCCCCCGGGCGGGGAACGCAGTGACCCCCGATGTGCGGTTTGCGTCCCCGCCAGGGAAGCAATCCTCATCCCCCAGGGCCGGCGTGAAACTGCAGGGACCACCATACAGGGTATTACAGATCGCCAAGGGAGAGGTTGGGGTCCAGCAGCGCTGAGACCTCTAGACCACTTCTGGTGATCCAAGTCTCTTGTCCGATAAAAATAATAAAGTTTTCTGAGGAGCTGCTTCCAGCAGCGACCTATTCTCTGGACCTCAAATTTTAGACTGAAGAAGCAGGAGTAGGAGGAGCCCGAGCTGGAGGGGCCGGTCAACACTCTTTTTAATCTGAGGTGTCAATCCTATCTGGGCTCCGCCTACCCACTAGTCATTACTAGTGTGTCTCCTTTCCTTCCATTCTGCTGCTGAAAGCATTGATTGTGCAAGAATGGACTGCTATCAGTCAGGATTTGGTCCAGAAGTTGATTGAGAGCATGCCAGGGAGAATTGCAGAGGTCCTGAAGAAGAAGGGTCAACACTGCAAATATTGACTTGCTGCATTAACTCATTCTAACTGTCAATATAAGCTTTTGTTATTCGTATGTTTGCAATTATATTTCTGTCTGTGATAAAAACATCTGTCAAACACACATAAAAACCAGAGGGCAGCAGATCATGTGAAAATTTAATATTTGTGTCATTCTCAAAACTTTTGGCCATGACTGTATAGTAATGCAGGCAGGGCTGTTCCTGAGGGTCTAAAAGCCCACTCCATGAGAGCCATGGCGACATTTTGGGCGGAGAGAGCAGATGCTACCATCGACCAAATCTGTAAGGCAGCCACTTGGTCCTCTCCGTCTACCTTTTTCAAACATTATAGGTTATGCCTCTTTCAGACTTCAGTCGTTCAACGTCCGTTAAATCACACACAGCCCGGACTGTGTTCTGTGCATTTTGATTCCGCTGGCTGATTCCGTCAAAAACGCCTTTTCGACGCACACAAAAAGCGTCCCAGTGGACGTTTTCAAAAAACGACGGACGCAAAAATTATGACGGATCCGTCATTTGACGGATCAAACGGACGTCCAAACGGATCCATTTTTTTGGACGCTTTGACGGATTTTGACTGACGTCGCACGACTGAAGTGTGAAAGGAGCCTTAGACTTATCTGCTACCTCTGATCTCACATTTGGGAGAAGAGTGTTACAAGCATTGATCCCTTCCTAAGAGACTACAAATCTCTGTAACTGTCTCGTGGTGCCGTCATGTATGATGGAAAAACACGGTTATTACATACCTGGTAATGTGTTTTTTCATGAGACATGATGGCACCCTTATATTCCCTCCTTTTGATCACGTCATTAGTTGGGTGCATTATTAGCATTATACATTCCCCTGGGTGTTGGTAATTATTATTATAAAGGATGTATTATTTATATGTACACTAATCTGCGGAGTTCCTCTCGTGCTCTGTAAAACAACTGATGCGGAGAGAGGAGCCGCCCATTTTATCTTGAAGGTTTCCTGTACTTGAAGGGCGGATCCCCTCTCTCGTGGTTCCGTCATGTCTCATGAAAAAACACATTACCAGGTATGTTATACCTGTGTTTTCTAGTGACAAAAACAGCTCAGTAGCCTAACATTAGTAGCACAATGTCAGACTGCTGACCTGTGCTCACAGTTGCTGCCCCAGTAGTTTTCTCACCATCGAAGCTGAGACTACTTGTCACAGCTCATCACTGAATGAGTGGTGACTGGTAGAAATTCTAAAGCAAAAAAAAATTGTGCCTGGCTCCCCCCACGACTGAACAGAAGCGCCCAGGGGGCATGTCTCAATTCACAGGTGAGGCAGCCATATTATAGCATGTACCATTTTGGGGTATATAAGAAAGTTTCACTTGTGTTTTTTCTTTTTTTGGTCGCCACAAAAAGAAAGCAAACAAAATGTCAATTTTTGATATTTCATCTTTTTTTTTCCCCCCTTTCCAAGATGGGTAAAACCATTTGAAATTTTCACAGATCTTGCTTTTACTATTTTAGTATTTAGCTGGGTTAAAAGTGAGGTGTACATTGGCATCACGGTAGCTCAGTGTTTAGCGCTGTTGATTTGCAGCAATGGGTCCTGTGATCAAATACCTTCAAGGATAATATCTGCAAGGAGTTTGTATGTTCTCCCCATGTTTGCGTGGGTTTACTCCAAGTACTCCAGTTTCCTTCCATACTCCAAAGACATACTGATAGGGAATCTAGATTGTGAGCCCCAATAATGACAGCAATGATGTAAAGCGCTGTGGAATTAATGGTGCTGTATAAGTACGGTAAGTGTATGATACAATTTATATCTATATAATGTATATATGCATTTTAGAGCACTTATGAGACTTAAAATTGCAATCATTCGATTGCTTGTTTTATTTTACTGCAATACTGAAGGTCACAGGACAAGTATTGTTCTCCTGTGAAAACCAACCTGTGTCTAAAGGCTGGGTCTCACATAGCGATACACCAGCGATCCCGACAACGATCAGGATCGCTGGTGTATCGCTATATTATCGCTGCTGAGCTGCCAAACAGGCAGCTCAGGCAGCGATCAGCACAAGGACACTGCGGGTAAACATCGCTAGTTACCCGCAGTGTACCTTGGATACCAGTGCCCTGATGCAGGGAGCTGGTAACCAAGGTACACATCGTTTCCAGGCGCTGCGCGGTGCCTGGAAACCGCTGTGTACCTTGGTTACCAGCTCCCTGCATCAGGGCGCTGGTATCCAAGGTACACAGCGGGTTTCTAGGCACAGCCCCGCGCCTGGAAACCCGCTGTGTACCTTGGTTACCAGCGGATCGCTGGTCTCCCGCCTGTCACACGCAGCGATGCGTGCCTGTCAGCGGGAGACCAGCGATCAAAAAAATGTCCAGACATTTCAGCGACGATCAGCGATACCCGGCAGGGGGGCTGATCGTCGCTGAATGTCACACACAGCGATATCGCTGGTGAGCTCGCTGCTGCGTCACAAAACTAGTGACTCAGCAGCGATCTCGCTAGCGATATCGCTATGTGAGACGGGCCCTTAAGCTTCACATATGTAACAACATGGCATAACAGAGGCATTCAGCAGACTACCACAGCAGCCCCTTGCACCCACAATCACGTCACAAAGGGGGGCCCAATGGACAGCCAAATGCATGCCCGGCTGTATACTGCGCCTTACCCTGTCATTGTTAGTTTGGTTACTGTAAGTGATATTTGTATTTTGCTGTAACCCCTTCTCATGTACAGCACTATGGAATCAATGGTGCTATATAAATAAATAATATACTGCGGTCAGAGATTGGCATTTAAGGGGTTTACAACAGCAAAACGATGCTCTTATTAGCAGATGTCAGTTTTATAGCAGTCAGCACCTGCCCTTCTTAGTGCGGGCTCAGCTCCTGAGCATGCTCCACACACTAGACTTTTTCCATGATATAAATCCCTTATGGAAGTTGAAATGGTTAAAGGGCTTGTCTTACAAATGCGATCAGCTATTTAGCAATAAATGGAGAGAGCCGATGCATACATGGCCATCTCTTCTCTCACTGCTGGTCAGGCTTCAGCTGGAAAGGCTGGAGATGGGTTCCTCATCCTGGAGACAGGTGCAGATCGCAGAGATAACATAAATATTTCTTGTGAGGAGACTCTTTCAATTAGCAGATTACACTCCTTTTGTCTAGGAAGGTAATCACTTTTGACTATTAAAATGGCCACTGCCTTGTTGCACTGAATGTCGGCTTGTAGCAGCTGTTTAAAAGATTTTTCTTTTCCTGTCAGTTGCAAATACAAATCTCACCAACTACCCTCTCCACTTTGGTTTACTGTAACCATTATTTAAAAATGAATGTAGGAGTCAGGGTATAATGAGAAGGTACTAGCTGCCTCTTAAAAAAGACAAATGTTGGGGTGAACAAAAATTTTCTATACTTGACAGGTTTTTTTTTTAAAGATATTCTCACCAATTTACATGATATCTGACAACAATTATGGCCAGTTCGAAAGCCCCCAACAAAAAAAAGGTTGTGTTCCCAAAAGCTTAAAGGAAACCCATAATCAGAAAATGACCTATTATTTAAATCAGGTTGCTGTGTTGCGTGTATATTTATAAAAAAAATAAATAAAAAACATCCCATTACTAATTTTGTTTTTTAATAAAAGTTGTCATCTTGCAATTTTCAAATTGGCCACTAGGGCTTTTTTTAGACTCATACTTCCTATCTTATTAGAAGAATTTTTAGTCAGTATTTTTTTCCTGAAGCAACAGGATATTGATCTTAAAAATAAAAAAAAATAAAAAAAAAAAAAAGTGGCCAGTGTGAAAATGTCAAGATTTTTATTTTTAATACAGATTGTGATGTGGAAAGAAAATTGTTGCTACAGTGGTGGCCTAAAGTATTGGCACCCCTGCAATTCTGTCAGATAATACTGTGTCTTCCTGAAAATGATTGCAATCACAAATTATTTGCTATTTTTATCTTCATGTAATTTGCTTGCAAGGAAAAAACACAAAAGAGAATGAAGCAAAACTCAAATCCTTGATCATCTCACACAAAACTCCAAAAATGGGCCAGACAAAAGTATTGGCACCCTCAGCCTAATACTTGGTTGCACAACCTTTAGCCAAAATAACTGCACACAACCGCTTCCAGTAACCATCAATGTTTCTTACAATGCTCTGCTGGAATTGTAGACCATTCTTTTTTGGCAAACTGCTCCAGGTCCCTGATATTTGAAGGGTGCCTTCTCCAAACTGCCATTTTGAGATCTCTCCATAGGTGTTCTATGGTGTCGTCGCTGTTATCTCGTTAACCCTTTCCTCCTCGGAATGTGGTACCAGAGAGAATAAGACACAGACCAAAGGATGCGTCCATAAGCTCTGCGTTTATTGCTAACAAAGGGATTCATATACACCCCTGAAGCAGTAAGCGGAATTACCATATATGGCAGTTAATACAACAAACATAAAATACTAGTTTCACTTTAAAAAAAATTCCATTCTTGGCTTTTGGCCCTGTTTAGCACAGAGCGTCTCTTCTCAGGCGAGGAGGAATGTATTGTATTGACTAAAAATGAGGAACATCTTATCTTGTCTTCTGGTGCACGTCAACCTGTCGGTTAAAAAGAAAAACAATACCTCTGAACTTTAGAAAAATGCTAGCACCAGTCCAAAAATGCTGGTTCAGCGATCACAATGGGATTCAGGCCTGGACTCATTGCTGGCCACCTTAGAAGTCTCCAGTGCTTTCTCTCAAACCATTTTATAGTGCTTTTGGAAGTGTGTTTTGGGTCATTGTCCTGCTGGAAGACCCATGACCTCTGAGGGAGACCCAGCTTTCTCACACTGGGCCCTACATTATGCTGCAAAATTTGTTGGTAGTCTTCAGACTTCATAATGCCATGCACACGGTCAAGCAGTCCAGTGCCAGAGGCAGCAAAGCAACTCCAAAACATCAGGGAACTTCCGCCATGTTTGACTGTAGGGACCGTGTTCTTTTCTTTGAATGCCTCTTTTTTTTTTTTTCCTGTACTCTCTATGTTGATGGTTTTTCCCAAAAAGCTTGACTTTTGTCTCATCTGACCAGAGAACATTCTTCCAAAATGTTTTAGGCTTTCTCAGGTAAGTTTTGGCAAACTCCAGCCTGGCTTTTTTATGTCTCGGGGTAAGAAGTGGGGTCTTCCTGGGTATCCTACCTTACAGTCCCTTTTCATTAAGACGCCGACGGATAGTACAGGTTGACACTGTTGTACCCTCGGACTGCAGGGCAGCTTGAACTTGTTTGGATGTTAGTCGAGGTTCTTTATCCACCATCCTCACAATCTTGCGTTGAAATCTGTCGTCAATTTTTCTCTTCCTTCCACATCTAGGTAGGTTAGCCACAGTGCCATGGGCTTTAAACTTCTTGATGACACTGCACATGGAAGACACAGGAACATTCAGGTCTTTGGAGATGGACTTGTAGCCTTGAGATTGCTCATGCTTCCTTACAATTTGGTTTCTTTTCTTTTCTCAATGCTCAATGTGGTACACACAAGGACACAGGACAGAGGTTGAGTCAACTTTAATCCATGTTAACTTGCTGCAAGTGTGATTTAGTTATTGCCAACACCTGTTAGGTGCCACAGGTTCATAGAATCATAGAATGGTAGAGTTGGAAGGGACCTCCTGGGCCTTCTGGTCCAACCCCCTGCTCAAAGCAGGATTCTCTAAATCATCCCAGACAGATGTCTATCCAGCCTCTGTTTGAAGACTTCCATTGAAGGAGAACTCACCACCTCTTGTGGCAGCCTGTTCCACTCATTGATCACCCTAACTGTCAAAAAGTTTTTTCTAATATCTAATCTGTGCCTCCTCCCCTTCAGTTTCATCCCATTGCTTCTAGTCTTTCCTTGTGCAAATGAGAATAAAGATGATCCTTCTACAATGTGACAGCCCTTGAGATATTTGTAGACAGCTATTAAGTCTCCTCTCAGTCTTCTTTTTTGCAAGCTAAACATTCCCAAATCCTGCAACCGTTCCTCATAGGACATGGTTTGCAGACCGGTCACCATTCTGGTGGCTCTTCTCTGAACTTGCTCCAGTTTGTTGATGTCTTTTTTAAAATGTGGTGCCCAAAACTGGACACAGTATTCCAGATGAGGTCTGACCAAAGAGGAGTAGAGGGCAATAATGACCTCACGTGATCTAGACTGTATGCTTCTGTTGATACATCCTAGAATTGCATTTGCCTTTTTTGCTGCTGCATCACACTGTTGACTCATGTTAAGTCTGTGATCAATTAGTATACCCAAGTCTTTTTCACATGTGCTGTTACTTAGCCCTATTCCTCCCATTTTGTATATGCTTTTTTCATTTTTATTGCCCACATGTAGTACTTTGCATTTTTCCCTGTTAAAATCCATTCTGTTAGTTGCTGCCCACTGCTCCAGTTTATGTATATCTTTTTGAATCCTCTCTCTCTCTTCTCTAGTATTAGCTACCCCTCCTAGCTTTGTGTCATCAGCAAATTTGATCAGTTTACCCTCAATTCCTTCATCTAAATCATTGATAAAGATGTTGAACAATACAGGGCCCAAAACAGAGCCTTGTGGTACCCCACTTGAGACATTCTTCCAACTGGATGTGCAGCCATTTACAACCACTCTTTGGGTCCGATCACTAAGCCAGTTATGAATCCACCTAACAGTTGCCTTGTCCATTCCATACTTAGTCATTTTTTCAATAAGGATTGTGTGAGATACTTTGTCAAATGCTTTGCTGAAGTCAAGATATACTATATCTACAGCATTTCCCTGATCCACCCAGTCAGTGATTCTGTCATAGAAGGAAATTAAGTTAGTCTGACATGACTTATTAGTTACAAACCCATGCTGACTCTGTTTAATCACTTCATTCTTATCCAGGTACTTGCATACATGTTCTTTAATAATTTGTTCAAAGATCTTTCCTGGTATAGAAGTCAGACTCACCGGCCTGTAGTTCCCTGGGTCCACCTTCTTCCCCTTTTTGAAGATAGGAACAACATTTGCTCTTCTCCAGTCTTCTGGGACTTCTCCTGTTCTCCAAGAATTTTCAAAGATTATGGACAGTGGTTCAAGAATTTCTTCTGCTATCTCCTTCAGTACCCTGGGGTGTAATTCATCTGGACCTGGAGACTTGAATTCATTTATGTTAGCTAAGTGTTTCCTCACTGTCTTTCTGTTTATAGATATCCTGGATTCTTCTATTCCTTTAATAGGACAGTGAAGATCAGTTGATGTTACATTTCCTTTCTGAGAGAAAACAGATGCAAAATAGGAATTTAAAAGTTCAGCCTTCTCAACATCCTGACTTACCATTTCATCATTTTCATCCTGTAAAAATCCTATAGCATCTTTGACTTTTCTTTTACTTTTGACGTATCCCCAAAATCCTTTTTTGTTGCTTTTGACGTCACTTGCAAGCCTTAATTCATTGTCAGCTTTAGATAATCTGATTTGTGCCCTGCAGGTTCTGCAGACGGCATTATATTCTTCTTTAGATATGCCTCCCTCTTTCCATTTGATAAACATTTCTTTCTTCCTTTTTAGCATGTGTTTAAGTTCTATGTTCATCCATCCTGGTTTCCTTAAATGCTTCCCATTCTTCCCTCTTTTCGGAATTGTTAACGATTGTGCTTTGAGAATCTCATTTTTCAAGATTTTCCATCCTTCCTGGACATTTTTGTCCTTAAGGATATCCAGCCATTGGATCCCTCCAATTCTCTTTCTGAGTTCCTTAAAATCTGCCTTTCTGAAATCTAACCTTGACGTCTGAGTCTTCACAGGTCTTCCTCCTCTTGTTATCCAAAATTCTAAAATAGCATGGTCACTACCTCCTAGAGTCCCAGCCACTCTTACCTCCTCCACCATTTCCTCCCTGTTTATGAGGATTAGATCCAAGGTAGCAGATCCCCTTGTTTTCTCCATTACCTTTTGGAAGATAAAGTTGTCAGCAAGAGAGGATAAGAATTTCCTGGACCTGTTAGTTTTGCCTGAGAGAGATTCCCAACAAATGTCTGGATAGTTGAAATCTCCCATGACCACTATGTCATATTTTTTGGAGAACTTGGCCATTTGATGCATAAAGAGTTCATCCATATCTTCAGCTTGCACAGGCGGCCTGTAGTAAATGCCTACAATGGTGTCCTTTCCATTGTTCTGTCCTTGTATTCTTACCCAAACAGTTTCCACAGAACTCCCAGTCTCTGAAGCGTCAATCTCTGTGCAGATATACGATTTTCTAACATACAATGCAACACCTCCTCCTCGTTTATCAAGTCTGTTTCTTGCAAATAAGTTGTATCCTTCTAGCCTTGTATTCCAATCATGTGTATCGTCCCACCAAGTCTCAGTGATTCCAATGACATCATATTTCTTCTCCTGCGTTAGTAGCTCCAGTTCTCCTTGTTTGTTGCCCATGCTTTGTGCATTCGTATAGAAACACTTTAGTTTGTGATTGGTTTCTCTTCCTTCAATATTTTTATTATGTAAATTTTTTTGTCTTTGTTCTTCCCCTTCTCTTCTAATAGCAGAAATCTCAATAGTATTTGTCAAGTGTATGGCTTTATCTGGCGTTTTGCTTCCCTTCCCACATTGTTCTAGTTTAAAGCTCTCCTGATGAGTGTAGCAAGGCGACTTCCAAATACATGTTTTCCAGTCTTCGTAAGGTGCACCCCATCTCTAGCAAGTAGTCCATCGTATAGGTAATTCACTCCGTGATCCAGAAATCCAAATCCTTGCTGACGGCACCATCGACGTAGCCAGTTGTTCACCTGCAGAATCTTATTCCACCTCCTTGTTCCATGGCCATCCACTGGGAGGATGGAAGAGAAAACCACCTGCGCTCCCAGTTCTTTCACTTTCTTACCTAAGTTTTCAAAGTCACTGCAGATGGTTTCCAGGTCGTTTCTAGCGGTGTCATTTGTCCCCACATGTATTAGCAGGAATGGGTAGTCATCTTTAGGTCTGAAGAGTCCTGATATCCTGTCAGACACATCTTTAATTTTTACACCTGGAAGACAGCACATTTCTCTTGAGGTTATATCCGGTCTGCAGATAGTGGCCTCTGTTCCTCTCAACAGGGAATCGCCCATGACAACAACTCTCCGTTTCTTCTTCACAACAGTTTTCTTTCTCCATTCAGGAGGACTCTGAGGGCGTACAAGGTTGTTTGTGGGCAAAGTCTTATCCTGATGTATTTCTTCATCGTTCTCCTGTGTAAGAGCCTGGTATTGGTTGCTGAGCAGAATTGGTGCTGACTGCCTCCTGATCCTCCTGCTTCTCTGGGTCACATGCTTCCATTCCTCTGTTTCTTCAGTTGCACTTCGAATTTCTTCTCTTTCTGTACCATGAAGAGATAATTCTGCTCTGTCTAAGAACTCTTCACCTTCCTTAATGGTCTTCAATGTAGATAACCTCTCTTCCAGATTTTGCAACTTTTCCTCCAACAGGGACACAAGCTTGCATTTCTGGCATGTGAAGTTTGGCTTTTCCACTGGTAAGTCTATGAACATGTAGCAAGAAATGCAGCTCACCACATGGCTCCTAGCCTCTTCCATGTTCTTATTGTTCAAGAGATAATCAAGCGGTGAAATATAAGCCAAAACTCGCGCCCCGCTAGGCGCGCGGTTTACTGATGTCCTCCTTTCAGCTGCAACAGCCAAAATCCCAATCCCAGGTTAGTTACAGGTACTGGTGATTACACGAATGAGAGAAGCATCACATGATTTTTCAAACAATGCCAATACTTTTGTCCACCCCCTTTTTTAGGTTTGGTGTGGAATTATATCCAATTTGGCTTTAGGTCAATTCTTTTTGTGTTTTTTCATTGAAGACAAATTAAATGAAGATAATAATACCAAAGAATTTGTGTTTTCAATAATTTCCAGGAAGAAACTGAGTATTATCTGACAGAATTGCAGGGGTGCCAATACTTTTGGCCACCACTGTATATATTAAAAGAATACATTTAACACACAAACTTTATTTAAACAATAGATGCTCCTGCTACATATGCTGGGAATGAACAGGGCTCCGATCCCCGATAGCTGAGCTCCTGCTACCTATGCTTGGACTGAACCTGGCTCTGATCCCAGATAGCTAAGCTCCTGCTACATATGCTGGGACTGAACAGGGCCCCGATCCCAGATAGCTGAGCTCCTGCCACATATGCTTGTACTGAACCTGGCTCCGATCCCAGATAGCTAAGCTCCTGCTTCATAAGTTGGGACTGAACATAGCTCCGATACCAGATAGCTGAGCTCCTGCTACATACATATGCTTGGACTGAACCTGGCTCTGATCACAGGTAGCTAAGCTCCTGCTACATATGTTTGGACTGAACAGGGCTTCGATCCCAGATAGCTAAGCTCCTGCTACATATGCTGGGATTGAACAGGGCTCCGATCCCAGATAGCTGAGCTCCTGCTACATATGCTTGGACTGAACGTGGCTCCGATCCCAGATAGCAGAGCTCCTGCTACATATGCTTGGACTGAACCTGGCTCTGATCCCAGATAGCTAAGCTCCTGCTACATATGCTGGGACTGAACAGGACCCCGATCCCAGATAGCTGAGCTCCTGCTACATATGCTTGGACTGAACGTGGCTCCGATCCCAGATAGCAGAGCTCCTGCTACATATGCTTGGACTGAACCTGGCTCTGATCCCAGATAGCTAAGCTCCTGCTACATACATATGCTTGGACTGAACCTGGCTCTGATTCCAGATAGCTAAGCTCCTGCTACATATGCTGGAACTGAACAGGGCTCCGATCCCAGATAGCTAAGCTCCTGCTACATATGCTGGGACTGAACAGGGCTCCGATCCTAGATAGCTGAGCTCCTGCTACATATGCTGGGACTGAACATGGCTCTGATCCCAGATAGCTGAGCTCCTGCTACATATGCTGGGACTGAACATGGCTCTGATCCCAGATAGCTAAGCTCCTGCTACATATGCTGGGACTGAACTTGGCTCTGATCCCAGATAGCTGAGCTCCTGCTACATATGCTGGGACTGAACATGGCTCTGATCCCAGATAGCTAAGCTCCTGCTACATATGCTGGGACTGAACTTGGCTCTGATCCCAGATAGCTGAACTCCTGCTACATATGCTGGGACTGAACATGGCTCCGATCCCAGATAGCTAAGCTCCTGCTACATATGCTGGGACTGATCATGGCTCTTATTCCAGATAGCTAAGCTCCTGCTACTTATGCTGGGACTGAACATTGCTCCGATTCCAGATAGCTGAGCTCATGCTACATATGCCTGGACTGAACAGGGCTTCGATCCCAGATAGCTAAGCTCCTGCTACATATGCTTGGACTGAACAGGCTCCGATCCCAGATAGCTGAGCTCCTGCTACGTATGTTTGGACTGAACAGGGCTCCGTTCCTAGACAGCTGAGCTCCTGCTACGTATGCTTTGACTGAACCTGGCTCTGATCCCAGATAGCTAAGCTCCTGCTACATATGCTGGGACTGAACAGGGCTCCGATCCCAGATAGCTAAGCTCCTGCTACATATGCTGGGACTGAACAGGGCTCCGATCCTAGATAGCTGAGCTCCTGCTACATATGCTGGGACTGAACATGGCTCTGATCCCAGATAGCTGAGCTCCTGCTACATATGCTGGGACTGAACATGGCTCTGATCCCAGATAGCTAAGCTCCTGCTACATATGCTGGGACTGAACTTGGCTCTGATCCCAGATAGCTGAGCTCCTGCTACATATGCTGGGACTGAACATGGCTCTGATCCCAGATAGCTAAGCTCCTGCTACATATGCTGGGACTGAACTTGGCTCTGATCCCAGATAGCTGAACTCCTGCTACATATGCTGGGACTGAACATGGCTCCGATCCCAGATAGCTAAGCTCCTGCTACATATGCTGGGACTGATCATGGCTCTTATTCCAGATAGCTAAGCTCCTGCTACTTATGCTGGGACTGAACATTGCTCCGATTCCAGATAGCTGAGCTCATGCTACATATGCCTGGACTGAACAGGGCTTCGATCCCAGATAGCTAAGCTCCTGCTACATATGCTTGGACTGAACAGGGCTCCGATCCCAGATAGCTGAGCTCCTGCTACGTATGTTTGGACTGAACAGGGCTCCGTTCCTAGACAGCTGAGCTCCTGCTACGTATGCTTTGACTGAACCTGGCTCTGATCCCAGATAGCTAAGCTCCTGCTACATATGCTGGGACTGAACATGGCTCCGATCCCAGATAGCTGAGCTCCTGCTACATACGCTGGGACTGAATATGGCTCTGATCCCAGATAGCTAAGCTCCTGCTACATATGCTGGGACTGAACATGGCTCCGATCCCAGATAGCTAAGCTCCTGCTACATATGCTGGAACTGAACAGGGCACCGATCCCAGATAGCTGAGCTCCTGCTACATATGCTTGGACTGAACAGGGCTCCGATCCCAGATAGCTGAACTCCTGCTACATATGCTGCGACTGAACATGGCTCGTATCCCAGCACTTTAACCCCTCAGATGCCTCTGTTGATAGTGACAGTGTCATATGAGGATTTAAACACAAGGTGTTCGCTCCCTTTGTCAGCTCACAGACACCCATAGAGCACGATTGTGAGGTGCCAATATGTTGCTTTTACGATTAAGGGCCTGACAAAAGCCTCTGAACCTGCCATATTGCTCAGCTTATCAGAACCCAAGGGGTTAAAATCACTGTCAAGAAAGAATTAGGATGAAGCCCAAGTAAAAATAAAAGTCAAACATAACATCTAGCATTTTATTAAACCTATATAGTTTTGTTTACATAGTATGATTGGAAGGATTAATGGCACAGAAAGTGGTCAATAAATCAAGAGCACTTTGTTTTATTGGTGCCTTCACTGTGAAACACCAGTGTATTAGTGACAGTCTAAGCACACGATTATTGTACATCATTAATCCAGTGGTGGTTTACGAGTAATCTGAGCAATAAAACAGTATGGTAAGGGCCCATGCTTGATTTATGGGGTGATGTCTCAGCCATTGACCTTTCTTATCTTACTGTTGTGACAAGCAAAAGTTAACAGCGCAAGTCACTTGTTAAACCTCCAGTGACAAATTAGGTTCCTTAATCATTTGTGTTTGGGGTTTTGAAGAACTCAGACTGCTAATTCTACTAGCGAAGCTGTGGTACACATTTTTCCTGTTTTAGTGTTTAAAAAAAAAAGCATTGCCATGGATGGTGATGATGGAAGTAAGAATAAACTAACAAAGCGCATATGGACTCTGTTTAAGGCCATATTCACATGTTGCGTTTTTAGTACATTTTTTTTCTGCACGCAAAACCTTCTTTCTTAGCAGTAAAGAAGCTGCTTTTAAAAAAGGAGATTTTGCTGCATTTTTTGTTACTCTTGTCTACAGTACATGTTTAATCAAGTCACTTTTATTCAACAGAAACGAATGGTTGCATTTTTGCACTCAATGCTTTCTACGGTGCAAAAACGCTGAAAGAATTGACATTGCAGCTTTTTTTTTTAAAAGCTGCAGTTTTGCAATTCAGTCAGGGAAAAAAAACTTGCAAGAGACTTCTGAAATCTCATAGTTTTTGCTGGTACTGTAAAAAGCAGCTTTTAATTTGCATAAAAAAAACATAAAAACTGCTGCAATTATGCAATTTCTTTTCGATTGAACAACATAATAAACAATATTTAAAATTTAAAAAAAAACAATACATACTGTATACTGTGCAAAAGCTTTAGGCTGCTGTGGAAGAAATGCTGCAAACTAAGAATGATTTCAATAATGGATCTTTTCATACTTGTATCAATAAACGAAATATAAAGTAAATGAAGACATCGAAATCTAATCAATATTTGGGGTGACCACTCATTGACTTCAAAACAGCAACAATTCTTCTAGGTACTAGCAGAAAGTATGAGATTCTGAAGGATTATAGTCAGGTGTATAAGTAACCAATAACAAATGAATGTAGATTGAAACTGTCATTAACTGAGACAGAATCATCTGTGTAGTAAGCTTAAATAGAATTTGTCACCAGTTTTTGCCACCTAATCCTGGAGCAGCATAATATAGAGACCGCTACTTGATTCTAGTGATATGTCACTTATGGGTTGCTTGTTACAGTTTTTAATAAAAATCACTGTTTCACCTGCAGGAGCTTATCATTAGAGGTCAAGTAAACCTGCTGCAATTTAGCTTTCTATATTCATTCAGCAACAAGACACAAAGTAGTTATGGTGCATCAACAAGGTCTCACATGTAAAGATTTTAAAACAGGCTGAGGTTTAAAAATGTGCTGTTCGAGTTAAAGTTTGAAGAAGCTCTAAGAAATGGACAACGTTGAGGACCATAGTCACAGTGGTCGGCCAAGGAAACTTTGTGCAGCAGATGAAAGATATATCATGCTTGCTTCATTTCAAAGCCAGAAGATTTCCAGCCGTGCCATCAGTTCAGATCTGTCGGCAACTGTTGGTACCAAGCTACACCCATCTCCTGTTAGAAGTCTAGTCAGAACTAATGCTCATTGAAGAATTGCATCAAAAAACCCATATCTTCATCATAGGAACAAGGCCAAGCTACTTCACTATGCACAAAAACATTGAAACATGACAGCAGATGTTCTGGATTAATGAGTCAAAATGTGAAATATTTGGCTGTAACAGAAGGCAGTCTTTTTCTCAAGGCTTGGAGAGCGGTACAATGACTGTCTGCAGGCAACAATGAAGCATGGTGGAGGTTCCATGCACATTTGAGGCTGCATTTCAACAAATGAAATTTAGGATTTAGTCAGGATTAATGGCTTCCTCAGTGTTGAAAAATACAGGAAGATACCATACTTATCCATCATACAACACTTTCAGTTAGGCATCTGAATGGCTCCACATTTATTCTGTAGCAGGACAATGACTTCAAACATACAACCAATGTCATTAGAAACTATCTTTCAGCGTAAAGTAGAACCAGGAATCCTGGAAATGATGATATGGCCTCCACAGAGCCCTGATCTCAACATTGAGTCCGTCTGGGTTTACATGAGAAGACAGACGGATCTGCACAAGCCTATATCAACAGAAGACTATTGGTTAGTGATAGGAAGATGTTTGGAGCAACCTCCCTTTTACGTTCTTTCAAAAAAATTGGAGCAAGTATACTTAGAAGAATTGATGCTGTTTTGAAGGTAATGGGAGGCTCACACCAGATATTTATAACATTTAGATTTCTCTTTTGTTCATTCACTTTGCATTATGCGAATTGATAAAAATAAACTAACACTTTAAAACATTCTTTGCAGTGTTGTTTTCACACCTACCTAAACCTTTTGCAAGTTTGTATGTGCACGTGTATAAACGATATATTAAAAGTATCTTTTTGTAAGCTCTCATAATATCCACATGTACTATAAGTATACACTTATTTTTGCTGAAAGAGCTTCAGCCTTCCCTTTTAGCTTTAAAACTAAAAATTAAACCCTTAACATATACGTAACCCAGAATGGTACGAATATAAAAATCTTGACCTGCAAAAACAAGACTTGTATTGCAGAGTCGTTGCAAAAGAGATGGGAAGCCAGTTGGTAAATGAAGATCTGTAATTATATCAGTTATTAAAACATTATATAGGAGGGTACCTAGCTTTGTGTGCTAGCAGGCTTATATCTGTAACATGACAGAGTAGGTGAACATGAATTAGCAAGTAGGAGAGGTCTGCAGTGCACATAGCTATGAAGGGCTACACCAAGGTATTGTCCATGTGGCTTTAACAGAACTATGAAATATTTTTGTTTTTTCCCACTAAAGGTAGAATTTTGAAATAATTAAAATTAGAACCCTATGCGGAGAACAGTTAATGAGAATCCATTCCTGGTTAGATGGATGGATATTGTCTGTACACAAAGGCTAGTTAATGCCAATTTCTGCAACTATATCAATATCTTAGGTTTCTTCTTCCTGTTTGGAAAAAATATGTAAAATTATGTAACATGGTTTTGTTTAATAAAAATAATAATCTGATAAAAGGTAAGGTTTAAAAATGTTTCACTTGTTTTATATATATATATATTTTGTACATGGAATCTAATGTACAGTAATGTTTAATATATTTTTGTTTTATTGGTATATTTATCAGCTTACAAGGATCTACAGACTAGAGAAGAAACTAGGAAATATGCATGGACCAAAAGAGGCTGGGATGAAAATGTATATTATACAGGTACTGTGCATACATTCTCATTTCTAAATTAAAATTCTACCTTACTACGATGGGTCATCACAGGAGTGGACAGGAATAGAAGAGGGCCCCTGTGCAAGAATAGTATGTGGGCACTTTACAGTCCAATAATTCACTGTAATGCATCCATTTATGTACTGCTTTGGGGTAAAAGTGGGCTGCATAAGATGCACCAACTCCATGTCCGCCCTGGGCCATCAATATCTGATTGGTGATGTTCTGCAGCTCCACTAAACAGTGAGTGTAGCCTGTAGAATGCTCTGTTCACTGTGTACAGTCATGGCCAAAAGTTTTGAGAATGACACAAATATTAATTTTTACAAAGTCTACTGCTTCACTTTTTCTAATGGCAATTTGTATATACTCCAGAATGTTATAAAGAGTGATCAGCTTAACAGCAATTACTTGCAAAGTCAATATTTGGCTAGAAAATGAACTTTATCCCCCAAAACACATTTCAACATCATTGCAGCCCTGCCTTAAAAGGACCAGCTAACCTCTTTTCAGTGATTGCTCCATTAACACAGGTGTGGGTGTTGATGAGGACATGGCTGGAGATCAATCTGTCATGATTAAGTAAGAATGACACCACTGGACACTTTAAAAGGAGGCTGGTGCTTGGCATCATTGTTTCTCTTCTGTTAACCATGGTTATTTCTAAAGAAACACGTGCAGTCATCATTGCAATGCACAAAAATGGCCTAACAGGGAAGAGTATCGCAGCTAGAAAGATTGCACCTCAGTCAACAATCTATTGCATCATCAAGAACTTCAAGGAGAGAGGTTCCATTGTTGCCAAAAAGGCTTCAGGGCGCCCAAGAAAGACCAGCAAGTGACAGGACCGTCTCTTAAAAGTGTTTCAGCTGCAGGATGGGCTACCAGCAGTGCAGAGCTTGCTCAGGAATGGCAGCAGGCAGGTGTGAGTGCATCTGCATGCACTGTGAGGCGGAGACTCTTGGTGCAAGGCCTGGTCTCAAAGAGGGCAGCAAAGAAGCCACTTCTCTCCAGAAAAAACATCATGGACAGACTGATATTCTGCAAAAGGTACATGCAGTGGACTGCTGAGGACTGGGGTAAAGTTATTTTCTCTGATGAATCCCCTTTTCGATTGTTTGGGACATCAGGAAAACGCCTCATTCGGAGAAGACAAGGTGAGCGCTACCACCAGTCTTGTCTCATGCCAACTGTTAAGCATCCTGAAACCATTCATGTGTGGGGTTGCTTCTCAGCCAAGGGAATCGGCTCTCTCACAGTCTTGCCTAAAAACACAGCCATGAATAAAGAATGGTACCAGAATGTCCTCCAAGAGCAACTTCTCCCAACCCTCCAAGAGCAGTTTGGCGATCAACAATGCCTTTTCCAGCATGATGGAGCACCTTGCCATAAAGCAAACGTGATAACTAAATTGCTCAGGGAACAAAACATAGAGATTTTGGGTCCATGGCCTGGAAACTCCCCAGATCTTAATCCCATTGAGAACTTGTGGTCAATCATCAAGAGATGGGTGGACAAACAAAAACCTAAAAATTCTGACAAAATGAAAGCATTGATTGTGCAAGAATGGACTGCTATCAGTCAGGATTTGGTCCAGAAGTTGATTGAGAGCATGCCAGGGAGAATTGCAGAGGTCCTGAAGAAGAAGGGTCAACACTGCAAATA
This sequence comes from Oophaga sylvatica, assembly GCA_033576555.1. Classification (NCBI taxonomy): domain Eukaryota; kingdom Metazoa; phylum Chordata; class Amphibia; order Anura; family Dendrobatidae; genus Oophaga; species Oophaga sylvatica. Next base: position 731,312,319 of record JARQOD010000001.1, read on the forward strand.
TTGACTTGCTGCATTAACTCATTCTAACTGTCAATATAAGCTTTTGTTACTCATATGTTTGCAATTATTATATTTCTGTCTGTGATAAAAACATCTGTCAAACACACATAAAAACCAGAGGGCAGCAGATCATGTGAAAATATAATATTTGTGTCATTCTCAAAACTTTTGGCCATGACTGTAGTGGCCATTGCCAAGAATTGCGGCTTGGCTTCCATTTATTTGAGTAGGAGCTGAGCTGCATTACCTGGCAACACCCACTAAACTGTACAGTGCTGTAGTGTTCTGCACCATACTCTGGCAATGGCCTGGTATAACCAGGCTTGAAAGCAGCTGATCGGTGGCGGGGCCTGGTGTCAGTTTTGTACTGATCTTATATCGCTGACCTATAGTATACGTCATCAGTATCAATGTAATAGACAGACCCTTAGATATTTTCATCACATCAAATGATAATCGCTAAAGTGCTCACAGTGCATCAAAATACCAGACTGGTGGTCTAAAAGGGAGGTAAATGAATATAAAGAAAATATATGCTTATATATTATTACCTTAGTGGTTTGCAGGGAAGCGCGATTCTCATTTACTAGATGGTGTCCCAATTCTAACGCATCGGGTATTCTAGAATATGTATGTAGTTTATTTATGGATGGCTCCGCTCCCACCCTCCCATCCTTGTATGCATGGCTCCGCTCCCACCCTCCCATCATGTATACATCGCTCCGCTCCCACCCTCCCATCCTATATACATGGCTCCGCTCCCACCCTCCCATCCTATATACATGGCTCCGCTTCCACTCTCCCACCCTGTATACATGGCTCCGCTTCCACTCTCCCATCCTGTATACATGGCTCCGCTTCCACTCTCCCACCCTGTATACATGGCTCCGCTTCCACTCTCCCACCCTGTATACATGGCTCCGCTTCCACTCTCCCATCCTATATACATGGCTCCGCTTCCACTCTCCCACCCTGTATACATGGCTCCGCTTCCACTCTCCCACCTGTATACATGGCTCCGCTTCCACTCTCCCACCCTGTATACATGGCTCCGCTTCCACTCTCCCATCCTATATACATGGCTCCGCTTCCACTCTCCCACCCTGTATACATGGCTCCGCTTCCACTCCCACCCTGTATACATGGCTCCGCTTCCACTCTCCCACCCTGTATACATGGCTCCGCTTCCACTCTCCCATCCTATATACATGGCTCCGCTTCCACTCTCCCACCCTGTATACATGGCTCCGCTTCCACTCTCCCATCCTGTATACATGGCTCCGCTTCCACTCTCCCATCCTGTATACATGGCTCCGCTCCCACCCTCCCATCCTATATACATGGCTCGGCTCCCACCCTCCCATCTTGTATACATGGCTCGGCTCCCACCCTCCCATCCTATATACATGGCTCCGCTCCCACCCTCCCATCCTGTATACATGGCTCCGCTCCCACCCTCCCATCCTGTATACATGACTCCGCTCCCACTCTCCCATCCTATATACATGGTTCCGCTCCCATCCTCCCATCCTGTATACATGGCTCCGCTCCCACCCTCCCATCCTATATACATGGCTCCGCTCCCACCCTCCCATCCTGTATACATGGCTCCGCTCCCACTCTCCCATCCTATATGCACGGCTTGGCTCCCACCCTCCCATCCTATATACATGGCTCGGCTCCCACCCTCCAATTCTATATACATGGCTCCGCTCCCACCCTGCATACATGGCTCCGCTCCCACCCTGCATACATGGCTCCGCTCCCACCCTGCATACATGGCTCCGCTCCCACCCTGCATACATGGCTCCGCTCCCACCCTGCATACATGGCTCCGCTCCCACCCTGCATACATGGCTCCGCTCCCACCCTGCATACATGGCTCCGCTCCCACCCTGTATACATGGCTCTACTCCCACCCTCCCATCCCTTATACATGGCTCTACTCCCACCCTGTATACATGGCTCTGCTCCCACCCTCCAATCCTATATGCATGGCTCTACTCCCACCCTCCCATCCTGTATACATGGCTCCGCTCCCATCCTATATACATGGCTCCGCTCACACCCTCCCATCCTGTATACATGGCTCCGCTCCCGCCCTCCCATCCTGTATACATGGCTCGGCTCCCACCATCCCATCCTGTATACATGGCTCGGCTCCCACCATCCCATCCTGTTACATGGCTCGGCTCCCACCCACCATCCTGTATACATGGCTCCGCTCCCACCCTCCC